>LPNX010383695.1:29278-79412 GCA_001517045.1 Pseudotsuga menziesii
GATGGTCTTAAATGGATCCTCATCCTACACAATGATGAGGTTATAGGGCTCAAAAAAATGGCCTCCACATTTTCAGAAAATCCAAGTTCTGGATCATGGGTATCACTTAAGTTGCATTTTGTGACCATTGTCTTGAGGCAATGATATAAGGTCTATATGAAGCTATTTCATATTCTTTCTTACTATTATGCAATTGTTTCCCATCACCTGCATTGAAATGGCTCTGTGTTGTGACTATTTTAGGGTTGTTTGGCATTTTCAATAATTAGTTTATTGGATTGGGTGATAGAAATTGTTAGTGTCAATAGTATAAACATGGTAGTGTCATATGGAAGTGTGATATGACATGTATAACCATCACTTGTGTCCAGTTCCATTGATGTGAATTTCATTTGAGAATTATTAATTGTTGCAACCTAATAATCAATAGATGGCACTTTAAAGTCAATCAATGGGTGTTTGAGATTCATTTATAACAAAAGGTTTTAGCTATTTTTTCTAGACTCGTGGTTGATATTCGACACTCAAGTTGGAATGAGAAATAATATGGAAGCATCTACCCTCTGCCTCGATTATTTAAATTAATTTTTTTCCTTTTTTGACTGCCCGAAATAAAGGAAGAGATGGTGGAAGTTATTTTAATTATGGAAATCTAGTTAAAATTGTTTTTACCGAAAAAATTGTGCAATATCAAAAGTGTATTAAGGGTTATTTACTTGTAATCCAACTATAATAAGTGCCTTTTAAAATGATCAATCTATTTATATAATTCATTTAAGCACCATAAGTGACCTTCTACCTTCCTTATGAAAATGTATATATTTTGAATTCTATCACTCATGTTGAAGCATTTTAAAGGTTTCATAATTCATTGTTGAATCTTTAAGGTTATTGAAAACAACTTTGTCGATTTTATGGAATTCTCATCCAGAATGAAGATATAATATGAAATCGAAAATAATTTATCCAAACTCTAATTACTTTCAACTTTCTATTATATAGGTATTATATCAAAAAACGTATTAAAGAAAAGAGAACCAACCTTCTATAAAAGGTTCTCTGGATGGTCTACTACATTACAAGTTTCGTCAATGAATAAAGATGGGCATAATTTTAATTTGAATGCAAACATATATATTGGGTTATAATGAGTAATGTGTTGAAGAATTTCAAGGGGGAGAACCTAGCACTCAATTGAAAATAAAATCGAAAGTAGAACTAGAGTTCTACAAGGAATGGAAAACTAAGTATAAGTGGTTGAAAGAGACAAAACATGAAGGAAAATAGTGATGAAATGCACATATTATGAAACATAGAAGGAAACTAAACAATGGGGAATTGGCGTCGATTTCTCTACCATTCAATATGATTCACTAGTTGTTCATGCCAATTCAAAATTCCATAAAATTTTAGAACCAAATTGGATATATGGAATTTAAAGGAAAGCAGAACCTATTACAAAACACATAGCATGCACTAATGATAGTGTTATAGCCGATTTCGCCATGCTCAATATATCATGGTTTTATGGTCTATCCTTGTCCCTATGTAGAATATTCGTGCCCCTTTGCTCAGTATTACTTTGATGCTCCAGAAAAATCCCTTAAAAGGTCAAATTTATGGGTATACGCGGGTCACCAGCCTACTGCGTGCTTGTACATGCAGCTTGCTCCATTATGACCCGCATACATCGGGAAATGTGCTCAAAAAATAAATATTTGGATTTTTCCCTCTACAAGTAATGAATAACTTGACTCTTGGCCTTCCATATGCCTAGAAACGCTCCGACTTGACCCTTCACTTCTCATTGAGGGGCTATATATTGAGCTAATTGGAAGCATTGAAGGAAGAGGACTTGTGAGAGCAAAGATATTATAGTGGATTTGTGCCCCATTCTTGCATACCAAGTATGCATCCAATTATCCTTGGAGCAACCATTGGTGCTCTTTCCCAAGCTTACCTTTGTCTTGTGAGCTTTCCTTGCTATGGAGGATTGAAGTGGTGGAGGACCAAGTGGAGGACTCAGTTTCTCGATTGCGACGAGGTGTCGATAGAGGTACAAATGTTATTGAAAGCTCAATGGGGATCTTCTACAAACGTCCGGAATAAGGTACGCTTATCATCCCTTAGTGTTAGCCTTGTTTATATCTTTAGCATATTGGAAATGGATTGGTTTATGGTGTCATACTATTTATTGTGGTCCACCCCAAGCCATAGGAAGTTTTCTCCGTAACAAATAGGAACAAGGAAAGAGTCATCACAACTGTGAAATTAGTTTATTATCTTATGCAAGAAGTTTTATCCCTCTCAAAATATTAATCCCTTTTCCTGTTTGCAATGTCCTTATAAACCTTAAACATGCCAAAGAATAAAGAGTACACATCATCTACAAATCACATGGTTGTAAAATAAAATTGTTATATCTAAGTATTTTGAAGATGTAGACATTGTAAGAATGTTGGATAGTCCTTTTTCCACATTAATTCTAGACAAAAGTATATACTGTAATTTAGAGAAACTTGTAATTTATGCAACTCAAAAAGGTTTGGGCCACCAATGTCCCAAAAGCACATAAATGTTTGTGATAGAAGAGGAAAAACAACATATGATGCAAGAAATTTTTAAAAGAAATTAAGGGCCGTTTCTGATTTGAATTGGATAAATATATAATTTTTATTCTATTTTAGTTATTTCTAGGTGGAAAGATTTGATGAATTGGCTTACAGGGCCAATTTTAAGGGCAGGTATCACTTTGTAGATTTGTGGTCCAGAACGTTTTGAGGCCTATTTGAGGGCTTAAACGATGTTTTTTGGTGTCAAAAGTTCATCACTTGTGCCATGCCCCTCAACACTATTCTTCACTTTGATAAATTTTCAACGGTGCAAGAACTGCCTCAATTGAAGTCTGTATGAAGAAGTTATGCCTCCCACAATTTGACCACCATGGAACCAAGTGGATTCCACCTAGCTCTCATTTCTCACACATGTGAACATTCAAGAACATTCTAGAAGGTACAAAACACTAACTCTAATAAAAAATCAAGGGACATAAAAACACTAAAATAAACCCTAGACAACTATCAAGCTATGTTAAATACCGAGTTGTTAGGAAAAGAAGGGCACCCATTATTTTGATGTCATTGTTGTTCCATAGTTGAGCAATAGCACGGGAATGGATATTAGAGTAGAACATATGAAGTAGGATATCCTATAGTAGGCATTCCAGTTGCAGAGACATTGGCAACTCCATATAGAGCACCACTTTCTTTATATTTGCATTATATATAAAAGAGCAAGACATATTCCTCATTTTTAGTTGTGTTTTTCCCAAGAATAGGTTTTCCTAGGGTAAATCTTGCGTTATTTATGTGGATTATGTATTTATTTTCTTTAGTTATTTTTCTTCCAATTCTAGTTTATTTTTCACTCAATGGAAATAATCTAATAAAAAGAAAGAAACTCTAAGATCCATTTTGACAAATTGTTCTGGTGGAATATCGACGAAAATTTACATATCATATTGGTATAAGAGAAATTTTCTTTGTAGTTTTGTGGGAAATTGCGGGATCTAGTGGAAAAACAAAGAAAAAGTCTTCAAACCCTAGCCATGTCAAACAAGTATGGTGAAGAATTGGTGGGAGATTATGAGCAATGATTTACAAATATGGAAATACAAGTAATTGATATCTCACAGAACATGTCAATTCTCATGGAATCTCTAGAGAGAAAGTTTGTACATTTAAGTGATTTTGGAAGATCTAACTCAAATCTCAGATGAGAGGATAAATCAAAAGATAGAGGGATCTAGAAAAGGTACCAAGGAAAGAGTTAGAGAAAGAGAATCCCAGTTCCAGTTCCATTTCCCATTCCCAATGTTTATTTAAGATGGAAGCAAAAGTTGATATCAAGCTGTACTAAGGTGATATTGATGATTTAAAGTTGAATCATTGATTGCAGCAATTAGAGGTCTATTTTAGTATCCATCAAACACATGAGGAGGATAAAAATTCATTTTCTTGATTGAAATTAGAGGGTCATGCATTAACTTGGTAAGAAAGCCACACAGAGGCACTTAGGAAGGAGGGTGATCCTCTAATAACTAAGTGGGACGATTTTTGTTATAGAGTTCATAATAGAATCCCCCATGCACGCTGATGGTATTAAATGGATCCTCATCCTACACAATGATGAGGTTATAGGGCTCAAAAAAATGGACTCCACATTTTCAGAAAATCCAAGTTCCGGCTCATGGGTATCACTATGTCCATCTCGTCCTTCAGGAGGAGGGTAGTATCACTGAGACCTGCCATTGTTGCTTCTTGAGATGGATCTGGATCAGCTGAGCTAAAGAGACAAACAAACTGCAAAAAGGAGAAAGGGACATGTTGTCAATTGGTATTTACTATAACCATCACTTGGGTCCAATTCCATTGACAGTGAATTTTATTTGAAATTACTATATGGTTGCAACCTAGTAATGAGTAGATGACACTCTAAAGTCAATCAATGGGTATTTGAGTTTCATTCATGTTGAAAGGTTTAAGTTAATTTGGCAAAGCTCGTGGTTGGTATTTGACACTTAAGTTGGAATGAGAAATATGGAACCATATGACCTCTACCTTGACTATTGCAATTGAGGTTTTGCCTTTTTGTATGCACAAAATACTGGAAGATAAGTTGGTAGTTATTTTAATTATTGAAATTTAGTTAAAAATATTTTTATTTGAAAAAATCGTGCATATCAAAAGTGTATTAATGGTTATTTAGTCATAATCCAACTATAATAAGCACCTTTGAAACTTCTCAATCTATCTATATAATTCATTTAAGCACCATAAGTATGACCTTCTACCTTCCTTATGAAAATGTATATATTTTGAATTCTATCACTCATGTTGAATCCTTTTAATGGTTTCGTAATTCTTTGTTCAAGCCTTAAGGTTAATGCAAACACCTTTGACAATTTTATGGTAGGCTCATCCAAAATGAAGATATAATATGAAATTTAAAAGACTTTATCCACTATCTAATTAATTTAATCTTTCTATTATAGAGGTATTCCATAAAAAACCATCTTAAAGAAAAGAGAAGCAACCTTCTATCAAAAGGCTATTTGGATGGTCTACTGCATTACAAGTTTCATCACTTAATAAAGATGGGAATAATTTGACTTTGAATGAAGACTGAGATATATTGGGATATAGTAAATAATATGTTGAATAATTTCAACGGGGGCAACCTAGCACTCAATTGAAAATAAAATTGAAAGTAAAACTAGAGTTTTAGGAGGAATGGAAAACTAAGTATAAGTGGTTGAAAGAGACAAAACATGAAGTAAAAATAGTGGTGAAATGCATATATTATGAAACATATAAGACCTTTGAACCATGGGGAATTTGCACTCGTTTATATACCATGCAATATGATTCACTAGTTGTTCATGCCAATTCAAACATCCATAAAATTTTATAACCAAACTGGATATATGGAAACCTTCATTGTTCTTCCACCTATCCAAAAGAATAGCAGAAAATATCACCGAGTATCCAGGATGATTTGAAATATGATTGCTGGGCAAAGGAAATCGAGAATATCAACTACATCCAGCACCTTATGACCTCAACATCCATCATGAGATCAAAAACCCTCATAATCAGTGCCAAAACTCCATTACATCTCACTTTTGATCTTAGCATTTCTCTCCAAAGAAATCCATCTCTAAGAAGCATCCTGCTAACACACTGTCATACAAAACTTATAATTATTTTTACAGGTACCCAGGAGTGGCATTCAACAAGATGAAGAAGGGAGGACCTACCCTCAGGCAGGAGTTGGGAGATATCAGCTATTTGGAAGCACATCCAGAGGTCTATAAACTTTTCCAGGATGCTGGCTGCTACAGGTTTTGTGAGAAGATACAAGGTTCCCATCAGCAGGTGGTTGAGGAATTTTCCCTCTCATTTGATGGCTCTAAGGTAGTCATAGGCAAAGAGGAATTTCACATACATGAAAACCCAATCAGTGGAGTAACTGAACTCCTTGGCACTGGAGAAAAATGGTTCAAAACCACCATACCAAAAGATGTAGAGTTCAGGTCTTACCTAAAGCTTGAGCATAGAGGAGTGGTGTGGAACAAGAGTGTGCCGTCATCCTGGTTAGAAGAGAGGTGGCAGCAACTATTGAAGGCCATTGTGTTCTACCTAACATGTGAAGGAATATATAACAGAGCCATGATATACCATTTCAAGTTAATGAACCACTTCATAGGTAAAAGGCCACTTAATTTTCCCTTTTACTTACACAGGAGTCTCGGAAAAACGACACACCAGGTGAAGGCTCAGCCCACCAAGACTGCTAGTAGACTGTCTCACCATGACCTTATCCAACTATTGATCCAAGAGTTGCTAAAAAGGAGGAATATGGCATGGCCTTATTTCTTGTTTTGGAATGGATTTGAGACAGGCCTTAAGCCAAAAGAGAACGGGAAGTCTCCTGCCAAAAAGTCCAGTACACCAAGGAGTGGGAGAAGAAAGAGAAGGGCTATATCCCCAGTAGTAGTAGAACAGCCTCCCTCCTCTTCCAAATCCAAAAGGGTCAAAAGGAACTTGGACTTCAGTGAAACGGGTCAGGAAGTAGCATCACACAGTGAGAACATTTTAAACCTACCCTACTTAGACTCAAATGAGGAACCAGAAGAAGGTGCAAACCTAGCTTTGCATATTGTAGAAGTAACTAAAGAACTACCATCCTCTACACCACAAGAGCAAGAGGAACCAACAGAGAAGGCTTCCTCCAACAAGCCTAAAACTCAAAATATAAATCAATTACTGAGGCAAGTGTATGAGATGGAGATTTTGGAAAGGGAGATAAATAAAAATAATGCAATATTGACCAAAAGGAAAAAGCAACTACAAAATGCTTTCTGGTAGATGAGAGGAGCATATATCTTGCTGAAAAGAAGACATCGGAGATACCTAAAGGACAACACAAGGTTGTATAGAATGATTAGGCTCCAAAGGCTGCAGTTGAATGAGGCCAAGGCAAACTCTAGAAGCCACCCCACGTTGGAAACCCTAGCTAAGGCTGAAATTAGCCTTCAGCCTCTAGAAACAAGCCAGGATGTTGTAAACCCTCCTAGCACAGAGCCTGCTGAAGAAGAAATCTGAGAAAATAGACCTAAAAGAACACTTTTGGAAGAAACCTAAGAACTTTTGGAAAACAGGGCTTTCGGTGGCTTAGGTGGATGCTGGGGCAGTCCATTAGCCATTGAAAGTGCTGCTTTCGACAGCTAACAGTTTCAATAGTCTGGCCTCTTAACCACCGAAAGAAGACAGAGGCTTAAAATTTAATTTTTGGCACACAAGACCAGTTTTGGGAAAATATATATGGCTGAGGGGCAAAGTCTGAAGATGAAGGACGTGGAGGAAAGCATTAGGAAAGGTTTGTTTTCAATTTTACTATGACATAACAGTAGAAAAGGTCACCAACACCTAGCTGACAAAGGAAAACAATGACTTAAATAGCAAAAGGCCAGTGGCAGTGATTTCCAGTAGTTGCCTTAGTTATATGAAGGTTCATACAGTGAACTAATTCTACAATTAGTTAGACAAGTAGTTAATTAGGGGTTTTTAACCTAATTTGCAAAAAACAATTATTTTGTTTAATTTTGTTAAAACAGATCCATTTTTTCAGGATTTGAGTATTTTGTAAAGGCTATAAAGCCTAAGACTTATTTTATTGAAGGGTTTCAACTTCACGGACTTGTAGAGCCATACTATTGTCAAGCTTCTCATTTTTCTCATGATTTAATATAAGCTCTTTTGTTATCATTTGTTTAGCTTCCATTTCTTTCTTTTCTGTGCTTATGCTTGAATGTGTTATTCAGGTTATATTCAAGTTAATTAATGACTGATAGTTGTCACCCTATTGGCATGTTGATGTGATTTGAATTATAAGTACCATCGTTATCATGATTTATCCATTTATATACATTTGTTTTGTGTGTAACTCTGCCATCCTGATGAGTTCTCCATCCCTACACCTTATTGTCAACCTCTGAACAATGGTAACTAAAAGCCTTGTACCTGATTGAGTTTCATGCATGTCTTGAGAGTGGAAGGTCATATAGGTCACCTGACTTGATCCATATTAGAAAACCCCAAAAACATTGTAAGTTACCAGGCATCCTCGAGCTGCAACTTAGAGGAGTTTCCTGGAGTGATAACAAATTGGCGTTGTTGCCGGGGAGAGGACACTGAAGCTCAACTTCCCTGGGAAAAGACATAGATCCTTGGTTTGATGATAGACAAAGCTTGGGAATTATTCTGGTTGTAATCATCTATATGGCAACTCCATTGAAACAAGGTGGATTCAAGAAGACCAAGTACCAAAGAAAACCCTCAGGGGCCGCCAGCAACACCGGTTTTAGATCCATAAGAGATTCTGAGAAGAGCTAGGGTTTCACTAAGACAGACCAGCAGTGCTGCAAAGGAAGCTACATCAAGTATTTCAAGAAATATTTCTGCTATTATTTCTTCTATTGAAACACTTGATTCTCAGGAATTTATAAATACATCAAAAAATTCTAGGGTTTGGGCATCTTTAAGCACTGTTGCTTGTGAAGATCCAATCCCTGGTGACTCCACTTGGATAAGTTTACCACCACCACCTTCTCAGCTACTAGCTACATCAATACTCTCTGCCTCCACCCTTTCCATACCCATTTCCAATATGGATGCTCCTCAATTGACCAAGATTGAAAGGATCCTGGTAGCTAGGTATGCCCCCTAAATTTGCCTAAGCCTCTCTTGGCCATGCCCACTGGAGATTACCTCAAGTACATGCCTAAGTTCACAGGAGAGGGATATTTCATAGCTGAAGAACATCTAGAGGCATTTTACAGTTATGCTGAGAACATTAACATAGAACAGGAAGATGTGTGGACTAGGGTTTTTGTACAAAGCCTATATGGTTAGGCTAGGAAATGGTTCAAAAAAATTCCTGTTGGGTCAGTGGCGGGCATTGAATCCCTAGATGATATCTTTCTAAAACAATGGGGAGAAAGGAGAGACTACCTCTATTATGTCACAAAGTTCAACAACTTGAAAAGAGAGAATGGGGAGTCTGTCTCCAACTTCACCAAGAGGTTCAACAACATGTACAACAAGATCCCCACTAAAATCAAGCCCATTGATACCTCAGCCAGGATAACTTATGCAAATTCCTTTGACTCTGATTTCTGCCTACTTCTCAGAGAAATGAGGTCTCCCTCCTTATCACTCATGCAGGATGCTGCCCTAGAGGTAGAATCAAACCTTGTGGCATCTCAGAAGGTCAAAGGAAAGATAGACAGGAAGAAGCAACCAGTAGAACCTATTGGGTCTTCTTCATCAGAGAACAATATTGACAAAATGACCAAACTGTTATATAACCTGACTGCTGAAATGTCTAAGCTAAAGGACCAACGACAGATACCTGTGAGGGGTAAAGGGACAAGTGATTTTGTTCCTCGAAACCCTAATTTTGTCCCTTACAGAAGAGGCAACCTCCCAGTTCAGATTCTCAGAAGGGAAAGGAATCAAGGGGAAGATCAAAGAATAAGAGCTCCATTTTATAATGTTGTATTAGAAGAAGAGCTAGAATTCATTGAAGAATAAGGAGAGGTTGAAGAACACATTCACTGTATGGAGGATGAGGTGGACTACTCTTTTCTGACACAGGCAGAATATGAGGAAGCCCTAATTGATGAGCAGATCAGTGAAGAAGCTGTATATGAGGCTGATGGTCAAGGAGGGTGCAATTTGAGGTCTAAGATGGTTGCTCCTCTAAAGAAAAATGTTGTACTTGTCAAACGACCTACTACACCAGCTAAAATGGCTCTTGTTTCACCAAATAAAATGGCTGTCATTCCAAAACCATTACAAAAACTAGTACCTTTAGCAAGCCCTGACCATGTCCAACTCAAAGCTCCAGTACATGAGGTAAGGTTTCCTGATAAGCTGCATTATTCTTTCAACCTTGAGTCAGAGATTCATAAACTAAAGATCCATTTCCCATTAATTGAGCTAAGGAAAAATGATGCATTCAAATCTTCCATTCTGAATTCTCTTCAGCCAAAGGTGCATATTGATACTAACTTTGTAAATCTGCAAGATGAAAAACCTATTGTAAACCTAGGCCCCATGATCGAAGACCTAAAGGAATCATGCCCACCTTTCTATATATCCTTGAATATCCATGATAAATTCCTTCATAACTATCTCGTGGATTCAGAAGCTTCCCATAACCTAAAGCCAAGGGCTGTTATGGATGAGCTTGGTCTCAGCATTACAAAGCCCTACCATGACTTATTCTCCTTTGACTCCAGAAAGGTCAAGTGCTTGGGCCTCATCAAATACCTTGTTGTGAACCTAACTCAACTACCTTCAAAAAGCATCATGATGGAGATTGTAGTGGCTGATATCCCTCCCAAATTTGGTCTCTTGCTGTCTCTAAAATGGAGCAAAAGGATAGGTGGCACCCTTCAGATGGACCTTACATATGCCACTATCCCAATGTTTGGAGGGGATACCAAGAGGCTGTACAGGGAGAATCAGCTGGCCTACATCATAAGCAATGAGAGCAATTCAATGAATCACCCCATCTATGCAGTAGACATTGATCTTGGGTCCTGCATTCTGCAAATAAATGATTCTCAGCAAACATCAGTCCAGCTTACGAATCCCACTTGTCAGCAGCCCAAAGAAGTGACCACAACAGTCTGGAACATGTATTTTGATGGAGCTAGCACTCAAATCTCAGCAAGTGAAAGTGTAGTATTGATCTCTCCAACCAAGGAAAATATCCATCTGTCTTATAAGCTTGATTTTAAAACCACTAACAATATAGCAGAATATGAAGCCTTACTGCTAGGATTTAAAGCTGCCAAGGAGATGGGGATCATGTACATGAGATTTTTTGGAGTTGCAGACCTTATTATACAGCAGGTCAACAACACTTTTCAAGAAAAAATGTCAGACTAAAGACCTATGGGGACGAGGTATGGAAACTCAGAGACTCCTTTATGTTTTTGAACTATCATATATACCTCGGGCTTTGAATCACCTAGATGATTCCCTGGCTGTCTTAGCAAGTCTATTTGTTCCTCCTTTACCTCCTTAGCTCAGCTATAATGTTCAGTTCAAGTACAGACCTTCCCTGCTAGATAATGTCAAATTTTGGAAGGTGTTTGAAAATGATGATGAGCTTAGAAAATTCCTTTAGATAGTAGTTGAATTCTCTGATATACATATAGATCAGGAAAACCTAAACATGGAGGAATCCAAACATCTCAAGTTGAAAGATAAAGTGGCTGATCGGAACATTGTCCAATTACCCAGCAATTATATACGTCGGGGTTTAGTACCTCTAGAAGATATTTTTTATCATAATGACATCCCTTTCAAACCTTCCAAAAAGGAGCAAGATCCTGCTATCCAAGAGCAAAACATAGGTAGCCAAATCCATCCAAAACTGATAAATCTGTCCACTGAGTTGACTGTTGATCAGAGGTAAAAATTTTGTAGCCTGATAAAAGAATTTGCTAATATCTTTTCCTGGGAATATAGTGATCTACAAACCTATGACACCAATATCATCTAGCACGGGATTCCTTTGGAGAAGGACACCATCCATTTCAAGCAAAAACTGAGATCCATCAGCCCTCTCCTACTACCTATAATTGAAAAAGAAATCCATAAGCTCCTCAAATCCAAAATCATAACCCCCCTCAGGTATTCCAAGTGGATTGCAAACCTAGTGGTGGTAAGGAAGAAGAATGGGGAAATCAGGTTGTGTGTGGATTTTAGAAACCCTAACAAATGTTCCAAAAAAGACAACTATCCACTGCCCAAGATGGAACACCTGTTGCAAAGAGTCTTAGGGGATAGGGTTATGTCATTCCTGGATGGCTTCTATGGATACAACCAAGTTGTTGTGCACCTTGATGACCAAGAGAAGACTGCTTTTACCACCCCCTGGGGAACTTTCTTGTATGCTAAAATGCCATTTGGGTTGATGAATGCTGGGGCTACTTTTCAGAGAGCCATGGACCTAGCTTTTGTAGGGTTGAAGGATAAATTTGTGCTTATATACTTGGATAACCTAGTTGTTTACTCTCACAACCATCATGACCATTTGCAGCATTTGAGGAGGGTATTTCTGAAGTGCAGAAGGTTTCGAATATCACTCAACCCTAAGAAGTCCCAGTTTGCACTCAGTGAGGGGAAACTCCTAGGTCACATAGTCTCAATTGAAGGTGTAAAGATTGATCCAGTAAGGGTGGAAGTAATCCAGAAGTTGTCCATACTGAGGTCAAAAAGGGACATTCAGTCCTTTTTGGGTAAGATAAACTTTGTCAAGAGGTTCATCCCTAATTTCTCTGAGCTGGTAAAGCACATAACGGCCATGTTGAAAAAGGATGCAGAAATAAAATGGACTGACCAGGAAAGAAGGTCTTTCGAAGACATCAAGAGGGCTATCATGGAGGCCCCAACCCTAATTAGTCCTAACTATAACAAGAGTTTGTATATCTTCTCTTTTGCATCCTATGACACAATGGTGGTTGTACTGTTACAAAAAGATAATGAGGGTCTTTATCATCCAATTGCATTCTTCAGCAAAACCTTGAGAGATGCTAAGCTGAAGTATGATCTAATTGATAAATATGCTTATGCTCTCATAAAGTCATTGAAGACTTTCAGAATTTACATTCTCCATGCAAAATTCTTTGTATATGTCCCTTTAGCTACTGTGAAAAATGTTTTGACTCAGCCTGACATTGATGGGAAAAGAGCTAAGTGGATTGCCAAGATCTTTGAGTTTGATATAGAGGTGAAGCCCACTAATCTAGTAAAAGGGCTAGGTCTGGCCAAACTCATGGAAAAAGAAAACTATGAACTAATGGGGATAAACTTCACCTGTGTCAAATCAGCAAAATTGCAAATTGTGGTAGCAGCAGAAGTGGATCAAGATCATAATGACATTCAACCAGTGGCTGAAAACATGTCTTCATGTGAGTGGTACTCAAGTATTATTCAATTTTTGCAAAAATTAGAAGTTCCTTCCGATCTCACTCCTAATCAAGCACGAGCCCTTAAATTAAAGTCTGTTAAGTTTTGCATAATTGACAAACTGCTGTACTGGAAAGATCAGTCTGGAATTTTGTTGAGATGTCTAGATAAAGAAGAATCATATCAGGTCATGCATCACTTTCATTCCAACACATGTGGGGGCCACCATTATTGGAAGACCATAGCCCACAATATCCTGAGGGCAGGATACTATTGGCTAGTCCTTTTTGCTGATGTCTGTACTTTTGTAAGGGCCTGTGACCAGTACCAAATATTTATAGGGAAGCAGCAACTCAAATCATTGCCCCTTAAGCCTATTGTGGTGAATGGGACTTTTCAGCAATGGGGTTTGGATTTCATAGGTGAAGTAAATCCATCTTCTAGTGGGTAGCATAAATGGATCCTAGTAGCCACAGACTACTTTACCGAATGGATACAGGAAGTACCCACCAGGAATGCCACTCATCAGGTCATCATGAGATTTTTATATGAGAATATCTTTAGTAGGTTTGGCTTCCCAATGAGGTTAGTAACTGATAATGCACCAGCTTTCAAATCTGGGGCATTAGTTAAAATGTGTGAGTCAATGGGCATACAACTGGTGCATTCCACATCCTATTATCCTCAAGGCAATGGCCTGGCTGAGTCATCCAACAAAATCCTAGTTAAGATCATAAAAAAACTACTGGAGACAAATCAGAAAAGATGGGATTCTAAGCTTAAGTTTGATTTATGGGCTGATAGGGTAACAGACAAAAGATCTATAGGGATTTCTCAACTCAAGTTAGTTTATGGTACTGAGGCCATTTTTCCAATTCAGCTCATTTCTCCAGTGGCAAAATTCTTTTAGGAAGAGGAAGATCAACCAAATGATATGGTGAGGAGGATGATGGATTTGGTGGAGTTACAGCAATTCAGGGAACAAGTGATAGGAAAATCAGAAGCCCATCAACAGAGGATAAATTTCATGTTTGACAACAGGGAAAAAGTAGACAACTTTCAGGTTGGAGATTAGGTCCTCAACTGGGATGCTGTTAGACAGGACAAGGGTAAACATGGAAAGTTTGATTCCTTGTGGATTGGAGCTTTTGTGATAGCTCAAGTACATAAGAATAACACCTTCAAATTGCAGAATCTAGAAGGGAAAGAGTTGTTTAATGGCCCAGTGAATGGGCGGTTTCTGAAACTTTACTTTATTTGAGGCTCTAAGGCCTTGTCATTGTAAATTAGTAGTTAGTAGGTTGTTTTTGCTTACAGAATAAACTCCATGCCCAATGCAAAAGTAAATGATAGTGTTAATTTTTTAGTTGTTTTCAGGGAAAGGCATTTTGGTCTAGGATTCTTGGGACCTCACTGGGAGGTTCCCATCCCCAAGTAGGAGCTAGATGTTATCTCCCAAAATAAATTTATTTTGATAGTATGAAGAATTCGATTCATGTAATGAAAGAACTGAGGATGACTAACAAATTGAAGGTCTTTGTTTTTGCTATGGTTAAAAATTTTGGAAGTTATAGCTTTCGATGGCTTAGGAGGGGTTCTTAATAGCTCATTAGCCACCGAAAGGCTTTGTTTCAGTGACTAACATTTTAAAGCAGGGTAAAGGTAAACAACTGAAAGTGGGCCTGAGCGAGTAAAATACAAAAACACTTTCGGTGGTTTAGGCGAGAATTCAAATGACTCATTAACCACCAAAAACTGTTGCTTTCGGTAGCTTAGGGAGAAGACAAAGAAGGGTGTTAACCGCCAAAAGCGGACAAAAAGCGACATTGGTAAAGGCGCTTTTAGTGGCTTAGGCAAGACTCCAGATAGCTCATTAACCACCAAAAGGTGATTCTTTCGGCAACTTATCGAATAGTTCAAAACAGATTTTAACCGCCGAAAGTAGGCAAATAGGCATCGGGGAAAAAGTGCTTTCGGTGGCTTAGGTGAAAGCATGGACATTTCATTAGCCAACGGAAGGAGGGTTTTTCGACAGTTAAAAGGTTTTTTCAGCGAGGCCACTATCCGCCAAAAGGTGGGTTTCACCGCAACGCTGGGATAATGGTTTCGGTGGCTTAGGAGAAAGGGATATCATTTCATTAGCCACTGAAAGCCATCTTTTTAGTGGCTAGCAGACAAACATCTGAAGGCTGTTAACTATCGAAAAGGTAAAATATGGAAAAGATTAGAAAGTGGTCAAATTAAACCCTGTCAGCAAGATAAACGATCAGTGAAGGGCATGACAAACCACTGAAAGGAATTGAGCCTACATAACTGCGTGTGTAAATAAGTGAAGGAGGTTGTTATAAAATTGAAAAAGGACTAATAGGATTGGAAACCTTTTCTTCCACCTGTCCAAAAGAACAACAAAAAATATCACCGAGTATCCAAGCTGATTTGAAATATGATTGTTGGGCAAAGGAAATCGAGAAGATCAACTACAGATAGCACCTTATGACCTCAACATCCATCCTGACATCAAAAACCCTCATAATTAGTGCCAAAACTCGAGTACATCTCACTTTTGATCTTAGCATTTCTCTTCAAAGAAAGCCATCTCTGAGAACAAGCCTACTAACACACTGTCATACAGAACTTATAATTATTTTTACAGGTACCCAGGAATCACATCTAGAGGTCTGTAAACTTTTGCAGGATGCTGGCTGCTACAGGTTTTGTGAGAAGATACAAGGTTCCCATCAACGGGTGGCTGAGGAATTTGTCCTCTCATTTGATGGCTCTAAGATAGTCATAGGAAAAGAGGAATTTCACATAGATGAAACCCCAATCAATGAAGTGACTAAACTCCCTAGCACAGGAGAAAAATGGTTCAAAACCGCCACACCAAAAGATATAGAGTTCAGGTCTTACCTAAAGCCTGAGGATAGAGGATCAATGTGGAAGAAGAGTGTGCCATCATCCTAGTTAGAAGAGAGGTGGCAGCAACTGGTGAAGGCCATTGCGGTCTACCTAACATGTGAAGGAAGATATAACAGAGCCATGATCTACCATTTCAATTTAATGAACCACTTCACAGGTAAAAGGACACTAAATTTTCCCTTTTACTTACACAGGAGTCTAGGAAAAATGGCACACCAGGTGAAGGCTCAGCCCACCAAGATATCTGGCATACTATCTCACCATGGCCTTATCCAACTGTTGATCCAAGAGTTACTGAAAAGGAGGAATATGGCATGGCCTTATTTCTTGTTTTGGAATGGATTTGAGATAGGCCTTTAGCCAGAAGAGAAGGGGAAGTCTCCTGCCAAAAATTCCATCACACCAAGGAGTGGGAGAAGAAAGAGAAGGGATATATCCCCAGCAGTAGCAAAACGACCTCTCTCCTCTTCCAAATCGAAAAGTTTCAAAAGGAACTTGGACTTCAGTGAAATGGGCCAGGAAGCAGAATCACACAGTGAGAACATTTTAAACCTTCCCTACTCAGACTCAGGTGAGGAACCAAAAGAAGATGCAAACCTAGATTTGCATATTGTAGCAGTGACTAAAGAACTACCATCCCCTACACCACAAGAGCAACAGGAACCAACAGAGAAGGCTTCCTCCAACAAGCCCAAAACTCAAAAGATAAATCAATTACTAAGGAAAGTGTATGATATGGAGATTTTGGAAAGGGAGATAAAGAAAAATAATGCAATATTGACCAAAAGGAACAAGCAATTGCAAAATAATTTCTAGGAGATGAGAGGAGAAAATATCTTGCTGAAAAGAAGACACCGAAGATACCTAAAGGACAACAAAAGGTTGTATAGAATGATTAGGCTCCAAAGGTTGCAGTTGAAGGAGGCCAAGGCAAACCCTAGTAGCCACCCCACATTGAAAACCATAGCTGAGGCTGCAGTTAGCCTTCATCCTCCAGAAACAAGCCAGGCTGCTGTAAACCCTCCTAGCACAGAGCCTGCTGAAGAAGAAAGATGAGCAGACAGACCTAAAAGAACATTTTTGGAAGAAACCTAAGAATTTTTGGAAAACAAGGCTTTCTGTGGCTTAGGCAGACGGTGGGGCAGTTCATTAGCCACCGAAGGTGCCGCTTTCAGCAGCTAACGGTTCCGATAGTCTAGCCTCTTAACCACCGAAAGTAGATAGAGGCTTAAAGTTTAATTTTTGGCACACAGGACCAGTTTTGGGCCAATATAGATGCCTCAGGGGCAAAGTCTGAAGATGAAGGACACTGAGGAAAGCATTAGGAAAGGTCTATTTCAATTTTACTATGACATAACAGCAGAAAGGTCACCAACACCTAGCTGACAAAGGAAAAAAATGACTTAACCAGCAGAAGGCCAATGGCAATGATTTCCAACACTTACCTTAGTTATCTGAAGGTTCATATAATGAACTAATTCTACAATTAGTTATACAAGTAGTTAATTAGGGTTTTTTAACCTAATTTGCAAAAAACAATTATTTTGTTTATTTTTGTTAAAACAGATCCAAGTTTTCAGGATCTAAGTATTTTGTAAAGGATATAAATCCTAAGACTTAGTTTATTGAAGGGGTTCGACTTCGAACACTTGTAGACCAATACTACTATCAAGTTTCTCATTTTGCTTGTGATTTAATATAAGCTCTTTTGTTATCATTTGTTCAGCTTCCATTTCTGTATTTTCTGTGCTTATGCTTGAATGTGTTATTCAAGTTATATTCAAGTTAATTAATGACTAATAGCTATCACCCTATTGGAATGTTGATGTGATTTGAATTATAAGTACCATCCTTATCATGATTTAGCCATTTATATACATATGTTTTGTGTGTAACTCTGCCAACCTAATGAGTTCTCCATCCCTGCACCTTATTGTCCACCTCTGAATAGTGGTAACTAAAAGCCTTGTAACTGATTGATTTTCATGCATGCCTTGAGAGTGGAAGGTCATATAGGTCACCTGACTTGATCCATATTAGAAAACCCCAAAAACATTGCAAGTTACCTGACATCCTCGAGCTGCAACCTAGAGGAGTTTCCTGGAGTGATAACAGTTAGCATCTCGGAAACTAAAAGTTTCCACAAAGAAAATTGACAACTCTACCCAGGTAGTTATGGTTCTATGCAGCTCTGCCGCTAGATACCATGATCTAGGAATTTCAACCAAAGTATGATTGAAAGCATGGACCCACTCATCCTTGGGTCGCGATGCCCATAAATCTTGACATTCCATTAAATGACTGATGGGGTTAGTCTGCCCATCATATCCTCCAGCGGGATAAGTCTCTGAATCACCAAAACACACTAGCATCAATCGTCGACATGGTGCCCATTCATGGATTGTATGTTTGTGAGCTGCCCTCCAGCGTGTTGGGGTAGCCTTCAACGCTTCCTTCAGTGCCAACAGCCTCTGTGGATCAAACACTTTCTCTTCAAATTCTTGGAGGAATTCAGACAACTCTGGTAGCCCCTCGTAGATAGGTAACTCAACGATCTTAGTTGTAACACAACATAGAGATTGTGTGATCAGTCCACAGTTTCTAACAGACACCTCATGAAGACGATTTTTCCAATTTTCTAGAGCATCATCGGAATCATAGGATGCATAGCTAGCGCTATGCCATCCGAGTTCGGCATCGACAGTAGGGTGGATGTAGTCCTCTGAGATATTGTAGGCATGATCCCAACCTCTACCATCCTAATCCTTGATAGTTTCAATATACCAGCGTCCTTCCTGGGGATCCATGGGAGAAATGAATCTGATATATTAGTTTTCAAATTTCATAACCTGCTTCTTGAAATTGATAAATTCCATGCTATCATTATCCCATCCAATCTCTAGCAGTGCAGGGTAAGAACCTCAACCATCAACTACTTCAATGGCATCGAAATTAGCATATGTATTCATACCTTCGATATCAACGACCAGGTTCGAGACACGACCAATAGGCTGAACCTTGGCCTAATTTGCTAGTCATAGTTGCACAGGGGACCACCCCAATGTTGGCTTTCCCATCAACTGCCAAGTCTGTTTGGTCAAAATATTCACATCCCACCCTAGATCCAAAATAACAGAATCGACTTCATAGTCCCCTATCTGGATGTTCATTCTAATCTCTTTACATGTCTTTCTCTTCTGGAGGGAATTTACTACAGAATCCTTCAACATCTGATTTCATTGGAACAATAGCTTCTCAATCTCTCCGAGAGCCTCGAGATCTCTAGCTAGTGTCAGACATCTCTCAAAGAACTGTTGCAAGGTACCAAGTTATCACAATGGTCCTACCTCTACAGAAGGATGAAACACATATGGCATTTCAACAACAGGAAACTTACCCATATTCCTCTCGATCACATGTTTGGCCTGAAAGAACATCTCCTTAACCATCGCAATGTCAAATGTTTCCCTTTTATTCCCCGCAAACCGAATTTGTTGATGGGGTCCATCTTCTCCGGTCGTCGCACCTGCACGAGTGACAACAGCAACGTTGACAGCCTAGGTTCTGGGCTCTACTAGAATTGTTGCAACCTTGGATCCTTGATTCAGGTTATGATCTTGGTTCAAAGGTGGATTCTAAGTCGACAGTGGGTTCATTGGCTGATTCTAAGTCTGCAGCAAGATCTGAGGCTGATTCTCCAATGGTTGCTGAGTCTGCACTTGATTTTGGGTTTGGAACTGGTTCTGCAATTGAGGGATGTTTCCATCCTACCACTTCGCAATCAATTAAGGGAAATTTTTGACATTATGCTCACTTAATGTGCAGTACGTACACTGCGCATGGGGACACTCCCTTTGATAGTGGCCAAATACCCCACAAGTGTAACACTAGATGGATTCTCGACCTCGTCCAAAGCCTCCTCCTCATCCCATAAATCCTCCTTGGAATCCTCCATTTTGCGGATATTGCTACTGGGCTAACTGCTACGAGGGATTTGATTGCTGTTGAATGTAGTGTGTTTCTTGAACATACTGTGGTTGAGTATGAATAGTCGGCACTTGATTATATTGTGGTTGTGGTGCAAACTATGGTTGTGCTAGGAACTGTGGTTGGTGTGAATAGAGGTTGCGACTGTGACGGAATAAACTAAATTTGCGGAGGTGGTGTATAATGTACTGTCGGCTGTACTATTTGTAGCTGCGACTACTAGTCTGCGCGGGGATCCTCGCCCTTCACAAAATATGAATCGTATGTTCTCTCTTGAAGCAAGTCGTAAGCTCAGCAGTCTTTTTTCCTTATGCCCTACAAAGCGACAAAAGGAGCAATACAAACTTTCTTCCTTCGTAACCATCTTCTACATGTAGCTACAGTATTCATGTGGATGCCCATATACTTGACATATGCGACACCATGGCACGCGAGTGCAACTCAAAGGGTTTGGTGATCCTGAGAGAAAATAGTTTCTGAAAGTAGGACAAGTGTCCTTGGTGTGTCCATCTGTACGACACCGTGTGCACCAAAGTTCATCATGCTCTTCTTTTTCCTTCTTAACATCCTGCAGCTGGAGTGTCAAATTCACTAGCTGCGCCTGAATCTGGTTCATGCCAACTGCAGTCTCCCCAATAGGTGAAGCTTCCAACTTCATCGCTATCTCCAAAGCCTCATTCTGTGTTGCGATATTTTGTTGCATTAACGACTGTCTGATGTGTGGAACCAGTGCAGCGATGAACCAATCCTTGTGTTGAACATCACTCATTTTGAAGCTAACTTGAGCCATCAATGTCTTAAACCGTTGCTCAAAATCCCAAATAGTTTCATTCAAAAACTACTTGATCCCCTTGAGTTCTGTAATATATTGGGCCTCAGATTTAAGTTTCTTAAATTCCTCGAATCGTCCTTCCCGGATCTCATTTAGTGTTTTCACCACTGTCCCCTGAGGAACCTACATGAATCTCATGTACCAATCAAGTGCGCAACCCCTAAGGGTGTTCACCAATTGGATTCTCTTAATATCGTCATCCACACTTTGTTTGGTAGTCCAAACTACTTCAAATAAGAACCAGTACTACTCTGGGTCATCGGTCCCGTTTCCATGGAATATTGGTAACTTCATCTCATCGCCCGCCATTCTGGGCCTTCTTCCTACAAACAGTGTTCTACTGCTCGACTGTTGTTGGCACGTCGAACAAGGTGATGTAGAATGCGCTTTTCTACCTATTGGTGGAGTAGTGTGCGGAGGTGTGGACACCTTACTGCTGCGGTTCGAGCTTCTCACTATCCTGGGCGTAGCCTGGGCCTATTCATCCTTGTCGTCAATGTAAGGTTGCTTTGTCCCATGCGGTTGTTCTTCGCAGTATTGCGTCTCAATCGCAACAGGAACTTCCCCTGTCCTATGTCTCTTCTCTTTTTGAAAATTTGCTCCTCCCCTCGTACAACCACTTGTTTCTTCGTCGACCCTCACAAATTCCTTAGAACTCATACCCATCCACCCCTTATCTTGCCATTTGTCTCCCCCCTTTCATCATAGTGTCCATGGCCCCTGCACACCAGAGTTCCACTACTTGAGGTGCATTTTTAGAATACCCTTCTCATAGACAAGCATCTTAATAGAGAATTGCAAAGACAGCAAGAACCTACCTCGTGGCCCATTGAAGAACTCTCTTTTTGCTTCGTTGTATGCCTTATTGGTATCAACTACAAATTCAATAATGTATCCTTACAGAATACTATCCATCCACACTTTGACAGCTCATGATGCTTTGTTATTGGTTTCTTGTAGCTCTTGATTCGGTCCAGGGTTCCAAGATGTCGTCTCTCCTCCTTGATGGTTATTCTTCTTATAAGTGGACCGCGCTAGCCATTCATACAGTATGACTTGGAATTCCAAAAAGAACCATTCATATGGACCATTGTACATATATCTATTCAACCACCTGGTTGTCGACAGCTCCGAGTTCTGATTCTATGTTTCAGCGAACTCTCGCAGCTTTAGGTCAAACCAATCTTCAATCTCCTATTTTGTTGAATGCCACAACATATCCTCTCTTCAATTGCAACAAGGTCCCAGAAACAGAACCATTTTTTGGCGCAACCCAGCAACAAAGCCTCATCAACAGGGGTTCCTACTCTGTCGACGCCCAACCAATGCGATCTCCATGAGAAACAGCTTAGACAGGTTTGACCCCGCCCGGCAACATCTGCAGAGTGGATCAAGTCTCACCCGAGATGTCGAGGGAGAGCTACCGGAACCAATTTTCTGGCAGTAAGAAGGGAGGGCATGGCATCAAAGACTTAACTTCATAATCAACAGATACTCCAGAGATCGTCTTATTAAAATGGCATCATTCATCACATGTTTATAACCTGTAGATAGCTAATGGATCGCATTACTCTATTCATTGCAGCAGTAACAATCATTCATATAACAGATCTAGTAAACATCCATCATTATCATTGCAGACCATAAAAATAGGAAAATAAGAGACAAATCACTTTAGGGCAACATCCGTCATGTCATATTACTTATGTGAAATATTTCACAACATGCAATACATCTCCAAAGTAGGAGACTAAAAACAGATCTACACATATAAAGCCAAAAACCCGCTCACAATAGATGCAGATGCAAAAAGGTACCCAAAATACAAGTTCCTCTCTAGAATTCTCTCTCCAAGTTGATATATTTACTATTGAAACTCTAGCTCTAAATATAGGCTTGTGCCTTTACATTCAAGGTCCACTTCTAACTAACTTCTAACAAACTACTGACCTATATCCACAAAATGTGGTCAATCGGTACAAAATTGCATAAATAATTCCAAAAATGGTTATTCTTTTGCCTATTGTGCTATTGTGGTCCTTGGTGATGGCATGTGAGCTTGCGCAACCTCCGTGGTGCTGCGCAACTCACTTACCCAATACCCCTGCCAACAAATAGCATGCATTGATGATAGGAACGAGGAAAAATTCATCACAACTATGAAATTAATTTATTGGGTTATACGAGAAGATTTATCCCTCTAAAAATATGAATCACTTTGCTTGTTTGCAATGTCCTTATAAACATTAAACATGCCAAATAATAGAGAGTACACATCATCTACAAACCACATGGTTGTAAAAAAAATCATTTTTTCTATATCTATGTATCTTGAAGAGGTACACAATGTAAGAATGTTGGATAGTCTTTTTTTGTATTAATACTAGACAAAAGTATAGATTGTAGTGTAGAAAAACACATTGTAATTTATGTGACTCAAAAAGGTTGGGGCCTCCAATGTCCCAAAAGCACATAAATGTTTGTGACAAAGGAGGGAACACAACATATTTTGGGGAATTTTCTAAAATATGTTATTTAATCCTGGTTAAGGGATTAGGGTCTATTTTCTAATCCGGGCTAACGGATTACGGTATTGGATGTTGTGGAATACCTATATTTTGTATTGTGAGTAATTCATAATGATAATGAGAAAATAGGAGGCATGGCTCCAAGGTTTGTTGGTTTTCTAGGTTAAGAGTTTCAAGGTAAATATTTTTATATTATGTGTGAATGTTGGCATGCAATATTTGTTTTTATTAAACGAATATGTATGCTTTGCTTCTCTAGATAGGATTAAAACTTACAATATGGACTAGTTGTTTTTGGTATTAATCCACAATTCTCACATGAATTCCTCGAACTCATTTCCGTAGAACTCTCCACCATTTTCTATCCTTAACAATTTATTATATTCTTTACTAGTTTTATAGAACATCTATAAACTATTTAAATTTCTCGATAAATTAAGATTTCTCGGGGAAAATAGATCCATGTGTTCCTTAAAAAATCATCAATTAATGAAATATAATACACATATTTACCTAGTGATGGAAGAAATAGGTCCAAACACATCTATGTGTATTAACTCCATGATTCATTTTTCTCTTCTAGAACCATATGGGAATCTTACCTTATTTTCTTACCATATATGTAATGTTCACAAAAATTGAACTCAAATCAGAAATCAAACATACCTTCTACCATACCTTTACCATGTAATGCTTGAAGGCCCTTCTCTCCAATATGCCCTAGTCTTTGATTCCATAGCATTCTTTTTTTTATAAGGACAATAGGGGTCATGTCTTCTTCATTTCTATCCTTATGAATAATAGACTTTTTACACCGGTCATTAAAAGTCCTTCCAAACAACTTGTACATAGTTCCAATCTAAAATACCCACATCAATGTCATTGCTCCTTGAACCATCTTACATGTACCCTTTTCAAATACAACATACACACTTGCATCACCCATCTTACTTACATATTTTAGGTTTTTGTCCAAATATAGAATGTGCAGAATATCAAGAAGATTTGTAATATTTCCATATTTGAGGAGTAGCTTGACCCCGCTACACCCTATGATTTTTGTTTTCGATTCATATCCTAGGAAAAAATCACCTGTCTTGTAATTTTCATATTCATAAAACCACTTCCCATGAGGAGTCATATGAAATGAAGCACCTGATTCGATCAACCACACAACATAATATGGATGTGTTCCAAGGGGGATGATTATCCCCACTTGACCCCCTTATATTTGGGGATCTACAAAGAATACAACACATATCCCACAAAGAGGTGCATTTGTAAAATCCCTTAAGGGTATTTTAGTGAATTTGTAAATGCACTGAATCATCTAGAAGACCATAACTAAGATGTTATTTATGATGTTAAACTTGTTTACTTTTCCTGGAAGAACTTGACCATTTAATAACATGAATAGAAGTTCCAAGTCCTTGAGTCCAAGGATAAATTATTATCATAATTGGGGTATTACATTCAAATATTTCAAATACGTGAAAAAAAATTAAATTGAGGTAAAAACGTTGAAACCTAACTCCATTGAAAAATACAATATTATATCTATAAGAGAACACACTCATGCTAAAGTTATTAATAGATAAATCTTGGATATTATATAAGGGGTTATACGTAGGATAGGAAGGAAAAAAAATGAAATTCCACAAATCAAAGCATGTAGTTTCTAGTCTACCCAAAACTCTAATCCCTCGCCACTGAACCACAATGTAAATGCTCTCAACCCTAGTTTAAGGGTAATTTTTATAACACTAATGTTTTATGAATGAATACCTGCACTTCTCTAAATATGAGTGCGTCATGATACTCTTCTTAAATACAAAGTTAATGTGTAAAGTATACAAGACAAATGCTTTACAATGGTAGAAATTTGATAACCCTAACATCTCCCTTGTTATAATGATTGTAAAAAGGACTGGTTTAGGTAGACTGGATTCCTTCAAGTTTCATAATAATATTTAAAAAAAAGGTTCTTGCTAAGATTGATAATTGTAGTACATTAGAAATTTTTCATTATAACAAATAGTTACTTGTTTGGGTCTCATACAAATATTTATTAATTATTTCCCACCATGATCCTAGTCCTTAAACATATGCATTATGAAGTAGTGATGCACAAGGCATAACTTGTTGCCGAAGAAAATAACCTCAAGGATGAGGTATACGCCATTGATGTTGGAGGATTTTATGTTTTTTTTTGTTTTGTGTATTCCATGTCCTCTTTCCTTCAAGACCTCCCCACTAAACCCACTAATTGCAAAAAACAAAAATCTCTCCTTCCACTAAGATGGTCGTGAAGTAACTCTTAAAGTATTGGAACCTAAAAGAATCTAAAATGACGGTGCACCAAAAAAGGTGAAATTTTGAATAAGGACCACGTTGGCTCCATGGCATGCTTGTATTGTTTTGAAGGAAACTCCTCAATAAAATTATGCTCCAAAAATAATTTCCTTACTTCAAAAGTATAATGTTCTCTTTGTAGAGATTCTTTCGAGACATGCACCGGATAGAGGGATGCAATTTGTTATTGACATAAATCCCATTTACTTTTTAGTAGTGGTACACTTCTATAAATATGACCACTTTCAAAAGTCTAAGATTTAACGGATTGAGGAAGAATTTTTAGAAATATTAGTAAGTGGTCTTATATTGTTCCAATTGTATTGTCTTAGTGAGGAAAATAATGGTTCTTACTTCCTTTATATTGATTAGAAAGAAATGAATTGAATCACTATGAAGAATATATTATTTAATGGATGACCTACATTATGCTAATTTCTTTGTAATATTAAATTTTATTTAGGCTAGTAATAGATACATGTATGTGTAATGTTCTTACAACAAGGTACATGACAAGTCCTCATCGGTTCACCCATCTGGTAGCCTAGATGCATTGGCAATAAACATGCCCAAGTGCAACTCTGCAGAAAAATTGGCACTTGGGGCGCATTTGAGATCGACAAGGAAGACACATGTAGTGGGACGAGAAAGGTGCACGTGCACAAGAAGGGGGATTTCACCATGTGGATATTTGACAAGAAATATGGTAGAGATGGAAAGCTTCGACAAATAGGTTTTTGACAAATAATTCAACATCAACATGGGAAACAGTCATGAGGCATGAATGCCAATGGCTCTACTTGTTGGGGCATGGTAGTAAGACACCCCAAAAGGATAAAAATGGTTGTACACCTGCTTGACACATGTGGACACCATCGGTTTTCCTTAGAACAAGTATCAGGTGCTTTTTCCATCGAGAGGGCCCTCATAGGCAGGCCATGGAAAAGTGCACGCACGTGTAAGACAATCGCAAAAGATTCATGTCGTCACTTGGTGCTATTGAGAGTTTTTATAAGGACACTGGTACATCAACATGAGGGCATCAACACGTTGACCCACAGCTTCGACAACATGACCCACATGTGTGGAAAGTGCATTTCATAAAGTATAAAAGGGAGGGAATGACAATTAAATGAAGAAATTTCAAATTTGGGAGCCAAGGCCAAGGGGAGCTTTGCATTAGACGATTGTGCCAAAAACTAAGGAATGAGGTGATATAGGCCTCAAATATATGGTGATCAATCCAATGAGTTGTTACAAGGACAAGGAAAGACGATAGATTCTAACAATAATTGATTTCAGGTAGAGTTTGCTAAGGCATACTTTCCACTACAAAGGTCAAGGGAACAAGCTTGTTCGTGGAACAGTGTTGTGGCAACTCCAAGTTGTGACAGAAAGTGTTGCAGAGGAAGACTTGTAGGAAAAATGAAGTATATTGGAAAGAGTTTCATGGGAAGGCTAAGGTGTTGGTAGTAAGTGAAACTTGGGGTAAAATGTTGTCAGGAGAAAGAAGAACAATTGACAAAGAGAGGTCATTGGAGAAAGACTAGATTTTCGACAATCATAATATGTTGGTAGCCTAAAAAAAATTTCCTACCTTCCCAAATAGAGTTGTTGAATGTAAGAGGGTTTCTTCAAGGAATGTTGAACCCATCTCTTTGTATCTCCATTGTATAATACTTGTACATTTTATAAAACGACTTGTCAATTCCTAGTTTGGGCACCATACATCTTGTGTATGACGTGTTTGGCATGAATGGACAAGTAACATAACATGTAAATTATAATCATGTAAGCAAATGACTCACAGAAGATAATAGTTCAAATCATAGGTTAGGCTGGTTGTTGGGCATGGTTGGTCGACAACATTGTAATTCATATATGAAGGTATGGGTGGGTTGTGAGCGAAGAGGGGTAGTCCATTAGGGAGTAAGATTGGGAGACCAAATCATTGGGAAGAAAACTTGGTGGTGTCACACAATAGATACGGGACCAACGCAAAACAATTGGGTGTTCTATAGGATTGTGACAATTGGTATCAGAGCAAGGTTTTACTGGATGAATAGTTTTAGGAGTTCTTCACAACTATCCTAGAAGTGATAGTGTGTATCAAAGCAAGAAAAAATTAGAAGTTGAAGTCTTGGTGAGAGCTATTTAGAACTATCCTAGTTGTGGCAGTTGTTATTAGATCAAAATGGAGAATTGAAGAGTGATTCCACAAAACCTAAGTTGATAGTTGATTCTAAGGGTAGAATCGGAAATGGAAGTAGTGCAACAACTATTGAAAAAATCAAGAGTGACCATCAACATAATCAAGAGCAGTGTAGGATTCAATTAGATCGTCAGAAGAAGTCTCCAATTAGTCTATTTAAACCAATGCATCGAAAAAATTGTGTGATAGTAGAAGTGTGCATCCATTGGGTTACGTGAGGTGCACGTCAGCAAGACAGTTTTGTCAGAAGAAGGGTGCGTTAGAAGGATTGGACAAGGAACACCCTTTGGTAGAGAGAAATCTATCGATAGATAGAACACCAGGGAGGTCACACCCATCGAGAGAAAAATAACCATTGACAGGTTGTATCACATGTGTGGGCTCTCCTTGTTATGGTTGGAAAACCCTAGAACTAAGGGCGCGAGCTCTTGGACAAGTTGATAGGTAGAAAGGAAAATTCCCGAAGCACAAGTTCTAGTTAAGCGCGGTAGCAAGGCATGGGAATCAGGTAGATTGTCGGGAGTGGCATTGGAAGCACACCAAGAAGAATCTATGGTGGACTACTCAGGGTGGCATCGACAGTTCCTTGGGGGGAATATCGGGTAGACTGTCAAGAGTGACATTGGTAGCATGTTGGGTTTACTATTGGGAGTTCCATCAAGAGTGCGTCAATATAGAGTTGGGAAAAATAGACAACTAATGGAATCAGGGAACTAGTAAGACCCATCGGTATAAGCATGAATTGATAGAGAACGTGCATTTAATCAAATATTCATTGGTAAAGGTGTGATAGAAATACTTTTCTTGTGTGACAGACAAGTGAAGCATACAGGTTGATGTGAGCATCTCCGACGATGACATATAGTGAAGGGGCAGCACACATTGCAATCAATAGTGCATTGGGAAGAGTTTTTTAGAATTTTGTGGGATTTCAATAGACTCAAAAAGTGTTATCAAAGGAACACGTAGAGGGAAGTTTTGAGAGTAGTAACAAAACCAGCTCGTGCACCCAAAATAAATATAAAACAACCTTAGGAATCTTCATTTTGGACAAGCATGAGGGATTTAGGAAGAGAAGAAGGTATAACACACCACAAGGAAGTCAAGTTTTAGTAAGTCAACACTTAGTTGTTTTCATGTTTGGCATAGGCTAAGTGTTTTTTGGGCTAGTTGGATGCACTAAAGAAAGAAGATGACAGTGTTGTGTGGAAATCTTGGAACAGGGCAGATAATCTAAAGGCAAGAAATAATGGGTGCAATGGGAGGAAAAACGATGAATTGTTGGTATGATGTATTCAATTCGAGAGTGAATGTGCAACAACATGTGAAATACAACAAAAGAGCATGGAATGACAATGTAGCATTTGTTGGGCCTACAGAAAGGTAAGAAAAATTCACTTAGAATTATGCTTAAGTATGAAAAGACTGCAAAAAAAGAGAAAGAAGTTTCAACAGAGGTAGCAACAGAAAGAAGGAAGGAAGATCAGATGAAGGAAAAAGAAGGAGAACGAGGTGCGACATAGGCAGATAAAGAGGAAGGGGTTAAGGAAAGAAGTAGTTGAATAAGAGAAGTCACGACAGAAGAGAAGCCACAACAGAACAAAAGGCGTGAGATAAGAAGAAGTTGCAATAGAAGAAAAGCCACTATAGAAGGAAAGGACATGACAAAGGAGGAATGCGACGGAATAGAGCCATGTCAAAAGGCGTGCAACGACACAACATGTTAGAGAATTATACCACCTTATTACCATGGTCATACACCTAGGCCAGATTTGCATTTGTTTCATACTTATGTTATATGGTCCATAACTAGGTTGTGTTGGTCAAGCAAGGTCCTTTTGGACTCATTAATGCACCCATTTTCCCACATTGGATCATTTCGGTTACACATGCACCATCATTTATGATAGTTTAGTCCTTGGTGCGTTCCCACTCCATAAAACAGGGAAATTGGTTGACCAGAGGTTCCCATGCATGGTATTTGGGTATTTTTGGTCCTTTTGGACCATTTATTGCTTCCTAGAGCCACTCCCTCTCACACATGCACTCCACCACACCTACCCTACCTTCACTTATGTCCTAGCATTCTCCATCCACGTTCACACAAGAATTCATGGCTGTTTGAGGTGGTTTAGGAGCTCAATGATCCACATAGGGGGGGTTTAAGGTCTAATCTAAGCCTGCCACATGTATGCATCCAAATTGCCTCTAAAGGATAATGATTTTCTCCAAATGTAATATAACATGTTCCAGGCATATTTACATACTGGACAATGATAATAAACCCTGTTATACTCCATTCTTAATATGTGTTAATTTCGGTATTTTCACAGTTTTTCTGCATAATTTATGAGTATATTGATTTATGAGGATTCCTTTATCTCCTAGATATTTCTTTCAATCGGATTTTCACATGGTATCAGATCTATTTGGAGCTTCAAATCAAATCCAAAGCGTTTGAGTTGTTATCTAGGGTTTCTTCCAGAAATATTTGATTGTTTTCATTACAGGCAATTCCAATGTTTTTGTCACTCATTGCACAAGTAGAAATGGAGAAGAATCATTTATTTCTTACCCCATTCAACTATTTTGAATGGAAGGAAAAAATGGTGGTCCAACTCAACTCTAAAGGACTCTACAAATTCACCATGGGGACTGAGAACAAACCCAACTCTATTGTGGAAAAATTGAAGCACTTCAACAAATTGGATGAGGCATTCATGATTCCTTTTCTCAGTATCTCGAGGGATCTTCTCTTCCATGTAGACAGTATTACTACACCCAATGAAGGCTGGCTCAAGCTCGAGTCACTATTTGGAAATATTGATGAGATGAGAGGACACCAACTCAAAAATGAGTTGATCTCATTGAGCCCAACTCACTTTGAGATGATCCAATATTTCTTCACAAAGTTCAAATTTTGGTACTGTAGCTGAAAAATGCGGCATTGAAAAGAAGGACGAGCAACTGATCTTGTCCATCCTTTCGAAGCTAGGCCTGGGTACTCAATGTTTGTGTCCTCATTCCACTCGGGAAAGCTGGCAACTTGAAATTGGATAATGCCTTCATTGACAGACTTCATGGAGTCTTTAACTCAGGAGCAAGACAATTTGGTGCAAATGGGTACCATCAAATCCACCAAGGATCAATCAATTTCTATTGGAGTTTCGAATCTATCCAAAGGAAAGAAGAAAGACAAGGATTTGAAGCAGTAAAAGAAGAAGAAGTAAGACAAGCCCAAATATTTAGATGGGGGTGCGAATCCTAGCAAGGACAAAGAGAAGAAGAAGAAAGAGAAGAAAAAATACACTTATTGTCACAAGGGGTGGCATCTAGAGAGTGCATGAATGAAGAAAACCATTGACATGATGGTGAAACTCCTAGAGAAGAACAACATCCCACTACTAGAAGGCGCAAGGAAGAAAGATGACGGTTCAATATCAGAGAATAAGGATAGATGCCATGCTTTAGTTGCTAGGTCTTTCGGCTCTCCATCCTTCATCATAGATTTAGGTGCCTCAATGCACATGGCTTCCATGCAAGATTTGTTAGTTTTTCATCATATAAGCTAGCATTATGATCTTAGGATATTTTAACTGAGAGAATAACAAGCACATCAATAAAACATAAGCACATCACAAGAGACAAGAGACACAAAGAGTTTTCCTTGGGGAAACCATAAAGGAGAAAACCCCACAACTTCCTCAGAGATAGAATCAGCACCAAAACAGTAAAATCCCCAAAACAGTAATATGATCTCCCGACAGTAGTAGTCTCTCTCTCTCTCACTGAGAGAGCTTCTCCTCTTTCACTCATGCGCCCCAATGAGTGAGTGTGAGTGTTGCAAGTGAGATAAATAGAGAGGCTCACTCTCTATTTATATTCTTTCATTCACTTGAAGTGCACTCCAACATGTCGGCCTCACATAATAATTACTTACTAGAGCCGAAATCTCTAGGAGTGTCTAATAACCCTAGTGCCCCACCACTTGTGGGGACTTTGCCTCCTCTAACCAATAGGAGGGTAACGCAATGGTGGGGACTATTGCCCCAACTTACAATGACTCACCTAGGGTCGAATTCACTAGGAGATTCTAATAACCCAAGGGCCCCACAACTATGGGGACTTTAACACTTGACCAATAGGAGGGTTACCCACAATGACTTGACATGAATTTCTCATTATAGAAACTTCCCGGAATAAACATCGGGGTATGACATGAATAAAATACATTACAATACATCCTAGAATGAACATCGGGTTACAATAGATAAGAGATACAAGTGAATACATTCCGAAGTTACAATTACATCAACACTCCCTCTTAACTAGGAAGGTATTCTCTCGACACAATTTATCAACACAAGTCTTCTTCTCTATATCATCTGGGTCATCCTCGGGTCTTCGTAATCTTTAAAATCATCTTCGTATTCAATTCATCTTCATTTGTAAGTCATCTTCATTTGGATCAAGATCATCACTTGATCTAGATCTCCATCACTGAATCTAGATCATCACTGGACATCATCATTAGATCTAGATCATCACTCGATCTGGATCATCACTGCTGGATCTAGATCATCACTCGATCTGGATCATCTCTAGAGCATCATATCTGGATCTGGATCATCACTCAATCTGGATCACCTCTGGAGCATCATCTCTGGATCTGGATCATCACTCGATCTAGATCATCACTGCTGGATCATCATTACTGGATCTAGATCCTCACTCGATCTGAATCAGTACCACAGGTGCTATCTCATGATTCTTCTCGTCACAGGAAGTTCTACAGAGCCAGCCCTTTTTCATGCTAGTTGTAGACCTAGCCATCATGTAGGTCTTCGCCCAAGACTTACATCTGACCTACTCGTCAGAAAGGCATGCCCAGCACTCACATCTGATCATATAGGAACCAATCCTATAATCACATCAGAAAGGCCCAGCACTCACATTCACCAGCATGATAGGACATCACATCACTAACATCTGTGAAAAGGCTTCAGCACTTACATCTAACCTACTCGTAAGAAAGGCACAGTACTCACATCCATCCAGGCTGGAACACATCCTTCTCACAATGATGGAATATTTTCCCACTTTCATCCAGGCTGGAACACATCCTGCTCACAATGATGAAAGACTCTCATCCAGGATGGAACATATCCTACTCACAATGATGAAATATTTATGCACTTACATTCGTCCAGGCGGGAACACATCCTTCTCACATTGATGAAAGGGCTCTGCACTTACATCCATCTAGGTGGGAACACATCCTGCTCACAGTGATGGAAGGGCTCTGCACTTACATCCATCCAGGCGGGAAAACATCCTGCTCACAGTGATGGAAGGGCTTGCACTCACATCTGATATTGTAGGAACCAATCCTACAATCATATCAGAATGGCCCCCAGTCCTCCTCAACTGAGCTACCTGGTAACTGACCAGGTGCCTCCATTCTCCTAGAGAATGGCAGTTTCCCTTACATCCGACCTGCTCGTCGGAATGGCCAACACTCACATATGACATGGAAGGAACTTAATCCTTTAGCCATGACATAATGGTTCAGCCCTTACATCTGATCAAGTGGGAACACATCCCTCTATCACATCAGAATGGCTACTCAGTCCTAGACTAAGTGTTCCTAGTAACTGACCAGGTGCCTCCATTCCTAGAATGGCAATTTCCCTTACATTTTTCCTACTCGCCAGAATGGCCAGCACTCATATCTGTCATGGAAGGGAGAAACCCTATCACCTTGATAGAATGGCTCAGCCCTTACATCTGACCTACTCATCAGAATGGCTATGGATCTCAGCACTCACATCTGACATGGAAGGAACCAATCCTCTCACCATGACAAAATGGCTCAGCCCTTATATCTGACCATGGAAGGAACCAATCCTCTCACCATGTCAGAATGGCTATGGGTCTCATCATTTTCTCTTGGAGGAAACCTCGATCTGAAGAACACCAAGCTTCTCCCTAAAGTACTCAAATTTCAGCCTAGCCAATGGCTTCGTCAATACATTGGCTATCTGTTCCTCCATCGCAACATACTGGAGCTTCATTGCTCCCCTCTGCACCATATCCCTGATATAGTGATACTTGATCTTGATATGCTTCGACTTGTCACGGAACACTAGATTCTCTGACAACTTCACGCAATTCTGGTTGTCACAATGTATACAAGTAGCATCCAACTAGAGATCAAATATATCAGACAGTAGCTTCCGCAGCCATACTTCCTCACAACTATCTGAACAAGTTGCAACATACTCTGCTTCAGCTGTACTCAATGCCACACAGGATTGCTTCCTGCTAAACCAATAGATCACACCTGATGCCATACTGAAGCAACATCCTGAAGTACTCTTCCTGTTGATGGAACTGCCTGCCAAATCTGAATCAACATAACCTTCCAGGTTAATCTTTTGATTCACATCGTACTTGAGCCCATAATCAACTGTACCCTTCAGATACCTTAGAACGTGCTTTGCAGTAATCAAGTGAACAATTCTCGGATCTGTCAAGAACTGGCTCAAGGTGTTCACAGCAAAGCAAATGTCTGGTCTCCTGTTCGTCAGGTACATCATTGACCCAATCATCTGACGATACATTGTAGCATCAACCGACTCTGATGAAGCATCACACAATAGCTTCAGGTTCGATGCCATAGGTGTGGTCATGCAGTCCATCATCCTGAACCTATTCAGGATCTCTACTGCATACTTCCCTTGTCCACACCTCCATGCCTAGAACAATAGTGCATCAACACATAGCAGGAGCATCACTAGTCTTCCGTCTTCAACCTTGAAGCAAAAGGTTGGAATCTACTTTACTCTCAGTAAAGCCTAGATTCATCAGTAATCTATCCATCCTGTCGTACCATGTTGAACCTTAGGATGTTCTGCAGTCACTCCCTCTGAAGTGGAGCATCATACTCCCTTTGTCTTCCGTACTCTATGCACTGAAACATTCTGTACTGGAGTGACAAGTAGTATCCATCTAGGATCATTGCATACCAAGATCCTCTATTTTGAACCTTCTCAAAAGTTCTTTTCACATCCATCTGTGAGCTTGTCATCCTTTATCAACCTTGTAGCAAAGGTTAAGATATTCATCAAGCTCATCATGTATGTGTTATCCCATGGGTGTCTTCTAAACTCGTACAAGGCCTTCTTTCATTTGCACACATGATTATGCATGTCATGTGACTTCACTTCCAGTGGCTGCAAATGTCTCTTTGTAGTCTATGCCTTCTTTTCGTGAGAATCCCCATGCTACGAATATTGCTTTGTATCCCACGATGTTTTCCATATACTGCATGATGGAACTATGAACTTCTCTTCAGGTCTCGATACTGCATCCTAGACATCATTCTTCTTGAATTGGTCTTCTTGGTTACTTCTTCATAGCTCGAAGATTCTGCATCAATGATGTCACTGCATTCATCATATTATTCTTCATCTTGAACTGTCGTCACTTGTTCTTTGGAACAAGTCTTCATTCTTCTTTGCTTGTACTTGATTATGTATGCGATCTTTCCTACAAGTCAAATGCATTTATATGGTTAGAATTATTTCATGAGGAATATTCATATTGACAAATACTTATGCATAAATATATGATCATGCAACTACTTTAGCCAATACAACATTCATCCATATCTCACTGAAACTTTATAGATGCCTTCCATCTCTACCAGGACAACATTGAGATTGTGCACTAATCCAATATGTCAGCAAAGAGGTTTCATTCTAGATAAGTAGCAATGGAGAGTTGTATAGAACCATGAGCTACTTACCCATCACATGCATATTAGTAGTATACTGTCATTAATGCAAACATCCTATCATGCATAATACATCAACTAAATATAACAAATGCATAACAAAACAATAACATGAAATGACAATTGAATACTTATCTTTATTTGTTTCGTGGGTAGACTCCTTGAGCCTTCAACTTCATCGTCTTCTTCATACATGATAGCATCGTTTCTTATACAAATGCTAAGGTGGATAAGAAGTTCTTCAAGAGTTGAGATCTTCATATTCCCCATCGATGGAGGGATCTTCTTTGGATGGTGAGAGCTTGATCTTTAGTTGCTCCCATCTTCTCTTCGCTTCTTATGAGTCAAGCTTCTTCTTCTTGAAAGTAATCACTTCCTTCTGGCACACATTCCTCACATGAATGAATCCCATGATCCTGGGAGGCCATTCAAGGTGGCCATCACCGCTTCTGCATTCTTCACTTACCGCTTCAAGTTGTTCTTTGATTTGAGAGACCCTTGTAAAGTATGACTGCATGGTCTCTGCATTTTGGATCTTCACTTCCTTCAACTATTTTCTCAAAGTCATATTCTGATTTATGTTCTTCCCTTGAAATAACTTGGCCAAGGAATCAAACATATTTGGTGTCTTTGTGGAGACACTCGTAATACAAGTTGATTCATGACTGAATCAGCAATGATCTTCTTGGCCTTGACCAAGTTCTTCTTGAGTAAGGCTTTGAGCCTCGTCTCCCTCTGGAACTAGGACCTCTCTACTCATGTAGGTGTCCAATTCATTTCTTTAGGGAGATCATATACTTCCATACTTGGAAGTTGTCAAATTCACCAAGCTTATCATCAAGCTGATGTGATATATCACTTTGAAATGAGAACCTCAAATGGAAATAGCAAAAGATTAGATCTTACCATTTTGAGGTGTCTGTGCTGGTTCAAGAGCTGGTTGATCTAGGGTTTGTCACAGAAACCCTAATTTTCAAAACTTGGAATATTTCAGATCTGATTGGATAGACATATAGATCTCTTCAAATGGAGCTGTCCAATGTACTCCTTTTCTGAAAACAGTGGAGGGAAGCTCCCGGAACAGGAAGCCCTAATTTTCCAATTTCTTCTACAGAAATGCCTATTACTAGTTCTGTAATATATCTGAAATTACTGATGCTATGTGTCTGAAATTTCTTACTGAGGTAACCTCACATTTCCCTGATCCAACACCATATGTTTCATCATAATTGGTTTCACCATTCTGGATTTATGATCCTTTTCCCAAGGTGACCTGTTACAGAACTGTTCAGAATAGTGAAGTTGTACGGCATGCCACGTGTTACGGGTTCATCTTCTGAGTCTGAAATTTGGACCACCAAAATAAAATTATGTTTCCTATCTAGAACATCTTCCATAATTCCATTTGGACTTCTGTAACCCAAAATATTGCAATTCTCCCCAGGTGTCATGTTTAGGGATGAATTCTGGAAGAGGCTGGAACCCTAAATTGGAGGGATCATAGCTCCCAGACTATAGCGAATATGAGGCTGAATTTGGGACACAGTCTTCACTAGGATTTTATCTTCGGCCCCTGAAAATTTCACCACCTGAAACTTTACCAATATCAGGATATAGCGAATGTACCAAAACTTAGCCGTTTTAGTATTTAGGGTTTTTCTAGCTCGGGGTCAAACTAGGGTTTGAATTTCCTGGAGTTTCACCCTACCAAATTTCTTGATACAGGCCTCTAAAATTATATTTTGATGAGTATAAAAATTCTATGCTAGTCTCACTCAAAAATTCTTCTTATGTAGAAAGCCCTAATTTCCGCATCGAAAACTGAAAATGCTCGGAATCGATTTCCGCTTCAACAGAAAGATGCGCCCTTCAATGAAGAGTCAGCCTAGCATACTTTTGCTGATGGATTGTGGATAGAGACCCAAAAGGTAAGAATCCATATCTTTTGTAGCTGCACAATGTCTTCTTCTCAGGTTAGCTCTGGTACCATGTTATTTTTTCATCATATAATCTAGCATTATGATCTTAGGATCTTTTAACTGAGATAATAACAAGCACAACAATAAAACATAAGCACATCACAAGAGACAAGAGACAAAAATAGTTTTCCTTGGGGAAACCATAAAGGAGAAAACCCCGAAACTTCCTTAGAGATAGAATCAGCACCAAAACAGTAAAAGCCCCAAAACAGTAAGATGATCTCCCGACAGCAGCAGTCTCTCTCTCTCACACTGAGAGAGCTTCTCCTCTTTCACTCATGCGCCCCAATGAGTGAGTGTGAGTGTTGCAAGTGAGATAAATAGAGAGGCTCACTCTCTATTTATATTCTTTCGTTCACTTGAAGTGCACTCCAACATGTCGGCCTCACATAACAATTACTTACTAGAGCCGACATCTTTAGGAGTGTCTAATAACCCTAGTGCCCCACCACTAGTGGGGACTTTGCCTCCTCCGACCAATAGGAGGGTAACACAATGGTGGGGACTATTGCCCCCACTTACAATGACTCGCCTAGGGTCGAATTCACTTGTAGATTCTAATAACCCAAGGGCCCCACAACTATGGGGACTTTAACCTTTGACCAATAGGAGGGTTACCCACAATGACTTGACATGACTTTCTCATTATAGAAACTTCCCGGAATAAACATCGGGGTATGACATGACTCAAATACATTACAATACATCCCAGAATGAACATCGGGTTACAATAGATAAGAGATACAAGTGAATACATTCCAAAGTTACAATTACATCAACAATATTACTTCTCATCCATACATCCTTACAGTGGTCCATCCATTCTCATGGGTGATGATTCAGAGTTCCAAGCCAAAGGGATTAGCAGGATCAACCTAGAAGATGCGTATTTCAAGAATGTGTTGTTTGTACCTAATATTGTAGCAAACATACTCTCTTTCTATCAAATGATACACACAGGTACATCCGAGAGAGTAAAATTTACTCTATATGATGCAAAGATATCATAAATCTCTACAGGCCAAGTTGTTGCAGTGAGTTTTGTTGACCATGATTCGAGAATGTATAAGTTCTCTCACTTCCTCCCCTACTCCGAAGGGAATGCACTCTTGTCACATGCCAATGAGACAAGAAAGTTGTTGCATGAGATGTATGGCCATATCGACTGCATGTACCTACAATATCCAAGAAAATATAGCATGGTGAAGAGATTCCTACCATCATGTTTTCCAAAGGCACGTGTAAAGGGTGCACAGTGGGAAAACATGCTGAGTGCAAATATGACAAAGGGAAGGATAGGAGGGTTGTCCAAGTAATTTATTTGATTCATTCAGATATGATAGGGACTCTTCCCACACCCTCATATGGGAACTCAAGTTATGTGTTGACTTTTATAGATGATTTCTCAAGGTATTGCTGGGTGTATTTTCTCAAACAAAAATATGAAGTTTTTGAGACTTTCAAAGTGTTCAAGGCTTTAGTTGAGAACATGTGTGGGAATAAAATCAAGTTTCTCAGGATTGCAAATGAAAAGGAGTATTTAAACAATAACTTACAACATCTATGTCATGATAATGGCATTCAGATGCAGCATTATGTGCCCTACACACCATAACAAAATGGTGTTGTAGAGCGCAGGAATAGAGCTTTGAAAGAGATGGAAACATGCATGATGGAGGCAAAGGATTTGTCACCTAATTTATGGGATGAAGTTATCAATTGTGTTGCATATGTTCAGAACAAAGCTCTTAGCAAAGAATTGGAAGGAAAAACTCAATTTTAGGCTTAGAGTGGTCAGAAGCCCAATGTTTCTCATTTCAAGGTTTTCGGCTCAATAGGTGAAGGGAGAACATCAACATCCAACGGGTTTGTTACAACCCTTACCAATTCTTGAATGGAAATGGGAGGTAATATCTTTGGATTTTATAACAGGTTATCCATTGACTAAAAAACAACATGATTCAATTATTGTTGTAGTGATAAATTAAGCAAGTATGTTCATTTTATACCTATGAAAATGGCTTACAAGGCTGTCAATATTGCAGAAATATTCCTGAAGGAAATAATTCGACTTCATGGAGTGTCAAAAATGGTAATTCCTGACCGAGATGTCGAGTTTACATCAAAATTTTGGAAATCATTGTTTGCAAGGTTGGAAACCAAGATAAACTTCAGCACTAGCTACCACCCTTAAACATATTGACAAACAAAATAAGCAAACCAAATTCATTGAGGATATCTTGAGGATGTATGCCATGGAAAGACCCACTAAGTGGGAAGATTTTATGCATCTAACAGAGTTTGCATACAATAACGGCTACCGGGCCTCTGCCAAGATGAGTCATTTTGAAATTTTATATGGGCATAAATATAATACGCCAATCTCATGGAGCAGCCCTTTTGATAGATTAATGTTAGGAACTGATTTATTATAAGATATGGAACTAACCATGAAACAGGTACAAAAAAACTTGAAGGCTGCCCAAGACAAGAAGAAAATTTATGCTGACTTAAATAAAACTCCTAGAGAGTTCCAGGTGGGTGATCTTAGTAAATCCCAAGAAAATTACCTTGAGACTGGGAAAGTATAAGAAATTGGCACCCAGGTATTGCGGGCCATTTGAAATTCTAGCTAAAGTAGGGTCGGTTGGATACCAATTACCCCTACCACCCAATATTAAAGTGCATAATGTGTTTCACGTTTCTATATTGAAAAAGATATACATATGTTCATGATGTTTCTCATGTGATTGATTGGAATGTAATCCAGGTGGAACTCGAGGGAGAGTTCCAAGTGGGACCGAAGCACATTCTCGGTAGGAGAGAAATTTTACTCCAGAACTGTATCATCGGACAGATAAAGGTGCAATGGAAGCACCTTAGTTTGGAAGAAGCTACTTGGGAGATGGAAAGTAATATGCATGAGGCATATACAGACTTATTCCAAGAGGTTGACATGGATGAATAAAAGAAGAAATTAACACTGAGGATGGTGTTATCTTTTAAGGGGAGGTGTATGTAATACCCCCTGAATTACTAATTATTAATTCTCCTGGAAAATAATTTGATTATTATTTGATTATTCTTTGACAGGAAAGTCAAGAATAGAACATTCTGTAATAAAACATTCCTTATTAATAAAATATGTTGAAGGAGAACAAAAGTGTAAATAGTTGTTGAAAGAGTGTTCGCTGAACCACAAGAGGGAAATGACAAGTGGTAGAGACCACTGAGTGAGAACTCGATATGTAGAAGGAATCATCCTCAAAAATCAGGTCTGCACTCCTAGCTGAGTTGCTAAAGAGAAGGTGGCTCATAAATGACCAAGCCCTAGGAAAAATACTATTTAATAGTATGTCCATGAGCACCAGGAGACTAGAATTGAACGAGGATTAACATATGTATAATGCAAGAGATGGTGCTTTGAGATATTTTTCTCTTGTGGTTCAGCAAACATGCTCGAGGGTTCTAGAGAAAGTAATTTGGATTCTTTGGGAGTTGATTGGGAAGAACAACTTCTCCACTTTTGTTTTCCCAGCTTTGGTGCCAGGTTTCACCTCTGCTTTTCTTATGATTCTAGCTACAGTAGGGTGTATATGTAAAATGTGAATTGCAATTTATACTTCCAAGCAGTATTATGTATGCATTTTCTGTAGAACCATTATTCATCTTTTGTATATTATACTAGATCTGTACAAGGTTAGATTTCTCTTAACGCATCCAAGATTAGGCATCCATACCTGCATTAAGGATTGTTAGTAATGTTATTACTGTAGCAATTAATATTTTGTTCTGAGTATAATTACTTAGTTCTAACTTTTGTTAATATGTTAATGATTTCAGAATCAATACTAGAATAATTAGAATTTATGATTCTGTATCTAACGAATTAAATCCTCTATTGGTGTAACCGATCAGATATTCTACTGTGTATTTCCTGTATGTATCAATTATGTAAATCTTCCTTTGTTTCTGCATTTCGAACTTGGAATGTCGATTGAACTAATAATGTTGGTTTATGGTTTAGATCTATATTATTTCGATGTTATGAATGAAATCTAATTACACGAGGAAAAACCTTAATTTCACGGTATGAATCCATAATTAACCATGCAACTATCTTAAGTGTTTCTACACCCCGAAGTCCTCCTATGGAAGGCGGAAGGCGGAAGGCGAGAGGCGAGAGGCGGAAAGAGAAACATAAAATAATAAGGTATAATGTGGTCTTTCCGCAACCCAAAGTCCACATGTGGATGGCGGAAGGCGAAAAGAGAAACAAAAAATAAAAAGGCCAAAGTGGTCTTCCACACCCCGAAATCTGCCCTGCGGAATGCGGAAGGCAGAAGGTGGAAGATGAAAAGGAAAATATAAAGTAATGTGGGTTTTCCACAATCCAGGATCCTCCTGTGGAAGGAGGAAGGTGGAAAATAGGAAAATGACAGGGCAGAAGGTTATGTTCCACTCCCTAGAATCCTCCTGCGAAAGCGGAAAAGAGCCGAAAATTCTAGTGTAAAAGTGTTTTTTCTACACCTCGAAATCTGCCTGCGGAAGGCGGGAGGCGGAAAATGGGAAAAACATTGTCTTTCCAATTTCTGAGATCCACCGCGAAATGTGGAAGTTGGAAGGTGGAACGTGGAACGTGCTTGATTAATTTCATCAAAAGATATGTTTATGATTCCCGATTTATGCTACAGAAGGCAGAATGGAGGAAGGCGGAAGGTAGAAAGTGGTTGAATGATTTCGTCAAAAGTTGAGTTTTTGATTCCCAAGTTCCGCAGCGGAAGGCAGAAGGCGGAAATTCATTAAATCATTTCATTGGATGTTGAGTTTATGATTCCCAAGTTCTATAGCGGAAGGTGGAGGGAGATAATTCGTTAAATGATTTTATCGTGTGTTGAGTTTCCAACTTATTAAGTCCATAGCAGAAGGCAGAAAGGTGGAGGTCAGAGGGTGGAAATTCAAAGGACAAGGTGGTCATTTCGGGGATATTCTGATTCCTAAAGTCCGCATGTGGAATGCAAAATGCAGAATTGGAACTGCGGAATGGTTCTTGCAGAAGATCAGTAACTTAGATTTTGAGTTTTTGCTTGTAAATGCCTGAAAAAAGTTAGGTATTTTATTAATATGTCTGAAGATATATGGTTATAGAATTTTTTATGTTTGAAATTCTAGGTATGTTACAATGAAGCTCAGTTGGGATTGATTATCCTTAGAATTGATCCTGTAATTTTGAAAGGAAGGATCATCTTAAATGTTGATCTTGTTGATGTTAAGATTGATCATCCTTAGACGCGATCACATAATTTTGAAAGGAAGGATCATTTTAAATTTTGTTCTTGTTGGTGTTAGAATTGATCATCCTTAGACTTGATCCCGTAATTCCGAAAGGAAGGATTGTCTTAAAATTTGACCTTGTTGGAAGGATCCCGTAATTCAATAAGGAATAATCATCCAAAATGATGAAGTTGGGATTTATCATCCTTAGACCCGATCCCCTAATTCTGAAAGGAAGGATGATCTTAAAATATGATATTGTTGGACTAGATCCCTTAATTCTAAAAGGAAGGATCTCCCAAGATGTTGAACTTAGGACTAACCATCCTTAGACTTGATCCCATAATTCCAAAAGGAAGGATCGTCAATGTTGATGTGGAAGGACTAATCATCCTTAGAATTGATCTTGTAATTTTGAATGGAAGGATCGTCTTAAATGTTGATGTGGAAGTATTAAGCATCCTTAGACTGGATCTCGTAATTCTGAAATGAAGGATCGTCTTAAATGTTGATGTGCAAGAACTAATCATCCTTAGACTTGACCCAATAATTCCAAAAGAAAGGGTAATCTTAAATCCTGATGAGAATGGACTTGATCCCGTAATTTCGAAAGGAAGGATTGTCTAGAATGTTAATAGTGGACTTGATCCCATAATTCCAAAAGGAATGATCATCCAGAATGTTAGTAGTGGACTTGATCCTTTAATTTTGAAATGAAGTGTAACACCCTGGTTTTGACCCCGTTTGCATTAAAAATGTATTTGATGTATATATTGTAATCAATCATGGTGAGAAGCTAAAGGAAAAATCCCCACCATCGATTTAATGTTTTATGTTCCGACGATTAAAATTGTTGCTGATGGTATATCATGCTATCCGGCACATTATAATTCTGGCATCATGTAAATATGCATTTTAATTAAAATACCCACCACCAGCTATGTCTATGAAACATTAAAAGAGATGTGGGCATGATTTTCTTAAGGAATAGGGAGGAAATTATTTAAACCTTTGGGCCAATAGGTAAAAGCCAAATTTCAAAGGGAGAACCCATGAAACAACCAACTACCTTTCTTGTCTCATTCACCCAATCATTTAATTCTGCTAGAAATTGGTTGAAGTAGTTATTGCATGGGGATGGGAGGAGTATGGGAAGGAAATTCGAATTTGGGGAAAACCCATTTTCGGGGAAAATCAATTTTGACTTTTGGGGCAAGTAAACACCCAAAATGCATGCCCATTTGGCCATACATCCACATTCTTGATTTTTACCTCACGCAGGGAAGCTTAGGAGTTGTTTTACCTCCACGATTTTGCTGGCTGTGTGTTCTTCATTCACGATTTGGGATCCTGGGTGTTTTCATCTTCATCATTCACCCACATTGGGGTTCTCTCAAGCAGCTGGGATTTTCCTGAGTGTGAAATCCATGATTTTGGATTTGTTGTGTATTTCTTCCTCGCATGGACAGTCGTTCTTCATTTTCTGGAGTCTGATAATTTTGTTTTTGTGATGTTCTTGTGGTTGGGTTCTTTCGCAATGATTTCTTTTTCTTTTCCCCAATGTTTTCCAAGCTGAAAATCATTTTTGTGTTTCCCAGCAATTTAGAGGAGAGACCAGATCCTCTTGGGTGTTATTGTTGATTTCATTTTTGGCCACGTTAGGGCCAAAATGTCCCTGGGATATGATTTGTTGTTAGTGAGTTGTTCTTACCCTCCTTGGCAATTAATTTTGTGGCTGGACTGTTTTCCTCTACCTAGAAATGGTGTATATTGTTGTGTATGCAATTGGTATTTGGACTATGTGGGAGTGGAAAGGAGTCTGCTTGACAAACCTAGTGTTTTGCAGGAGCCTCATAGACAAAGCTAGAGGGATGGCTCTCTTCTCTACAACCCCCTAAATAGCACTAGAAGGGAATTCATGACCTGAGGGACTCTGCAATAGAGAAGGGAATGATTCCATGTGTTGGGTGTGTGTGGATGTCTTAGGAGTCAAGTTAGTTTTGGTGTAGGCATCCTTAGTTCTTGAAAGAGCCACTAGCATAGCAGACAGTGCTTCCATCTCTTGATAACCTGATAAACCCAACTTGCTAGCTTGGTTATGTGTTGTTGTGTACTCTTGGTCTGATAAACCCAACTGGGTTGGCTTGACTGAGTTTTGACATATCTTTGGCTATGTGTGAGCCTGCTTAGTTTCCTCATTCTTTATGGGAATCATGCCTAGCTCAGGGGTGGCAGTGTTGCTGATATATTAAGGAACACACTGGCCTATGGTTGGGTGGAATGTTACAGCGACATAGCTAGTTGCATGGAGCTTCATTCTAAGAGAAGTATTCTTGTGTAATCACTCATGCAATTGTTTTGTTTATGTGAATTCTTATGAACATGTTAAATGTGTTGAATGCTTGAACTAAACGTAATTTGCTTCCGTTGAATGTTAAATCTTTATGCATCTGTGTATCTTGAGTTCAAGGCATTTTATTTTACATTTTATGGGGATAGTTTCCTGAATAGATAGTATATTGGTAGCATCCTCTTCGCTGGTCGGAGGGTTGGGGATTAAAGAAGGTGTTCTACATTGGTATGAATCCATTTAAGGATTCCGCTTTTTCATCCCATTCTAAGATGTGATAAACAATCCACAAGGATTTCTCATAGTAGCTTTAATTCTATTGTCAAAATGATTAAGGTCTATTTTTGTATAGGCTTTGTATAAGGTGAGGGATTGAGTAAATTTTTGTTAATAACTATTAAATAAATCATCTTAAATATTAAAAGGTTTAAAGTATTCAAGTATTCTTTTGATGTCAAAGAGATTTCTCATAAACTATTATGTTATATAGAATGCAATTTTCCATTTAATTTTTAATAGAAATTAGATTTTTTATTAAAAATATTACCAATATTTCCAACATTCAATATTAAAAAATATTGTACATTAGTCTAAATAAAGTTATTTTATCAACAATTACTGCCACTAGAGAACTGAAATTGGCAAGACAATACCCTATTTTTATATGGAGTAAAGTTATTAAGTGGAGAAATTGACCTTTTTACTGTCATTTTCTCCACTTAATAACTTTACTCCATATAAAAATAGGGTAATAACATTCAATTTTGATTCAATTTTTTCCAATTTCTAGCAATGTGTTGTCTTAAAATTGGTAAAACTATAACAGGAAAAACTCCATAGTCCAAGTTTTTATTAACCATCAAGTGGTAAACTATAACATCCAATAAAATTCTATTTTGGGAGAGCTTCCAAATGGAAAGGAGTGAATTTGTCTACTTAACTTCATTTTCATATCAACCTTATTCATACAAAGAAATTATAAATACAAAAAATCATAAAAATTCTCAAAAAACTAAAAAAGACATTAGATAACGAGAGATTTAAATAAAAGTTTCAACACTTACAAAAATAACATTGAAAAAAATGACAAAATTGTTAGCCAATGGTAGTAGAGGAAATTATGCATAGTATGACAATCACAACTTGACTCTTCATTGGAATTCATGGTCATTCAACCTTCAAAATTCTCATAACATTCTTTGTCCAAATAAAACTATTGTGTTAAAACTAAAACATTTTTTTTTTAGAACATGGGAAGAGAAGCCTCCCAAGAGTATATCCAACAGGCACGCCAATATACAACAACCCTACGCAGCCGGTTTTGAACCTGTGACTTCCAAGGAGATAAGACATGTTCTTAACCATTAAGCCCACTCAAGTGCTTAAAAGGGGTGGAGGGTGCAACACTAAGACTTCCCTGGAGGTCACCCATCCTAGTACTACTCTAGCCCAAGCACCCTTAACTACTGAGTTCTCATGGGATCAGGTGCATTAAAGCTGATTAATACTAAAACATGTCACTAATTACTAATCTTATTATTACAGGAAATTCAAGTTATCAATGAAAAAAATAACCCTGACTTAAAAGAAAGACTTTGAGTTTAAAAAGAAGGCAAATAACGTATTTATGTGAGATTAATCTTGAATATCACTTCTTGTTGTTGAATGTCAATTCAAGAAATTTTAGTCTGAATGTTTTCAAGTCTTATCGAGTTTGACTTTTTAACTTAGGATTAATATAATTAAATGAAGTAGACTTTTTAACTTAGGATTAATATAATTAAATGAAGTATTTTAATATAATTAGTTGATGTTATATGTATATGATTAAAATGTTTTGAGGTTATTTTTTTTAGTTTATTTTATTAATAATTTACGTGACTTAATCATTGTGTATAATTTTATTTTGTAAATATTATTGACCAGAAAAATATTACTTTCGACTCTTATAATTGGCATAAAAGATTATGGTATTTTGAAGATTATGTCATTTTGAGTTACATCTCTCCATCAATATAAAATTAGTTTTTTGAAGATAGATATTTATGTTATAAAAACATATTCAAAATGCATAGATTTTAAGCATGTGCTTCTTACTCATAAACATTTTTAGAGATGAATGTAAAGGAAGTATTGTAAAGTATGCCATTAGTTTTTTAATTTTTTTATTCTAGAAAGACCAATAAAGAATGAGATAGTATGGAATTTCAAATTAAAGGGTTAAACATTATCAAAGAGAACACTAAGTTGGAAACACCAAGTACTGAGTTCATCACAACCTATTAAAGAAATAGTGGGAAACAGAGCAGATAGCTAATAACAGGAGATGTAAATGATGCAGGGTAACTTTTCACAAAAAGGATGCACCGAGTCTCATGAAGATCCATTGAGTCCTCCTAACCAACTAAAATGTTTAAATAGAAACCCGGTACAATAAGAATGACAACAATAAACAACATACAAAAGGAATAAGAAATGGGTAGCAAATTAAAAAACAATACACAAATAAATAAATAATAACATAACTTGTTAACTTTAATATTATATTAATCATGCTACAGAAAACTCAGGTTATCAATACATAACATTGAAGAAAAACTGATTTTCAAAAGGAGGAACAACTACAGTTCAAAAGAATATAAAAAGGACAAAATATCTATGCATAGGCATTAGAATGCAAACTCTTGCATGAATCACATGATAAATAAAATAGCAAACAATAAGAAAGTGAATGAACTGCAATTTTCTGAATTTAAAACCGAACACATAATTAGAAAAAAAAAAAACTTAATTGAAATAAACACCTTAAAGAAAAAAATACCAAATAATCATTTATATATATATAAAGGTATATATTTTAATTTGAAATTTATAAATATAAGAAAATTTGTAAGATTTTTATCCTCCTATGTATTTAATAAACTTTATATTTAAAATAGATATTAACTGAGTATTATGAAATAAATTAATCTCTAAAAAAAATTACAGTTTGCATAACTTCTTAAAAAAATCCATATTCATAGCAAGCAGATTAATCTTCTAAAACACCACAACAAGTAAATTACTCTTGTAAAACAAAACAAGACACCAGATTGATTTTAATAGTATCATTGATCTCAATTCCATAAACAACCATTCAAACATCAATGCAAGCATGCAGATTCTCAAAAATAATTGCACTCGGTTGAATGTTTCTCCGGATATCACTGTAAAATCTATTGTTATTTTATTTAAGTGAGACAAAAACAGATCCTCAAATACTCGATCCAAGCATGCAGATTCTCAAAAATAAATGAACCCCATCTAATGTTTCTCTGGGTGTCAATGTAGGATCTATTATTATCTAACTAGTGTCTCAGTGTAGTATTTTGTAAAACATTAATACTCTTACATCTATGACACCTACAATTCAAAATCTATGAAAAAAATCTAAAAAGATTATTGACAACTGCAACTCAATAAATCATAGATGAGTAGATCCCCTTTTCTAATTCAATAAATCTTAGATGAGTAGATCCCCGTTTCTAATTCACGAGCGAGTGACGAGATCTTCTTCTTAATCAATCATGTCGAAATTATAATACTTGGATGATCACGGATCCTCTATCTCAGCTTCTTGATTAAAAAAAAGTGAAATTCTGCCGACCCACTTCTTTCTTGGGTGGTTTATTACCCCAAATAGAACTGGGGAATTATGAAATAGCCACCGAGGCGAGGAACAAGCAAACATTCAAGTTGATTTTACGCTGCAGCCAACCTATGTGTGGTTGTTTTTACAGCTAGCGCACAGGGCAAGCTTCGTTATAGGTTTACCTGGGTGGGTTGAGGTCTTTCTCTGCTGCATGTGTTTAATAAACTCTACAGCTAAAAAGAGTTCAACTCAATCTAAACTGAGTTACAGCTAAAAAGAGTTAAACTCAATCTAAACTGAGTATAAGGAAATAAATTAGTCTCTTAACAAAAAAAATTAACAGTTTAAATAAGCTATTCAAAGAAGGCTAGATTCATAGCAAGTAATTAACAGTTTGAATAAGCTATTCAAAGAAGGCTAGATTCATAGCAAGTAGATTAATGTTGTAAAACACCACGACAGATTGATTTTGATCACATCATTGAAGGCAAAGCAAAGTAGTGGTCGGCAATTCCAGAAAAAAACTTAATCTCAATTCCAGAAACATACCATTTCAAACATTCGATCCAAGCATGCTACTGCAAAGAGATCCTCAAAAACAATTGCACCCCATCGAATGTTTATCCGGATGTCAACGTAAGATCTAACTGAGACAAAAATAGATCATGCAAATACTTGATCCAAGCATGTTACTGCATATGCAGATTCCCAAAAAAAATTGAACCACATTGAATGTTTCTCTGGATGTCAATGTAGCCCTGCTATTATCTAACTGAATAAAAAAACAACTAAAAACTACAGCTAAACTAAAACAGACTATTCATCTAGCAAAATTAGGATGAGCTAAATAGCCAGAGACATGGTTCACAGCTGACAAATGCAAGTAATTAATATGGTAGATCCTGGCTAGTTGGCTGATGTCTTAACTGCTCCACTGGGAATTACTTCAGCTTCTGCAGCAACGTTGGCAGAAGGATTGAGCTCATCCCAAGCCTCAATCCAAGTGACCATGGCATCTGAGAGCTTCTGGAAATATGGATCTATTTTGCCAAGTATGTCCCTTACCTGCTTTGACAGCTCAATGTAGCACTGCTGGACGGAGGTACATTCCTTTGGCAGTGCAGCAGATTGGAAAAATGGAATTATGTCCTCCTGCCAAAATATTCCCTTATACTCTTTCTTCAAATTAACAAAGGGGTTACTGGCTTTGCTGTGCCAAATGT
>LPNX010383710.1:0-81784 GCA_001517045.1 Pseudotsuga menziesii
TTTGATACCTATATTATGCTTGGTCTGATAGAATTTCAATGGTGCATTCCACAGGTGAGAAAAGTGAAACCAGGTGGTGCACGTTGATTATGGCAGCAGATCAGAAGTTGTTGGACTTGGCTGGAAGTCTCCTTCAAGTGATTGCCAAGACCCAAGAGAATCTTGGGGAGATGCTCAAGTTACAGAGGAGGAAGAGTGAAATGAACCACCAGATTTTGCAAGACTCTATTGGTTTGCAAAGGGAGGTGAAAAGCCTTCTGGGAGCAATCGGCAAAGGAAAGGAAGGTGGATCAGCACTGGGACAATTGTCCAAGCGACTCGATAAGAAACGGTCCAGGCATGAAGACTCAAAGGAAATTGAGCAGATAAAGGTGAAGCAGCCAGTGAGATGCTGGAGATGCGGAGGACATCATTTACGCTGGGACTGTCCAATGAGGGAACATGATGAGGGAAATAGCCGCAAATTTCCTAAACTTCAGGATCAACAAGAAGCTAAGAACCAGCAGGAAAATTTCATGGAAGCCGAGAGGCTTGGTCGTGAACATTCAAAGTAGATGATTGAACGTGGTATAGATCTGCAATTTTGAAATTTTGATGTGCAATTGTATATGTATTGTATATATGTAATGGAACAACGAGAACGGTGTTATTCCAAGGGGGAGGGGAATGTAATGTCCCCGGTTTTGACCCCGTTTGCATGATGTATATATTGTAATTAATCGTGGTGAGGAGCTCAAGGTAAAAGCCCCACCATCGATTTTGTTGTGTATATTTCGGCAATGGGGATAATTTCCGATGGTATGCTGTGCTATAAGGCACATTATAATTCGGCATCATGTAAACACGCACATCAATTAAAATAAACCACAACCAGCTACGGCAGTGCAACGTTGAATGAAAAGGGCATGGTTCCAAAGGATAAGGGGTGGGGGATGTCAAACCTTGGTTATGGGGGAAAAACCCATGTTTTGTCACCTTGTTGATTTTCCATCTTCCCTTGTCAACCTCTTTAATGCTCAGCTGGTGGTTGAGGAGTTATGGTTGAGGGAATTTATTGCTGAAGTGGTGGTGGTTGTGGGAGGCTGTCAGCCTTACCCAATTGCCCACTCCACCCACGTTGGCCCATTCTTCTCCCTCACGCACTCTTCCCTGGTCAGTTCACTCTCACCACGCGATTTGGTCTGTTGGCTTCTCATGCACAGGCTCTGGGCAATTTTAGTCTCACGCAGACATTTTCTGGGGCTCCACGAGTTGCTGAAGCACCCACGCACTGTAATTCGAGTCCTTGCTGTTGTTTTGTTCATCCACGGGCAAAATCGGAGTTGTTTTCTCCTCACGCAGGGCCTCTACTGCTGTGCATCCTCACGCAGAGGGATCCCCTCCCATTTTCCATCTTCACGCATGGTATTTTGCTGGATTTATCCACGCAGTATTTTCTTGGGCGAATTGTGAATAGGGTGGTCGTATCCTTCACTCACAGGCTAATTCGTGGGTTCTGTTCACACATTGGTTGGGAAAACTGTAAATTCGTCCCTATTGCATTTTGTTTGCTATTCTGCTGTTGGGGCTGTGTAAATCGTTTTTCCCTGTTTGAGCTGTGATAGCTAATTGGTTACCTGAGTGCAATGGTTAGCCTTCGGGCTGTGCTGGCTTGGCTTGTCTGTTGAAAGCCTGTGAAACCCAGCTGTGTTGGTTTGCTGTTTGTGCCCCTTGGCTATGTATAAGCCTACAATTGACCCTTATTCCGGAGGAATCATGCCCAGCTCGGGGGTGGCAGCGTTGTTGAGAGATTGATGAGAAAGCTGGCCTATGGTTGGGTGGAACGTTGCAACGACGTAGCTGGTTGCGGGTGAATTCTTCATCAAAAGATAAGTCTGCTGTCTATACTTCATCTCTGCAATTTATATTGATGTTAAATGAACTATAATGATCTTGTTGAGTGCTGGTTTATGAGTATGTGTGCTTCCGCTGTATGATTGAAGATAAATGCATCTGTGTATGTTTAATTCCAGCATTGATTTCATTTGAAGTTTATGTTCATGGGCTGTTTTCCCGGCTGTGTTGATGTGTCAGTCACGTCCTCTTCGCCGGTCTGAGGGATGGGGACGTGACAGATATGCTTTCTGATTTTTGTATAGATCACATGTCATTCCAGCCTTCATAGATACCCTGCACTTCAAACCATGGAAGTTATTTTGCAGAAAATTCAAAGGCTGACTTGCATGATGAGAATGAGTTTTGTGTTGTGGATCCATGCCACAAGAAAAGTAGTATTATATGTCAGTTGTTAGACGAAGATACCTTGGTGCAAGATCTTCTTTGTGAGCCACATTATCTAAGTGGACCACTTAATAAGGACAAAGAAAATCTTAAGGCAGCCTTGAAAAACCTTGTTGAAATCAATGCCTTGGTGGCCAGATGTTGTTTGAAAGCTTCTAGAGGAGAAATGGAGGGGGAATCCTTTCTGGAGGAGTGCATAGCACTGAAAGAAGTAATGGACAAAATGAAAGAGAACTATATGAAACTATTGTTTGAAAGAGATCATCTCCTCATAATGGCTGAAATGTATCACTGTGCAGTCAAGAAGGAAGAAGAAGAATTAGAAAGGCTCACTAATAAGTTAGAGATCACAAATGACTTATTGAAGAGCAAAGAGTCAAAGTTGCAGATATGTCAACTTCAAAATTATTTGAAGATGTCACACCTTTCATGTTTCATGGAAGAAAGTGTTTTGGATATAATGGAGGGACCTCATGGGGCGGAAAACCATGAGGAAGGAGCATATTTGCATGTGTTTGTGAAGAGCCCTGATGAAGATTATTTTGGCGAAGCACTTGTTGGTATGCAGAATGGCATATGATCATCTATTCAGGGATTGGGTAGCTAAAAATATCATAGAAATAGAGAATAAAATATTTACTAGAATTGCTTGCACCGGTGAAGGGTTGTTTGACACATATGCTTGGGAAGAGACACATTCTGACAACCCCTTATGGATGGTAGAATCTGATCCAGAGGAGGCGGCTGATCACATACCATATGGATTAGAAAATGAAAGTCCTTGTTCATTCATTGATTGGGTGAATAGAGACACCTGGGGAATGAAGGCTGCAGGAGGTAAAGAGTTTAATTTCTACAATAAATTATTTGGTGTGAATGGCATTGTCCTGACATGTGGGCAGCTACAAAGACTTAATCTACAGCCATTGGATACCTTCCATACACATGCACATGAGGTGCGTTCAAATTTTTTTATGCTTGAGGAAATTTGGGATGCAGGTGATGAGTTCCAAGCACATGGCCATTGCCCGAGAAAGGATGGATTTTCTCATGGAAAGAGTCCTCTTTTCAGTGAATAGTCAAAATAGATCTCTTGTGTTGGACCAACCCATGATGGGATTGATGCATCCACACCTTTGGCGGAAACATTTTGTAGAGATTTTTTTTACTATAAATCAGTCCACACTTCTAGTTCAGCCGACACACATAAGGATGAAAATTGGGTGAAGGGAATTTTCCTATTGATGCCACACAAGGAGCAGGAGGCTCCCACATATTCCATTAATGACTTAATGGTTCAGCCATGTGGTATGAAAATTTCACCATTCCTTTTTTTGTGTACAAGAAACAACAAAGGCATCCATTTGATGTCTTTATCATGCATGGCTATGCATGGAAGTTCCACTTGAGTCAGTTTGGTGGAACAAGTAGCATAATGTTCAGCTTTTGCACCAAAACAAAGATAGCAGATGAGGAATTCCATGTCTGGTGGGAGAATTTAAAAAATGTACAGTTTTCCATGGGGAGAGATGAGCTTCCAGTATGGTGGTATGATTTTCAAAATCTCATTTTCATCCTCTACAATTATAAATTTTTGTTGTTTTTAATGATGGGTGGAAGGAGGCAGATAAAACCATGGGATCCAAGAATTCTTATGTATGACAGAGTTCAAAAGGTGGCAGCAAAATGGGGGTCCTTACAGAGGAGGCAGTGGGATCTGAGAACTCTACTCATTTACCTTAACTGGGTTGGAAATATTGCTAAAGGAAGTGGTAGTAGAAAAATGGCTATGATTAGAGTGGTGCAACAAAAACATGGTGGAAAAATTTGTAACACTCCATGGTGCTTCTGCTTGAGGACAAGTAGATTTGGGAGGGGAGGGCTGTCATGTCCCCTCAAATTGACCATTAAAAGTGTTGACCATGCTAAGTTACTAGGGGCTCAAGTTGTTATTAATTATTCCTCCTATGATAAATTTTTGCTAATAATTGTTCTAAGGCGTATATTTAATTTTATTTCAGCAATTTTAATTATTATGCACAATAATGATGTGGAATTAAGTCTTCCATGTCATGAGGGCGCATTGGGGAAAGCTAGTCAACTTGCCTTGGTAAAAATAAGAAAGTCCATGACAAAAGCAAGCAGGAGAACAAAGGGAAGTTGCCTAAAAGCAGAAAAAGAAGACATAGGTAAAAGAAAGAAAGTATTTCAAAGAGGAGGCCATATTTTCCTCTTATGGAGCTCAGAAAAAGCTATAAGAGAGAAGCATGAAAGTTTTTGAAGGAAAGAAAGAGTTTCCTTATGACCTAGGAAAAGTAGAAAGCTGCCATAAATCAAAATAGGTAGATTTTGACTACGTGAGGGCGTAGTTTCTAATTGTGAAGGATTATTTGGACTTAGAAACAATTCCACATGATCCTACTTTCCTAATTTCCCAAAGGGGGCGCTTTTGTGGCTAGGGTTAGGTCACCCATGGGGTTGACTTCCTCTCACAGGTCACCATTGGCCTCAACTTACTAAGCAGGTCATCCATAATTCTATAAAATATGAATTAGAACCCATTGCTTCAGTTTGTTTTATTATTTGATTGTTTATGCTTATTAGAGCATTACTTCTGAGTGTTGTGTCTCAGACTACAGGGAGATGAGCCCCAGCCTTCCATTCTCCTCTCCTTCCATCCCCTTTTCTTCCATTAGAGGTATGGAGAGATATATTGAAGGAATTGAAGGATTTACAGAGTTATTTTCAGCCTCCATCAAATTTATGTTGAGCTTGAGTGAATCCCTAGCTTCACTTATGCTCCCAGCCCCTTGCTGGTCATGATCCGGGCCTCCTGCCCCTTATTTTTGGAGAATATTTGTAATGGTCAGTCCATTATGTAATATTTGGTATTTAATGTCATAATATTCTGCAAATTATAGTTATCAGGTAGAAATATCCATGCCCATAAATAATATTGTCTCGGTTTTCCCTAAAAGGGCCTACTTTATCAATGTATGGGGGAAAGTGAACAAATATGAGTGCTATAAGGAATATGTCATGCTGGGGAACTGATTTAAGTGATTTTAAATGTTAAAAAAAATGATATTTACCTATTTTATAATTTTCATGTTTTACATAAATCGATTTGACTTGATTTAACTGCTTTCTTTAGACCCTAGCTAGATTACTAGCTTTTAGTGACTAGTTTTGCTAAATCTGATATAAAATGAGTTATGTAAACTAAAAATGATCCCTGTCAGTTCCATTGGGTCACTGAAATACCCACCTTCCCATACCTATATCCAAAACCATTTTTTATTGGGGTCGTACCACATTTTTGGATCCTCCCCCCCGCAGGGTTTCCCTTGGCCAAAACTACCGAAAAAACTCAAATTCATCCAAAAATTATCAGAACACCCAAGAAATTATGCAAGATGTTTTTACCTGTTATTTATGTTATATTAATTCTGTAACAAACCTCTGCAATTTTCCATAATCCCCTGGTTGAAACAGGCTGAACTACTCTTCCTAGTTTCACGGTTTGGTTGCCCGGAAGTGTGGAAGTAGGTTTCCGCATAGCGGATTATGAAACCTAAATGGAACCATATATAAATTTTTTAGGGAAGAGGAAATTCAATGTCTTAAATGTCTTTTATTTCTTCCCATTCATCACTTCCTTTCCTGTAAAATTTCCTAGAAGAATTCCCCAATTTTCCCACTCCAAGAAGGTTTTCTGTGGAGTAATTCAAATTCAAAAATTTTAATTTAAACTACAGAATTAACAGAGTGTTCAGTTCTACACACCATACTAGGGACATCACAATACCCTATTATGTATGTACAAAGCATAGTTCACTGCTTTAGCTCATAGTTATGGTGGAATACCTCTTGCTTCAAGAAGGTAGGTAGCCATCTCTTTCAAAGACCAGCTCTTCCTCTTAGATACACCACTATTTTTTGGTGTATATGGTACTGAATTTTGAATTTGAATGCTTTCTGAAGCACACAACTGTTGAAACTCTCTTTTGATGTACTCTCCTCCATTTTCTAATTTGAGTGCTTTTATCTTCTTCCTAAGAGTGTTCTCAGCTATGGCCTTGAAAAGTTTGAAGGTTTAAAACACCTCATACTTATACTTAAGAAATTAGATAAAAAAATATCTTGATTAGTCATCAATGAAGGTTAGAAAGTATCTAGATCCATTCATGTATACTATAGGGTATCTCTTCTTTCCTTTCCAACTTCATACATTCACTTTGGGTGCTTACCTACCAAGCAACCATTGTAGACACCTTGAGAGGAAATCCCTCAACCATATCTTCATTGTGCAATAGCTGGAGATATTTGAAATTTATATGGCCGAATAGCTCATGCCAAATTCTACTTGTTTCATTAGCATGAGTCAATAGGTCACTTTGGTATGAGTGAGGAATAAAATGTGAGAAGTCATATACCTTGAAGGCATGATTTGCATCTCCTTTCTCTATCAAGTTCCTAATAGATATTTTTGAGATCTCCACTAAGTCAGGTTCAAATATGAATCTCTTTGGTGAGCATGTATGGGTCATCTAATATACAGACAACAGATTTTCTACTAAGGAGGAACATAGAGGACATTATTGAACACTCCATGCTCAAATTGAATTGAACCCTTCCAAATAGTTGGGATTTGAGAGTCATCTCCCATGTGTATGCTAGGACCACTAGAGAGGTGATCATGTGGTTGGAGGCTCCCGAATAAATGATAAATTCTTGTGACTCAGAGAAACATGCCTTTAGTACATGGAATCTCCCATGATATTCAGTCTTGTTTCCTGGATCAAGATTCCTTGCACCTTCAATGAGGGAAATATTATGCTGTTTAGGAGTCTTGACATTTGATCTATGGTTTTCTTCATATATAGGTTCTCTGGATGGTTCCCTTTTTTTCATTACAGACACTTTGTCTTTTCAAACCTTTTTTGCTTGTCCTTCTTAAAACCAGAGGCTGCATATAAATGATTTTGCTTCTCCTTAGGTTTGGTTTCAACATTATTTTTTTCCTTCCCCTTCTCTCCCTTTAGCTTGCAAATTCTTGGTTTCCCCAGCCAAGAGAGATTAATTCTTAGAGGCTTCAAGGGATATCATTTGGATAAACTTGACTTGTTCTTGAATGAGGGATTCAGTGAATGCATCAAGTGAGGGAATTCACCAGTTTGGGGTTGTCAGTCTCCTAGAGTGGAAGTTGGACACAGATACTGAAAATTCTGGGCCAAGCTTGCTCAGAATGGAGATCACCAGTTTCTCATCCTTCTTGTCAATTCCATGCTGCTTTCACTACATGACCACAAAATTGAACATGGAGAAGAATTGCTATATGGTTTCAAATTTGTTGGGTTGAAGAGAAATCAACTCATTCTCCAAAATATGGCCTCTTAGCTCATCCTACTTGAAAAACAGTGATTCGAGCTCTACCATACTTCCCTTTTTGTTTTTAATCCATCAATGTGGAAAAGCAACTCCCTGAAGATATGAATTCACATGAAACCAAATCTTTTATCCAATTTGTTCAGGTACTTAGATTTCTCTAAAGGCTGCTGGGGTTCAACCTCCTTTCCCATAATGACCTTATATAGACCTTTGTTGTGCAACACAATATGCATATGTATGCTCAAATCCAGGTAATTTAAGAGTGTGAGGATCCTCGATGTCAAGGTTGTTGAATTCTCAAATTTATAGCTTCAGGAGCAACACAATTCTTATGAATTCTTCAAATAACCTACAAAAAACTCTCAATTTTGAAGGTAAACCAGTTCAATCACACTCTACTTCTAATGTTCACATTATCAAGGTGATTCACACCCAGATAGACTTCTCTTAATAAATCTAGGGGGAGCAAGGAAAAGATACCGAAATTTATGTGGAACCCAGTTGCTTCTGGTGCATTAATGGAAGTTTTCGTGGATTGAAATTGGCCTAACCTACTTTGATACCATATAAGGTTTTTTGTTACACAAAAACCTATAGATATTGATGAACATATGAAACCAAGCACAAGGCCCTATTATCATGAGTGGTATTTATTCCATATTTTTATATTCCCATAGGTGCGACGGTTATACCATGTGGTTGTACCGATACTCCAACACCCCCCATTCGACGGAGATCAGGTTAATTGAGCCTAAGAACTCAGATATGATAACATGAAAAATTATCAAAGCCACAGGATCATCAAGATGGATTGAACTTCTTAGTGAAGGACGAATGAATGTGGAAGAATTTAAGTGCAATAGTTGTCAAACAGTAATGGTGAAATTATTCAGACAAGAGGAAAGAATTTGACAGCATAACCATAAATCAATAATAATCAACCTATATGTAATACATCCATGATACATTAATGAGAATTCAAATCCTCTAGGAGTGACTCGAATTCCATGACTTGTACTGACTCCAGATATATCTAACTGCGAAAAATCACCACTAGAGGCTCACTACTGCAACTTCGGACAACTGAAACACCTCACAATCAATAAATTGACCAAGGTAGGTGAGAAAAGGTGCCCAATTTCCTCAAATCATACAAATATGGTTCTATACTAATTGAATATGAACCAACTGTGGCCCATCAGAGAATAAATCAACACATACTAGAGTGAACTGATGGTGGGACTCCCATGACTCAGTGTGGGTTCCTAAAATATAGGGATTGGACTTTGGAGCTCTTGAGATCATGCATATTGGTGAATCAAGTGGTAGGTGGGCCCCATATAACTTCTCCATGGAACTAATGAAGTGTCAACATATTCCTAATCTAGGAACCTGACATTTAGACACTAATACATATGATCAAATTTGCGACAGTTTTTTGTTGCTATTTCCACGTTTCTTCGTCTCAATTGCGACAATAATGGTCGTGATGTTTCGTGGCACTTATTTTGTCTCTATAATGATGAACTTTATAAGCCGTCGATATAGAGACAAAAATTGGACTCCACGTGTCTTCTATATGGTGTCCTTGAAATTGATTTTTTTTAATTCATTTTCTACGTTTCGTCACTATATTGACAAACTTGTCGTCCCTATAATGACGACAAATATGGCCAAAAATTGCTAGGAAAAATTTTGTTTCCAATAAAAATCGTGGAAAAATTTCAACGAACGTTTGTCTCTCTATCGAAGAATTCTAGAATTTGAACAGAAATTTCTTCCACACCAAAACCGTGGAAAACCAATCTCTATCGACAAAACCTACAAGTTGAACGGTAATTTTTCCACAAAACTGCGTCTCTATAGTGACTGTATTCATGGAAAGCCACCCAGGGTTTCGACGGTTTTGTAATACCCATGAAAAAAGTTCATCGATATTGCAATGAAACCTGGAGGTTTCAAAAAAAAATATAAACCATGGAAAGGCACATTCCTTTCCACGGTTTTGGATCTTCAATAAGTGCTTGTGATTGATGTGTAGTCTCGTAGAGTTTTTGTGTCTATGGACAAGCGAATCCATAGAGACACTTCAAGAATAAGTAGTCGATAAATCAATACCTTGGATAAATTATCCCATTTAATTATTTCTAGTGGCATGATTATATGCGTAGATTAAATTTTGTAAGCACTTATTCAAAACATAGCATCTATTGTATATTGGTATGATGTACACATTTCCATGTCAGTTTCTAATTATTTGCAATATTTCCATACTTATTCATCACAACCAAATAGGGTCCTTATAGAATGGTCTTATTTACACCCTCTGTGCATATGAAAATTGTATGGTTTCATCTAGGTCCAATGTGCATCCTATGAACTTCCAAAGTTTTTATCAAGCAGACAAAAAGGTGATAGAAAAGAACAACAACAGAAAGAAAAACCAAGCAGAAAATAATAGAAACTGAAAATTACAATAATTCTCTCTACCACCATTCAAGTGGGCTATATCATAGATGTTGCAAGTATTACAATGTTAACTGCAATGGAAAGTGTTAACACCATATCTGCCCTGTAAAGGCAGTAGGTTCTAGGCTCTAGCTTCTATTGAGATGCATTATTTGCAATTACAAGATCTATTTCCAGAATAAAATGTTAAATGGATTGATATGATCAATGGACTAGTTGATGCTACAAGGGATTTTAGTAGTGAAGAATCAGGGTTTGAGAATTTATTATGTATATGTGAAAATATCCTCAAATTTGAGATCTGAATTAATAAATTAAATGTTGCTACAAACTTGCAAATGATATGTCTTTTCCAACCAGCAACCAAGATTTGTGACAACAAAATGTTTTAACCTTTAGTTAGATTTGAAATAAGGTACACATGAGGCTAAAAATAGGGAATATCTAGGAATTTCACTTATTAATATGATTTTTTCAACCTTGCAAATCAACCTTTTAATTCTGTTTTAGACTATATTTAATCACTGCTACAGAGCAGATTTCTAGAAGGTAATTCCTAGCCACAAATTGGGGAAAACCTACCATGCGATTTAATGTTTTAGGGATGAGTTTAATACATGTAAATGACAGAAATTTTCAGATCTTATAAAACATAAAATGAAAGATGAATTAATATTTAAAATGCCATAAAATTTGTGATTAGTGCCTAACAAATCCAAGTTAGGCAGATGGGGTCAATTGACGATCTCATGGAGGCTTTAATGATTAAAGAGTAGATAGGGTTGAAGGGTTCAAACCCAATCCACTCCTTAATAACTAGATCCACTTTAGAAATCTTCAATAGGAAAATCCTAAGCTAGACATTAGATATTTGTAGCTTCAGAGATGGAGGATAAAGGATAATTGGTCTTACTAGGTTTTAAAACTAGAGACTCCTCTTCCCCATGAGAAGGTTGGAAGAAGCTTGGACGATAGGAAAAACACTTCCATTTCCACCCAAAAAAGGCTTCTCGTGCAATATTTTGGTTTGGTAGAAAATAAACGAGAACAAAAAATTCCAATCTTTTGGTAGAAAATGAAAAATAAAACACAATTTTGAATAGTAATTTAAAGAAGTGATGAAGAAATGGAGCCAAAAATATTTAAAAAACAAAAATGGGAAATGCACAGAGAGAACATAGGAGTGCTAAAAGCAGGGAATGGTATAGAAAGAACACAACAAAGACAGTTAAGTATGATATTTTTATGTTTTAATACAAACATTGGATAGGAAGCATGATGAAGAGGCTAGAAATGAAAATAACAAAGTTATATTATAAGACAGGTACAAGAAAGTCATATAAAATATTAATGCCTAGGGAGAATGTAGGAAATGCAAGAACCATTACCTTATCAATCGCCTTTCGCTAGGTCCAATGGCCCATACCACTTGCAAAGAGTTGTCATAATAAATGGAAAACCACTGTGTTGGCTAGAAATTAAATTTATAAATTAAATAAATAATCCATTCCTAGACCTATACACAAGTGGTCATTTTGCTAGGCATGGAAAATATCAAAATACTCTATGAAATAAAAAATGGGCATACAATTAAATCAACTAATGCTGTCTGGAAAGTGTGTTCTTGGGGTAATTCCACCAAGAGATTTGGTTCTGGAGTCACATTTCACATGTCCTACGAAGGAAATCAACAATCAATCTATCCAACACAAATTTTCTACCAGAATATCAACTCGCATTTAAATGCTATATTACAATACTGTTGCCGCATTGATGTGGAAACTTGTGTTTGTATTCGACAAGATTTCTTTAACCATTGTATTAAAATGAAAAAAACACAAAATTTTTAAAGTTTAAGACAAAAATATATTAAATACACATATAAATAGGTTTTTCCTAGAAATGTGTGGACACTATTAATACCACCATCCTGTCAAACCAATTTTTAAAAAACCAGTCGAGTTTGAGTTGGTCGAGTTGACCCTCGATCGAGCTGACTCGGCTTGCAACTCAGCTTGGGTGGCTGATTTTATACTTAGTCAGCCGAGTTGGGTCCAAGTCGGTCGAGTTAGGGTCCAAGTTGGTCGAGTTGGTTGAGTCAGCTGAGTTGACCGAGTTGTAACCTGAGTCAACCGAGTCAACTGTGGAAGACACCCACACGAATGTAGACTCCAAAATAACATGTTTATTTTTTATTTTTAAGATTTCTATTATTCTAACCATAACCCGAGGCCATAAGATGAACCCCTGCCCCTCTATTTGCTTCACACTTCTGCTGTAAGATGTTTGTGAGCATTTGGAATTATTGTTGTTTGGTTTCATGGAGGCTTGGAGGAGAGTCTAACAGTGAAGAACATTCAACATGATTGGAGGAGTTGGATTGTTGGAGATCGATTTTTTGTTACCTAGATGTATGTTAGCTTCCAGCTAGCCATTGTTTCTTTTTTTCTCATTAAATTAACAAAATGCACTTTGAGGAGCTCATGGAATTATTTTGTAGTGCACATATAAATACATTTTTGTTGACTTATAAAAAAAACTAAAGAAACAGTTTAGGGGAGCCAGTTCAGGGATGAACCTGTAGAGCTATGCGCATGGGATTGTTGTGAGAATCATTGCATATGATGTTTCCATATTTATTCTTTGTCCAATTGAATCTTCCACATAGACTTGGGGACCCTAGTGGATCTTTCTTGACCCCTTTTCTATTATTTATTTCTTAGCTTTTCTCCTAACAGTGCTTACAAACTTGGTGACCGACATATTTTCAATGGCATCCTCCAACTGTAGAGTTAAATTCAAACCATTAAGAAGCAAAACCATAAACATGAATTTGTTCTCCTCAAGTTCAGGCTTGGGTTTGTTCATAGGAAGCACTCCAAGGTAGCCCTCATTGTTGCTTCTTTTCCTCCTGGTAGAATATTATACCATCTTGGACACAAGAAATGACAAACCACAGAGGGAATATTGTGTTCTTCTATTGCAATGCTTTCTTACACTTAGAATTTGCAACTGCGGAGTTAAACATAGTTACTAGATTCGGCCCTAGGCCTAACTGCACCTGAATCGGATTCTCAGATTCTTCATCAGATTCTTCCACCTCGTTTTGACTAATATAAAGTTGTTTACATAGGATAATTAAGGTTAATTAGGGTTAGGGTTCTGAATCCCCGATTCCTAATTTTGGGATGAGTGTTGAATCCGTATTGGATTCTTTGGACAATTCCGATCGCACCCATGATTCGTGTAACCTTGGAGTTAAATTCAAACCATTAATAAGAAGACATACTAAGTTGATTTAGTTCTTATAGATGCAAATGTAAATGATATCAAGTCAATGTATTCAATTCAAGATATATGGAATTAGTAGCAAGGTCATCTAGTAGCACTTTAGCATACAAGAGATCATCAGCTGTGTAACCATATACAATTCAATTGCAGTATTTAACCAACTAATAACCTTCCATTCAAGTATGAGGACTCAAATAAATATAGCAACAATAATACATTATGATAGTTCTAATCATGAAAATTTTATAGCAGCATAAGAAGACATACTAATTTTATTTAATGATTATAGATGCAAATGTAAATGATATCAAGTCAATGTATTCAATTCAAGATATATGGAGTTAGTAGCAAGGTCATCCAGTAGAACTTTAATTTGCAAGAGATCATTAGTTGTGTAGCCATATACAATTCAATCGCAGTATTTAACCAACCAATAACCTTCCATTAAAGTATGAGGACTCATATAAATATAGCAGCAATAATACAGTATCATAGTTCTAACTAGGCCAATTTTATAGCAGTAGTGAAGGTTACCAATGTAAGGTGTATAAGAGTTTTAGTTTTGCATTCAATGTAAACCACACCACTCCAAACCTTGAACACTATTCTTAGCAATATAGGACAACCACCAAATGTATGTTCCAGACTTGTAGCTATGCAAATAATTTAAATTTTCAGACTTTATTTATCTCTCTTAAACAATATCACCATCCAACTAACAATTAACCTTTGATTCAGTTCAATGTTTACTGTGGTTGCAGGTAGGGAGGGCTGTTAAAGTTTGGTAGTTTGCAGTTTATTGTAGATTGTAGGAAACAGGTGGAAGTGTGTTGATATAGGGCTATTACAGCCTTGTTTTCAAAATGGTTTCTGAAATGGTAGCAACCAACATAGATTCATATCAAATAGAATACCTGGTGGCCCTTTAAAGAAAAAACATGGCATGGAGTTATCTTGGCACCTAAGAGAATTGGGTTTTTGATTCCATAGAGCACTAGTTATTGTATTATAATTAACACAATAGCCACTTACATATCCTATTAAAAACATTCACAGTCTAGCTTTGAACTGTCAATTCATGGGAATTTTGACATGATGCCCAAAAGGAATGAAAAAAACTAGAAACAATCCCACATTTTGTAGACATTCCAACTAGATAAATACCCACAAAATTATATGAATCAAATCCATATTTTATGGTGAGGATATGAACTTTCTTACCTTGATCATAAGTTGTGATGTTTGTAGAAATAATAAGTACCGTCGAGAAAGTAAAATCATTCGGCCTCATCCCCATCATCAACGCTTTCCAACACATCTGAGAGCCTCTTCATCTTTCCATTCAGAGCATACCCTACAATCATATAGCTCATAGTGATGAACTACCCCCCAAAGGTGAAATGACAACAAGCAAACACAGGCATGGAAGCATTAAAATATCTCATTCCCTTTTTCCTTTTCGTCGATAACGGTTGGTTTTATTTCTCACATTGAATTTCCCAAGTTCACCTGGACAACTCGTGCTTCATGCTTGCAAGTATATTTGAGCCATTTCATCTCCACCACATCCACAACAATGAAAAAAACCATGAATAAAATAAAAACACAATAGGTAATCAAGAAAAACATAGAAGGAAACGAACTTGGATATCTAAACATTGCTTTCATTCCGGAGGTGGGGCAAGTGGTTCTAGAAGCATGGTATCACATGCGAAGGGAGTGGATGATGCACTAATAGGAAAATTCCTTCGCCTGCCCTTCCTGTTAAAAAAAACATCATAGGCTGTTCCAGATCCTTCAATGAAAGTTCAAAAATTGAAAACCCCCAAATGGGAGCTAGAACATATCCTGCGTGAGTGTTTTTGAATGCTAATGAGCTAGTGCGCGGGTGTTTTTGAATTCTCCGTTTTTTTTGTTTGTTTATTTGCATATTTTATATTTTTTGTTTTGTTTTGTTTTTTTATTTTTTTTATTATCTTTTGTTTAGTTTATTTTGGGTTTTTTTTATTTGCATATTTTATATTTTGTTGCAATTTAAATTAATTATAGTTAAATAACTCTATGTTTTTAATTTAGTGTAGTTTAATTTAATTTAATTTAATTTAACTAGGATTTTGTCATAATTTGTATTGGTTGAATTGCTTATAGTGAGATCCTATACATAATTCCATTCAAGAATGAACATGATGATGATCACGACGATGACGACGACGACGATGATGATCATGATGAGGATGAAGACGATGAAGATGATGGTGATGAAGACAACAACGACGATGATAATAATCATCATTATCCTCATCATCATCCTTGTCATCGTCATCACCATCGTCATTGTCGTCTTCATCAATATCATCATCATCATCATCATCATCATCATCTTCATAATCATCATCATCATCATCATCATCATCATCATCATCATCGTCATCGTGATATTATTCATCATCGTCATCTTCCTTATCATCATCATCATAATCATCATCTTCATCATAAACACTTTCATTATTTCCATCATCATCATATTCGTCGTTATCATCATTAGCATCTTCATCTTCATCATCATATTCATCATCAACATCACCGTCATCCAATTCATCAGCATATCCATTATCATGATCATCATCTTCATCATCATCATCATCATCATCATCATCATTTTCATTATCATTGTCATCATATTCATCATTATCATCATGTTCGTCGTCATCATCATCATCATAATCTTCATCATCTCAATTTTAGGGGGAGCAACCAGTTGAGTGAAAAATTAAGGATTTCTCCTAACACCCATTCCAAGGACTAATCTAACAATTCAATATGATCTAAGGAAGTAGTAAAAAACAACAAACAAATTTTTGGGCCCTGTGAAGCCTCCTGCTCTTAGATTTGTGCACATGAAGAATCAAGACTTATGGACCTAGTCCGGTGTCTTAAAAGAGGAATATCCAAACTGAGCAGTTTGGTAGTTCCATAAAGTGCATTATTTATAGGAGTGAATAATCACTCATAACCATTCTATTATAATGTTGGTGAAGCTCAGAACAATTTAGTGAAGACCAAGGTAAAGATCTTGTCATCACATCTTCATCATCATCATCATCTTAATCAGCATATTCATCATCATCACCATCACCATCATCATCCTCATCATCATCCTCATCCTCATCATAATCATCATCATCATCCTCATCGTTGTCGTCGTCATCTCCCTCTTCCTAATCAACATCTTCATCATCATTATCATCATCATTTTCATCTTCGCCCTCATCATCATCTTCATCATCTTCATCATCTTCATCACCACCACCACCACCATCATCATCTTCATCATCATCAACATCTTCATCATCATCCTCATCATTTTCATCCTCATGCTCATCCTCATCATGATCGTCATCATCATCATCTTCATCATCATCATCATCTTCATCATCATCATCATTTTCATCATCATCATCATCATCATCATCATCATCATCGTCATCCTAGTCATTGTCGTCATCATCATCATCATCTTATTCTTCGTCATCATCATCATCATCATCGTCGTCGTCGTCGTCATCATCATCATTATGATGATGGTGACGACAATGGAGACGATGATATTGATGGTGATGATGATGATGGTGATGATGATGATGATGATTTTGATGATGAATATGATGATGATGATGATGATGATGAAGATGACGATGACGACGACGACAACGACGACGACGATGATGATGATGATGGTGACAACAATGAAGACGATGACATTGATGGTGATGACGATGATGACCATGATGATGATGATAATGATGAAGATGATGATGATCAACATGATGATGATGATGATGCTGATGTCGACGATGATGAATATGTTGATCTTGATGATGATGATGATGATGATGATGCTCTTGATGATGATGATGATGACGGTGATGATGATGAAGATGAAGATGGTGATGATGAAGATGGTGATGTTGATGATGATGATGATGATGATGACAACGGTGATGATGATGAATTTGAATATGGCGATGATGATGAAGATGATGATAATGATGATGATGATGATGAAGAAGATGAAGATGATGATGATGAAGATCATGATCTTGATGATGATGATGATGATGATGATGATGATGATGATGAAGAAGATGATGATGACAATGAAGATGATGATGACGATGAATATGATGATAATGATGAAGATGATGATGATAATGATGATGATGATGATGATGACAATCAAGACGATGACATTGATGGTGATGATGATGATGATGACGACGATGATAATGATAATGATGAAGACGATGATGAAGACGATGATGAAGACGGTGATGATCATTGATCAACATGATGATGATGATGGAGATCATGATGACGAAGATGAAGATGATGATGATGTCAACGATGATGAAGATGTTGCTTTTGATGATGATGATGATGATGATGATCTTGATGATGATGGTGATGATGATTATGATGACGATGAATATGATGATGATGAATATGGTGATGTTGATGACGATGATGATGATGGTGATGGTGATGACGATGATGATGACGATGATGGAGATGATGACGACGACGATGATGATGATGATGTCGATGATGATGAAGATGGTGATGTTGATGATGATGGTGATGACGATGAAGATGATGATGATGATGATGATGATGATGATGATGATGATGATGATCAAGATGGTGATGTTGATGTTGTTGATGATGATGATGATGGTGATGTTGATGATGATGACGATGATGATGACGATGACGATGATGATGATGATGAAGATGGTGATGTTTATGATGATGATGATGATGATGGTGATGATGATGATGATGATGAAGATGATGATGATGATGATGATGATGATGATGATGATGATGATGATGATAATGATGATGATGATATTGATGATGATGGTGATGATGATGATGATGATGATGGAGATAAAGACCCAACTTTCCTTCTTGGGAGGAGAAAAAAAGTAAGGGAATCCACCTCCTATTTGTTTTGTTTCACTATGAGGGAAACACCTCATAGAAAAGGATTTTAGGGTTACAATATTAACAAAAATTGTCCCAAAAAACTCTGCTACAACCTTTGTTATTGGTATCATAGGTTATAAAGGATATTCAACATAACTGAAGAATTCTAGGTATCTGGAGTTTGTAGTGGAGGTTTTCTTTTCAGGTGCTTTACGATATATAATTTGCACTGGTACATGTGTTTTATAATATATGTAGTGATGCATATAATACAATAATATGTATTGGTGTGTATTCAATATTTTCAATGCACCAGTGCGTATATTGTAATGTCGGTGCACCAATGCATACATTGTTTGATATAGGCACCAGTAAGTATAACATAAAAAATCAACGATGCATACTTTTTATTGTAAGTGCATCATAGCATATTTTTTATTATACATGAATGGATGCATATAAAATGCATAAAGTGAGATGGTGCATAATTGATATTAGAAACAGATTGGTGCATATATCATGTAAAGAGAATCGATGTGCTAAAAAAACATTCATTCATACATTATGTAAAAGAGCACTAATGAGAAAAATAATGTGTTATCTTAGTTCAAGGAAATGTAAAAGATACACCAACTAGTTGAAATAATAGAATGTGTATGGTTCACTGATGAACTTTTCTACACCGCAGATATGAAAATGCTATTTATTATTTTTACAAATTTTCAATTAGTCATTAGAAAATCATTTTTTTTATAATAATATTTTTTTATATTTATTTGCTGCAATTGGATATAAGAGCCGATTAAAATTTTGTTCATTGTAACCATGAAAATCATTCATATAATTAAATTTGAATTAATTATCTACAAATCATATATTTTTAAAGTAGTATTTATTTTTATTTCTTAATTATTGTGCTTGGATAAGCACGTTGATTACACCTTTTTTCATAGTCACAATGTACATCATTCATATATTTAATCAATAACATAAAATTTTGTGACAATAGAGAATACGATAGATGAAGAACCCATTTAATCGATAGATGCAGTGACAAGTAATTGTCTTACCTACACCATACCAAACAATAACTTGTCAAATACATTACATATAAGTATATTTCTAAATGCAGTACATTATATACCAATTTCTATAAAGAATAAACATGAAGACTGTGATGAATAGGATTGTCATTGATGACAACATTAATGACAATCATTTTGGAAAAATATGGTAATTTGGTGAAAAACAGGAAAATGACTAAGTATGGGGAAATTAGTAAAAATTGCCTCAGGGAAATGCACGCCATAATTTATACGAGAACATAAATGCCCGCACGACATGGGAGGTCCTATAGATTGTTGTTTTTCCTACCTGACCATGTCTTCCATTTGTACTGAAGTGCCTAAGGGAGAAGTTATGGACTTGACAAAACAAGGGTTTATGCTAGAGCAAGCAAAAATGGCTAAGTAGCCTCAGAAAGATGCCCACCCTAAATTATGGGTTAGAGTAAATTCCCACAGCACATGGGGGTCTTGTAGTGTGTTGGTTTGTCTACCTAACCATGGTATTATTTCTCCTTAAGCATGTCTGAAGAAAAAGTTGAATCTGCCAAACTGAGGTTTTAGAATATATTTTGGAGAAAGTCCTGAAAATGACCAGGTGTTGGAAAAATGGCCCAGGTAGCCTTAAGAAAATGCCCGCCAAAAATTGTGTGTTGAATAAAATGCCAGCACCATATGGGGGTCTTGTAGATTGATATTTGGCCTACCTGACCATGTCTTTAGATTGTCTTGGAAGTAGCTGAGGAAGAAGTTATGAACCTGCCAAAATAGTATTTTAGGTAGATTGCACTAGACTAAGAAAATTGTCTGTGTTGGAAAATATGGCTCATGTGGCCTTGGGAAAATGCCTTCCATACCTTATAGGTGTATGATAAAAATGATCTGAAGCTATAATCCTAAATCTTGTTGAAGAGGCTATCTCACCATGGTCTCAGTTCTCAAAGAAGATGTTTGATGACAAAGATAATGGTATGCCAAAATAGAGTTGCAGGTTGTTTTGCACTATTCTAATACTGGCAAAATTGCCTCAGTGGCCTTAGGGAAATGCCCGCCCTATCTCATAGGATAATGAGAAAATAATAGGAAAGTGTTAGGCTATATATTTTTGATGGGTGCATCTAACCGTGGTCTTAGTTATCCTGTGGAGTGTTGCATGACAAAGATATAAATCTGCCAAAAGTAAGAAAAATATTATTTTGCATTTTAAGAACATAAGAAAATTGGTTGTGTTAAATTCAGGAAATTGAAAAGGCATTTTGAAATGCCCGTAAGGAGGGGTTATTTTGATGATAAAATTCATCAGGTAGCATAGTCATGTTCCTTGGTGAACTGACTATCCATCCATACATTTAGGTTGTCTTATGATGGTCTTATATGCAAAATATCAATATGCCAAAAATAGGAAAAATAATATTTTGCATAGTGAGAACAAAAGAAAATTGACCAAGAGTTAAAAACAGGAGTTTGAGAGGTCAGTTGGAAATGCCAGCCAAGGGCTATCTTTGTGCAAGTAAATTTATCAAATGTCACGGACCCATTCTCTGGTAAGTTGTCCATTTGCTCCTGAGTTCAGGTCTCCATAAAGTGTTCACACGTGTGAAATAGGAGTCTGCCAAAATGGGAAGAAATATGTTTTGATGTTCAAAAGAGGCTGAGAAGCTATTTTGAAAGGCTTTCCAGAGGTTGTGTGTGTGTCAACAGATTTATATTGTGATATGGTATTGCTCATTGTTGAAATGGATATCTAGCCATGCTTGTAAGTTTCCTTATGGTGATCCCATGAGGGAGAAATCAATCTTCCAAAGTAGAAGAAAAATTGTTTTTACAAGTTAAAAACAATTTTCTCTAAGTGTTAAATTAAACAGTTTGGAAGCCTATTTTCAAATAATGCGTGTGTATCAACTTAAGTTCAAAAGGTGACATGTATCTGATCCTTGTTGAGGTGGATATTATTTCATTTTAAGAATGTCTGAAGAAAAAGTTGAGTCTGCCAAAATGAGGTTTCAGAATATATTTTGGAGAAAGTCCTGAAAATGACTAAGTGTTGGAAAACTGGCTTAGGTAGCCTTAAGAAAATGCCCGCCACAAATTATGTGTTGAAAAAAATTCCTGCACCATATGGGGGTCTTGTAGATTGATATTTGGCCTACCTGACCATGTATTCAGATTGTCCTGGAAGTAGACGAGGAAGAAGTTATGAACCTGCCAAAACAATGTTTTAGGCATATTGGACCAGACTAAGAAAATTGTCCAAGTGTTGGAAAAACTGGATCATGTGGCCTTGGAAAAATGCTCGCCGTACCTTATAGGTGTATGATAAAAATTACTTGAAGCTATCATCATATGGCTTGTTGAAGAGGCTATGTTACCATGGTCTCAGTTCTTAAAGAATATGTTTGATGACAAATATAATGGTCTACCAAAACAGATTTTCATGCTGTTTTGCACTATTCTAGTATTGGAAAAACTGCCTCAGAGGCCTCAAGGAAATACCCACCCTATCTCATAGGATGACGAGAAAAATAATATGAAAGTGTTAGGCTATAACTTTTTGATGGGTACATCTAACCATGGGTTAAATTAAACAGTTTGGAAGCCTATTTTCAAATGATCTCCAGATAATGCGTGTGTATCAAAAAGTTCAAAATGTGACATGGATCCGATCCTTGTTGAGGTGGCTATCCAGCCTTACTTTTAGTTTTCATTATGATGGTTTTTAACCCAAAAAATCCCTCACTCATCTCTACATGGCATACACCACCCAAGCACACCCATACACGACCCTCATTTGACCCCATTTGACCCCCACACCCTCAAAAAGGCTCAAATATATGCAAAAGGAATTAAAATCCCCTAAAAATATCTCATAGGGGCTAAAGCATCCACAAAGGGGATAAAACCCCTCAAAGGAGCCTAAAACCCCCAAAAGAGTTAAATATTGAGTGAAAGGGGATAAATCCCTGACCAGGGGCTTAGAACCCTGAAAAAGATATAAATAGAAGGGTGGGGATCACTCTCAAAACATTCCTTCTTTGCATATTGTTATGCTGCCCAAGTGAGTGCCTTGAGACCATTTGCCTCTCAAGCCATTCACCCTCCCTCTCATCCATTCTCCCATTGAGCCATAGCTCCCCCATTCTCAAGAGAGGTAATCTCCCAAGCTAGGGCATGGTGGCCCATTTCCACCCATAGAAGGTATAATTTTGGTTTCATGTTGTGTTTATTTTAGTTTTTCTAACATATCTTTACTTACAGGTTTATTTCCTAACATGTTCTCGCAGGTCTCCATTGTTTTCTTATAGGTCTTTGGGTTTTCTAACAGTTGTATGTAGGGTCTTGGAGCTTAACCCGTAACCTTGTGTGCAGAGGGGTTTTTTATTTCTGTTCTATTTCATTTCCTTTCTGCTTTTCTTGCACAACCATCAGGAACCCTACCCTTCCATCCTATTGACGGAAGGTAGCCATTCCTGCTCTGTAGTAAGGGAGAAATCCCTGTTACAAAACTGGCAACCATACCAGGTCGATCCCACATGATCCCTGGGTTTTATTTTTGTATTTTATTTTCATTTTCCCTAGTTTAAATTTCTGTCAAATATAGCTTAGATCTCTGTTTTTCTGCATTTTTAGTTACTGTCGAGCCTCCTCAAGGATAATTCGAGCCCATTTGGCCATAGTATAGGTTACTGTTAGCTGGTTCTGGCTCAGGAAAAAAAAAATTCACTTTCCGGAGCAGGTCGCTCTTATTGGGCTTAAAGGTGTGACCAAGTCGCTCATTTAGGCCCGATAGGTGCGACCGGGTTGCTCCTTTTCTCTCGAAAGGTGCGACCCCTTCCTAGAATCCAACTCACTTCTGTCTGTTGGTTTTGAGAGACTCCCTCATATGTTTTGGGAAATTTGGCAACCCCCTCGCCACATTTGCCCTGAAAAGAGCGATCTGTCTCTCAGATTTTGATTGTTAAAAATTAAGGGTTGTTAGTGCGACTCAACCAAATCTATCCATCAAATCTATTTCTATTTCTTTTCAGTATTTGTTCATTTTATTACAGTATGTGTAAATCAATGGTAAATTAAATGGTTAATGGATTAATAAATCTGATCAAAGCTTGATTAACAAATTACTATAATTAAAATCAACATATTGCCTAGCCCTTCCTCCTCTACCCAGTCATCACCCTTCAGGGTATTTTGGGATAAGATGAAGGGTGAAGCTCGTATAGTAATAGGCACTTTACTTGGCATTTTTCAAAACCACTAAAACCGGGTGACTTGGAAGGTAGAGGGGGTAGTAGGCCCAGGGGGCCTCACGGTCCTTAGCGTCCTCCCTGTTGACCAACCTTGCATCTAGAGGGTGACGTGTGGATCTACAGACATGCTTAGTCCCATTGTGTTGAGAGCCCAGAACCCTTTCCTAGTTGAAGAGAAATATAGGTATAAGACAGTCACCTAGTAAGGCTATCATAGTTCATATTCACAAATAGTACATGTGTAAATTTTTTATTATCATTTACTGCTTTCATTGACATTGTTCTAAACTCTACAAAATATTCATAAACCATTTAATCAACCACTAAGCATAATAGAAAGAAAAAATACATACACACAAACCATACCATATAAACCAACCAAAATCAGTTCATGACGTTGAGTGAGTCATTAAAATTTATAATTTACACTAAGTCAAACATCTGCAGTCTTTGAGGACATAAGTCCCTGAATGCCTTAACTGTGGGAAGTACTTGGGGTCAGCCCAGAAACTCATTGTGAGGAGTACCATGGGAACCCCAAAGTAGCTGGCCACTGAGAGGAATTGCCAAGCGAAATGAGCAACGACCCCCACTGATTGACTAGCACTCCCATGAGGAAAAATCCAAGCACTGTCTTTTGACAGTCTTGGTGGCCGAGTGACGACCTGAAGCCAATAGGAAGCCATCAAAATTGGGGTCCAAAAATCATCACCATATTTCACCATTTTGACATACAAATCAGACACAATTGATCCCCCACGTTCTTCCTCACGCTTGAGAGGTGACCCACCACAGTTCGGGTCCTTGAACCAAAATCATCGAGACCATTCTCGATGACCCTCTACACCATCAGAAGGCCACATAGCCTCTAATTCAGACTCTGAATCATACCAATCTGAGCTAGAATTGCATACTACACCATCAAGCCCCATGGCTGGTGCAAACCTGGATCCATTTTCTGGCTTAGTGATGGGAAGTGGACCCATTTCCACACCCCACACCACCACCAACACCCCTACGAGTGGCCCCAACATGGTCATGCAAATGGTCATAAACCAGCTACCACCACCCACATTGACCAGTCAAGTTGTCCCACCTATAACACATGGGGACAGCATGCATTCCACCCACACTGTCCCACTTGGGATACATGGGGGTAGTGGCCCTTCCACCTACACTGCCCCTCTTATCATACATGGGGGTAGTGGCCCTTCCACCTATACTACCCCTCCTACCACACTTGGGGGCACTAGCCCGTCCATAATAGTGCCATAAGTACCCCCAGTTATGCAGGCACATCATGTCCCTGCAAACCCCACCACCATTGCCACCCCATCTCACATCAACCTTGGGTCAAACCTTCCTTTCATGGCATGTATCAACTTGCCTGACTTGGCTCGGTTAACAAATGACCCTATCCACCATAAAAAAATTTGGTCTCCCATGCCAACGAAACTTCTCTTAGACATTCCCAAGTTTGAAGGGAAGGCAAGGGAGTGCCCCCAAAACCACATCATGACATTTCATCTATGGTGCTCATCAAACATCATTGTAGATGATTTGATCAGGCTCCAACTATTCCAACACACCCTCACAGGTGCTGCAACCAAGTGGTACATCGAGCTACCACAAGCCAAGTACTCGGATTTCAACTCCCTGGCTTTCATGTTACTACAATATTTCCAACTCCCCATTAGATACAACGAAGGGGTGGAGATCTTGTTATCTTTCCACCAGAATACTGCAACCCACATAACTGACCACATCCATGAGTGGAAGCGACGTCATAGTTTGTGCAATATCCAACTTGATGACAGGATATTCCTGGATTGGTTCCTAAAAAGGTTGCTACCACATATAGCAAAGGACGCCACATTCGAACGTCCCCAATCCGAAGAGGAGGCCATCTTGAAATCCTAGTAGTTTGCTCTGATCTACGCAGAGTCTGGATACCTTTACACTATCATTCCAGAAACTCCTTCTATAAGCACCTCCTACCGGGATGCACCACAGGAATCCCATGCCGCAGATGGCATCATAGGTTCTATCTCCCACCAACCACAATGCTGTTCAACACCATCTGCAATACCACCACAACCAAGCAACACCCCTAGTGTTGCCTACCAAAACCAAACTCTGGACTATGCAAGAATGATGTCCCAGTCCAGAGCCACAACTTCTTATGCACAACCTGCGCCACCACAATAGGCCTAGGCATTAGCTTGGCCAACACAACAATACAAGGGACAAATTCCCACATTTGTGGCACTGACACCCACTCAAGTCTACTATGCACCATCGGTGCAAGATGTTCATGCTCCCACCCCTGCTCCACCTGCTCCATTGGAACAGGTGTTTGCACAGAAAAACCATCCCAACCAACCAACCCCCAATAACCAATAAGGGAAATCTAGGAATAACTGACCTCGAAACCAAGGCAACAATCAACTGTAGGGAGGCGATCAACAACCAAATCCTCCCAACAATGTCGCAGTGAACTGGCCAGCCCAAAATAATCAACGACCAAATGCACCAAGATGCAACGCTTCATTGCATACAAACCAACCATGCACACTATGTGAGGTCTATGGGTACTACACATATGAGTGTCCCTTCATGGGTCACACTAAACAAGCCATTAGAAATGAGGTTCAACATGCCACGAATAAAACAGACCAAGCCCAAACCAACCCAGCACCACCAGGACCTCCTCCTATGGTGCTCCAAAACCCATTACCAGTCCAAGGATTGGTGGAAACTACACCCTCTCCCCAACCCAATCCCAACGCTTTGGGGGCACCTCCCATGGAAAAAATAGGTTTCCACCACATGCTAGCTATGATAATTGAAGAGGTCAATTTATGGACCAGATGAAACCAGTACGGAACCAACACCGAACTCACTAACACATCAACGACATCTACGTCTAAAAAAACCAATGCACCTCTTTAGTTACCCCCTTTCCCATGCCCCCCCATATGCTGCATTTCCAACAATGCCACAGCTAGAGCTGCTATCAGCTACAGCATTGTGGATGATTTTTCCCAAACACCTACCTCCATGTCCACTCTTGAGGTACTCAAAACTTTCCCAATGCAGTGGAAATCCTTACTAGACTCCCTTGGTGCCATGGACTCCTCTGACTCCAAGTTGATCACATTCGACAAAGAGAATGGAGAACCCCAGATGCCATCGACCATTGCCTTCCAAATCCTGGTGTCTATCCAGAATTTGGTCGTACATTGGTGCATAGTGGATGAGGGGGCATCCACGTGCGTTATTTCTACCCTAGTCTGGCAGAAGCTTGGATCCCCAATTCTGCAACCATCCTCTACAACTCTGTAGGCTTATGATGGCCATCCCACTAAATCCCAAGGAATCCTCCCCCGTATCCCCATCACATTAGTTGGGAAGACGATATTGATTGACATAGAGGTTGTCAATGCTCAATTGGACTATAACCTTCTCCTCAGAAGAAGTTATACGTATGCCATGAGAGCTGTAGCATCAACTGTTTTTCGTCTCATGATGTTCCCCCATGAAGGGAAAATAGTGATGGTTGACCAAATGACTTATCACGATCCACAAGGGCTAACGTCACCCACCAACATTATCCCTACGATTAACACCATTGATCCGCAAGGGATGACCACACCTGCCAGTGTTATCCCTGCAGTCAACACCATGGTTGACAACATACCAGCCACCCCATTATTGAATGTGGGCCCTAGGTTGTTTGCCGATACCACCATGATGACTTCTTTCCCCTTAGTGTCACCACCATCGACATCGAATGAGACTGTAGATTTGTGCATGCTCTCATCCAGCACTGCTGCACCCAAACAACAACCGGAGTCGCAGCCCCAACCACAACCGCAACACCGTCTGCAGCCACAACATCAACATCAGCCACAACATTATCTGTAGCCGTATAATCATGCATAGCCACAACCACAACCTCATCCCCACATACAACCATCAGGAATTTATCTGGGCTCCTCCCCAGTCCACACAATTCCCTTCCTCTTTCCCCCGACTGGTGTCATGAGCAAGCCAGTAATGGCTACCTTAAACTTACCCAATTTTACATTGGGAATTCTTGTGTGGTATTTGGATCCAATTGCTCAACCACCAATTCCCCAGGTAGTCTTAACCCCCGTACAACCCATTGCGGTCAAATCTCATCCTCCACTCGGCTCACAAAAACCAACCACCACACCCACACCCGTACCACCCCACCCCAAAAGGGCCAGGGGAAAAAATGCGAAAGCTACCGTTGAACCTCGATAGATTCTGCCTTGCACCATTTCCAAAGAACAGGGCCATCCAACTCAAAACTTCCCTGAGATTCCCATAATCCATGTGCATTTGGATGCCATGGATACAACAAAAAACCTCCTCGTGGTTGAACTTCCAAGCGGGCCAATAGTGAGAAACAAGTCATTGAGAACAAACCATGATTGTTCCCTCTGTGGTTTGTATGGACACTATTCTCACCACTACCAAGACTTGTATGATTTCCAAATGGCTTTATCCAACCTTCGACAAAATTCCCTTGAATTTGGGATCACTCTAATCGAAGAAGTTCACCCCCCACCTCCTTCTTCAGACACCATTTCCATCTACATGATGTCCAGTTCTATCGACTCTCTTGTCTCCACCATCAATGACAGTCCATCAGACCTGTCTCTTCATTGCTTCTACAATGATGAGGAGATACTTGAATCCTTAACCACCCTGGAATACCCATGGGATGACATGCACCATTGCTCGTTCTTCCTCCTCAAAGAACTTGTGTCGCAGTCGAACCAGTTTTCCGTGGAAACCAAAGATTTCATTCATGGGAAAGTCGACTGGTTCAAAAAAACCATTTCGGCACTAGACACCTTTGAATAAGGGAACATGGCCAACATCTCTCCAACCATCAAAATCAACATCTCAACCAATCCTGAGGTTGTTGAATAAATCATGCTGGGGGCATCCTGCTCCTAGGAGGAAGTCAATGCCTACAAAGATCTCTTCCAAGAATTCCATGACATATTTTCCTGGTCTTACACTAAAATGCCTGGTTTGGATCCATCCATCGTGGAAAACCACATCGACACATGGCCCGATGTGGCCCCGTACACCAAAAGAAACATCCCATCCATCCTTCCAAAGCGATTGCGGTAAAAGCCGAAATAGAGAAGCTGCACACAACCGACTTCATTTACCCCATTACATACACCAATTGGGTTCTAATCCTATTCCTGTGAATAAAAAATAGGGTACCATCCATGTTGGCACAGTCTTCCATGATCTAAATGGGGCATGTCCCAAAGACAACTTTCCAACACCCTTCATCGATCAGATTATCAATGCATGTGCCAGACATGAGGTCTTTTCCTTAATGGATGACTTTTCTGGATATAACCAAATTCAGATCCGGAAACAAGATCATTACAGGACTGCATTCACAACCCCATGGGGTACATTCACATATTGAGTCATGCCCTTTGGCCTAAAGAATGATGGAGCCACCTTCCAGCACGCCATGGAATATTGTTTCCACTACCTAATTCACATCATCTTGGCCTACTTGGATGACCTTACCGCTCGATCATGAAAACGAGCAAAACATATAGACGACTTGTGTTAAGTCTTTCTACAATGCCGCAAGTACAAAATTCACCTTAATCCCCTAAAATGATTTTTTTGTGTCCCAACAGGCCGTCTACTCGGGTTCATCGTATCTCACAAAGGGATAATGGTAGACCCTCTCAAGGTTTAGGCTATCGATGATCTTCCTTCACCAAAAACTCGGCACCAACTATAGAGCTTCCAAGGCAAGGACAACTTCCTTCGATGCTTTGTACCAGAGTATGCAGCAAAATCCCATGGATTCATTCGTCTACTCCAAACAAAAATCCCCTTTGTTTGGGATCAACAAGCACAAGAATCGTTTGATGCACTCAAGCGAGCCCTGGCTTCTACACCATTACTGTCAGCACCAGACTTCACTTGAGACTTCATTCTCTATGTGTCGGCCTCAGACAATGCCATTGCTAGAGTCTTGGTCCAAGAATATGATGCCCGCCATGAGCACGTGATTTATTACATCAGTCAGAAGCTAACAGGTCCCCCACTACAATATTCACCCGAGGAGAAATTGTCCCTCGTTGTCGTCTTCTTGGCTCAAAAGTTGCGCCACTACATCATTGCAAACCATACACATGTAGTGGCTGATTCAAACCCAATGCAGTACCTCTTAATCCATTGCCTTCTACAAGGTCGCGCGGCTAAGTGGGTAGTTGTCCTCCAAGAATTCGACTTAGAATTCGTTTCCCCAAAAAGCACAAAGGCACTTGCAGTGGCCACACTCATGACTGATATTCCCCCATTAACCGCGTCATCACCTCCTAAGGATGACCTCCCCGATGATTTCCTATTTTTCATATCCACGGAAGAACCATTGTATGGGGACATCCTTCTATACTTATGAACACAAAAGTTTGTAGCACACTTAAACCGTGAGGACAGGTGACGCATTCAAAATCAATCCATTCGCCACCTGTTGATTGGATATGTTCTATATCGTCGAGGCATTGATACCATCCTATGTCATTGCCTCACCCATGATGAGGCTGAGACCATCCTCAACAACCATCATAGTGGAGCTTGTGGTGGCCACCTTTCAGGTCTGGAAATCGCTAGAAGATTTTACGTTCTGGCTACTTCTGGCCTTCCATCTTTGCTAATTGCATAGAGGAAGTCAAGCATTTTCATAGCTGTCAGCTCTTTTCCCCAAAGGAAAGAACCCCCCCTGCACCATTACACCCTGTAGTCATAGACGAGCCTTTCTGCAAATGGGCAATTGACTTCATGACAATCAACCCTACCTTAGCCAATGGTCATAAATTCATCATTATGGCAGTCGATTACTTCACTAAGTGGGCTGAGGCCATGCCCACATTTGATTGCAAAAGTGAAACAACAACATGCTTCTTCTTCAACCATATTATTTCATGATTTGGTGTTCCTAAACAGCTGGTCTTAGACCATGGTACACACTTTGAAGACACTGTTTGGGATGAGATATCAACCATGTTGAAATTTGAACACCAGTACTCATCTTCCTACTACCCCTAGGGAAACGAACAAGTGGAAGCAGTCAAGAAAATCATCAAAACAATGCTCCAAAGGATGGTAGGAAACCATAAAACCAACTGGAATCACATGATGTTCTTCTCCCTATGGGCTTATCGCACATCCACAAAAAATGAAACCAGTTTCACCCCTTTCCGCCTAGTACATGGTGTTGAATCAGCACTCCCTATAGAGTGCCAGATCCTGTCCCTCCGCCTCATGGTAGAAATCCTCCCTGATACTTCACCTTCGTAAGAATGACTCGTCCAACTTGAGCAAATCATAGAAGATTTCCCAGTTTCCCTCCAAGCCATTGAAGCAGCAAAAACATGATCAAAGGCCCACTATGACTCCCATTTTGCACCCTCACACCTACAGCGAAGGCAATATGGTTCTAGTCTATGACCAACCTGACAACAAGTTGGGCAAAGGAAAGTTCAATTCAATGTGGTATGGCCCATATGTCATCCACCATTTCCTCGGAAAAGGGGCATACACCCTTATTGACTTTGATGGACAACTCTTGGAGAATCCCTGTAATGGGCTCTACCTCAAGAGGTTTTACGCTTAACATCACCAATGAGTTGCTTGATTTTCCTTTTTTTTTCAACATTGTTTCCACAAGTCAGGGCAGCACCATTATCTTCTAATCCAAAGTCAGTCGGAACCTGTTCGAGACACCTCTCACACCTTTGGGTCCAAATTTTCATATCCTTCATGTTTAACAAGTAATTTTTGGGACTGCTTCCCAAAATTTACCTCGATTTACGAGCCACATCATGGTGATACAAATGTCTCTAGACCCGCACTTGAATCACACTTGCCTACCAACATTCATGCGGGTTCTTGGGCCATCGCTCGTAAGGTGCATCATTTAGTTTAGCATATAGCTATCTAATCCATCCACCACACCTTATGCGGGTCCCCAGGTCACTGCCCAGAGGACAGATCATTTCTTTTGCATGCATTTGGCACATAACTACCTATGGACTTGCACTCACATCACATGTAGTCAAGTTTTTCCACCACAACTCACACACAGCTCTCCTAACCTCTTTCCAAGAGCCACTTCGGTTTGCGTACCTCTGCCGCACCGACTCATGTGCCTCTGCCGTGATCTATCCCGTGCATGCATTGGTATGATTAAGAGCCTCCTGCTCCATCCATACTGCATGGATGACCTTTGGACCACTATCTGCCATCCCAACATAGGGGCACCATCTGTGCCACCGTGATCGGTTGACCTTACTAGAGTTTCTTTTAAGCTCTTTTCTGACTCCTAAAAGAATGAAAACATGGCCGAGAGCAGCTGCTTCCTTTCCTACTCGTTAAAGTATAGGAAAGGGCATCTACATCGTCTAATTTATCTCCTTTTGTAGACTATGTAGACCATCAAATGAAAAGGACCACCTTGGCACATTCAAGCCAAGACCGTTCCCCTCTGCATACTTTTATGCTTTCTCAGGCAGAGGGGCCAAACTTTACGAAAAAGCTCACCATGAGTTTTCGTTAAGCTCTTTTCCATCCTTCTCATCAAGAAAAAATTATCAAGCAAACTTGGTTTCATTCATGCTCTTAAAAATATCTAAATGACCGTCTAGTCAGTATAGGTTTAACCTTTTCTGACCTGATTGGACTACCAACGGTAAAGAAGTTTCTCATCCCCTACAGGATGGGCGAGCTCTCCTATGTATACTTTTATCCTTTTTCGGGCACAGGAGACTACCAATGAAAAAGATCCCCCACTGGAGTCTTCTTCATGCTTTTAGACTCTCTAAAATTGAAAGCACCATCAATCTTTTACTTTCTCGGGCTTGCCAAAAATCCACGAGATCGTACCACGATGGTGTCTCTAGACACCACCCCACAGATAATAGTTTGGTATCATTCCCACTTTGGGTCGCCTTTGTTCAGAGTATTCTACGATGTGTCTTCCTTGGATCCTATCAAAATCAAAAGTGTTTATCTCCCCCAAGTATTTCCCATATGTAGTGACGTTCTCAGTATTACAACTATGATCCCTTTCCCATGAGTCAGTTTCATTTGCTGCCTGGTTCGCCCTGCCATCATACTTTGAACAAAGAAAGTTTGAGTCTACTACACTCCCTCTACCCCTGTTCAACTCTTTCCCTCCCCCCCCATTTAGTGGGTCAGTCCTCAGATTGTCTCACATCTTTCGGTTATCTCCCTCGTGCTCCTGGTCAAGGAAACACCATTACCTTGACCAAGGGCAGGCCTCCCTCTGTTGACGACAACACACATATTCTAGAGGATAGACCGAGAGGTCCTTGTATCTTGGTTTCATCAACCTAATTGATGAGTTCCTTGGACCACTTTAGAGGATTCCTTAATGCCTCTCGGGATGGTTGTTTCTCATGTGCTCGACTCCAACTACATCATCGCACCGTTGAGATTCATACAGGGTATTGGTCCGTGCAATATTTGGTCGAAGACCCCGGATGTCACCTGAATCTAGCACATTGATGAGTCTATTCGAGGGACCTAAATAGGTTTATGTCCCTTATTATTTCCGGGTTGCATTGGAGATAGTGTTCAGAAGCTCCAGTAGTGCTTCTATATATATTTATGATTAATGCTACATACTTGTACCACAGATACTCTGACTCTCCATCAGTGAGTCCATACAGCTATGTACCATTCCAGATCCAACAGGACATCAGTCATGAAGATATAGCATTCCATGAGAATTCCATGGGTCCAATGTAGCAGTTCTTCAGATAAGTATTGTATTCAGCCTCTCATTGAGGCAACCACTATGTATCATTAGTTGTACATGATCGACTCTTGTATTATAGAGCATATATCACATTATTCTTTTGACATTGTTATGAGCATGTGGATGTCCGCGTCGTCCATATACATGTCACACATTTTTTGTATCTCACCCATTGATGGGAACCATATTAATACAAAAACAAAAAGCCACCATGCCCTAGCCCAAGAAGCACCACCTCTCCCCAGAAAATCCTATGATGTCCGTCAGCCATACAATGAGCTCCTGCCCTCACACATCAGGGGGCAATCTATTAACCCAAAAAATCCCTCACTCAGATCTACATGGCCTACACCACCCAAGGACACCCATACACAACCCTCATTTGACCCCATTTGACCCCCACACCCTCAAAAAGGCTAAAAAATATGCAAAAGGGCTTAAAATCCCCTAAAAAGAGCCAAAAAAGCTCCCATAGGGGATAAAGCCTCCAAAAAGGGGCTAAAAGCCCTCAAAAGAGCCTAAAACCCCCAAAAGAGCTAAAGATTGAGCGAAAGGGGATAAAATCCCCAAAAAGGGGCTAAAGCCCTAACCAGGGGCTTAGAACCCTAAAAAAGCTATAAATAGAGGGGTGGGGGTCACTCTCAAAACATTCCTTCTTTGCATATTGTTATGCTTCCCGAGTGAGTGCCTTGAGACCATTTGCCTCTCAAGCCATTCACCCTCCCTCTCATCCATTCTCCCATTGAGCCATAGCTCCCCCATTCTCAAGAGAGGTAATCTCCCAAGCTAGGGCATGGTGGCCCATTTCCACCCATAGAAGGTATAATTTCTGTTTCATGTTGTGTTTATTTTAGTTTTCTAACATATCTTTACTTGCAGGTTTATTGCCTAACATGTTCTTGCAGGTCTCCATTGTTTACTTACTGGTATTTGGGTTTTCTAACAATTGTATGCAGGGTCTTGGAGCTTAACCCATTACCTTGTGTGCAGAGGTGTTTTTATTTCTGTTATATTTCATTTCCTTTCTATTTTTCTTACACAACCATCAGTAACCCTACCCTTCCATCCTATAGACGGAAGGTAGCCATTCTTGCTCTGTAGTAAGGGAGAAATCCCTGCTACAATGGTCACATATGCAAAAGATGGACTTGTAACGTTAGTGAAAAATAATAAACAGAGTTTATTAAATAAGAAGCTACAAGAATATATTTAGAAAAATAAATAGAAATTTAATAAAAATAATTAAGACAGAGTTTTGAATAGACACATCTTACTATTGGAGAGATGCAATGTTTAGAAGAAGTTTTAATTGATTATTTCATTAAAACAATTAATAACAAACATATATTCGAAGAGGTGTCTAAGCATTATGACATGGCAAGGTGTAATTAGAACAAGACATGAAGGATAGATATGAATAAGGACATGCATAATGACATTGACATGAAAGCATGACAAGCAAGGAACATCTAGAGAGTCAAATGACCCATTCTGTGGTCATTTAAAGATGATTTGGGCAAGACAAAGATGTTGGTGCAAAGATGACAAGGAGATGGTGAAATGACAAAAGGAAATAAAACTTGATGAAAGAGATGGCTGCGGGAATGATAAAATAGTGGACAAGGAAAAGATTGCGGGCATCTCCAGAAGATCATGCAGGTGTGCTAGATGAGGACAATTGCAGGCATGATAGAAACTATTGTGGGAATAAGATATTGCCTATTGCGAGCATCTTCTTAGCACCACATGTGGGATTCCCTTATGGCCACCTGCATGTGGAAATTGAACCCAGTGTTAGAACAATTACATCACATCAATTTCCAATTGCACATGAAAAATTACTCACAAAAGAGACTGAATATTGGAGCAGAACACTAATCTGTATTGAATAAGTGTACAATATCCAACCCTATGAATTCATATGCTTCCACAATAAATAATTACATGAGGTATTCGAATGCATGAAGATTCCATTCGAATCTAGTCAAAATCGGGCTTACTAAATCTAAGCAAATCCCCCATAGGTGCATAAAGCAGTTTCCAAAACTATCTAGGAGCTCACAAATTGGAAAAATCAATTAGGCAAGCTAATAGTGGATGGAAGGACAATGCATACATGCTTTTCATAGGATAAAAGAGTGGAGGATGTGGAGGACAAAAAACAAGTAAACTTCACCTAGTCAAACATTCCCAATTGCCTTAAAACACGGAAAAAGCAGGCAATAAGGTTTCCCATGCGCTAGGGAGGCCAGGAATAAAGCAGATTTGATTCTAGGAGGTTTCCCAAGTGCTCCATGACTCAAAATTAGCAATTTTGACCACTATGGATGTGTAGATGACAACTTGCATAAGGTGGAATATGGAAACTAGGCAAATAAGACAAAAATGGATTAATTAATGTCTAAGGTAGCTAACTATGGGTTGATTATTCTAACACCCCCCCTTAAGCTTGACTTATGAGTAATATATCAGAAAATTATAGGGCCTAGAAACAAGGCTTAGTCACCCTTTGCACACTGCATGTCCATTTAACCAAGGAAAGAGGCAAAAACCCAGTGGGAAAATCCTCCCTTAAACATGGACTGTAAAACAAAATTTGGAAATCTTGTCATCACTCATGCTTCACAGCATGATCAGAAATCCAAAGCAGTGATTTGAGATTTCTGAATGTATTCTCACAAAAAACTTTGGTGAAGATATCAGCTACTTGTTCTGAAGATGAACAGAAGAGTAGGTGAATGGTGCCATCATGCACAAGCTGTCTGATGTAGTGCATATGGATCTCAATGTGTTTGGTTCTCTGATTCTGAACTGGATCATTGTAGATTCAAATGGTACTCTGATTATCACAGTAGATAGTAGTTGAGTATTCTGATTCGAAGCCACACTCTCTAAGTAACCCCTGCAACCATAAACATTGAGTTGCTGCATTTACAACTCCTCTGTACTCTGATTCTGTAGATGAGAGTGCAATGGCACTCTATTTCTTGCTTGACCAGCTGATTGGCCCTTCTGCAAGCATGAACACATATCCTGATGTAGACTTTTTATCTGTGCTATCACCTGCCCAATCACTGTCAGTAAACCCAATCAAATCAAGATCAGATTTAGCTTTATAGAAGATCCCATGTGTCCTTGTTCCCTGAACAAAGTTAAGGATCATTTTGGATGCTTTCCAATGGATCTCATGAGGCTGATCCATGTATATTGAAGCCACACTTACTGCATAAGAAATATCAGGTCTAGTATGTGTAAGATACAAAAAACATCCAATCAATTGCCTATACAGTGTATTGTTTACCATAGGTGAAGAATCAGCTTCTTCAAGATTCACTCTTGAAAGGAAAGGAGCCTTGCTTGGTTTGCAATCCTTCATTTTGAATTTGTTCAGAAAATCCAAGGCATACTTGGACTCGTGCACCTTGATTCCAGCTTTGTTTTGAGCAATCTCAATCCCCAAGAATTGGCTCAATAGCCCCAAATCTGTCATGGAGAAGGCATGGTTCATTGCATCCTTCAAGGAAGCAATTTCAACCTTTGAGCTTCCTGTAATGAGAAGGTCATCAACATATAAAACAATGATAATTAATGAACCATTAATCAGCTTCAAATAGACATTTGGATCTGATTTGCATCGAACAAAATTCAGTGATAGAAGAAAGCTATCAATCTTGGCATACCAAGACCTGGGGGCTTGCTTAAGCCCATATAATGACTTCTTTAGCCTACACACAAGAGATGGGTTATTAGAAAATCCTTGAGGCTACTGCATGTATATCTCTTCAATGAGATCTCCATTCAGGAAGGAACACTTTACATCCATGTGACGTACTTCCCATTGCTTTGAAGCTGCAATGGCTAAGGCTATCCTGATGGAGTCCATCTTTTCCACTGGTACAAAGGTCTTATTGTAGTCTATTCCATGAACCTATGAGTAGCCCTTGGCTACCAATCTAGACTTGTACTTCAGATGTGAACCATCAGCAGCAAATTTGGTCTTGTACACCCACTTACACTGAACTAGCTTCATCCCTGGGGGAAGATCAACCAACTCCCAAGTGTTGCTCTTTTGGAGTGAGCTGAACTCTTCCTTCATGGATGCTTGCCATATTGGATCTTTTGCTGCATATTCATATGTCTAAGGATCTGATTCAACCATCAGATATCATTTCTCAGCAAACATAGGATCTTTCATGCATAGAGCACTCTCAAATTGAGATCTAGTCCTCCTAGGGTCATTAGGATTTCCAGCTAGTTCTCCAGCTACATGAATGGTCTTGGCTACCCACTTTGACCTTGTAGGGCTGTTAGGATCTTCAATAAAATCATCATTATTAGACATATCAGAATCAGCATGTTCAACTATCTCTTCACTTAAATTCAGAGGATCTGGTGGTGAAGAGGATTCTCCAACTTCCACTGCTGCTAGGGGTTCTTCTTGAAACTGAACACACCTTTGAATGAAGACTTTGTTTGAGCTCAAATTGATCATCTTGTACCCTTTTGAATCTTTAGAGTACCCAACAAATAGACACTCTTGGCTTTGGGGCTGCAAAGCCTTTCTCTTTTCTGTTGGAATCACTACTACATTCCGATCCAAAATCCAACGGTTACTTCCGACGGCGCGTGGATTTTTTCTTTTAAACCTACCAAAAATCAGAAAGTTAAATTTTTTTTTTTAAATTTTGGTCATAAGCATCGCTTAAGCGACGGATAGGCTCATAAGCATCGCTTAAGCGACGGATAATCTCATAAGTGTTGCTTAAGCGACGGCGCTTCAAATTGGTCAATCATTTAAATAAATAAACTTAATTGGTCAATTATCTAGGGTGGAAGAAGAAGGTGATAAGCGTTGCTTAAGCGACAGATCCTTTAATTGGTAAGCTTGGAATCCAAGAAATTCTTTACAATGTCCAAAGCGGGAATAGGTGGAGAAGAGATTAGTGAAAGAGGAAAAACATCACTTGAGGGAGAAGGATGCTCGATGCTCTTTCCTTTTCCAAGCAATATGGATCTCGTATCATTCAGAAGCTGTGCAATATGTGAGCGGTTGCCTTTCTGTCTGATGGAACAAGGCGGGGAGATCAACTGATGAAGTATTCAAGTTTTTGTAGTAAGCGGAAGACAAAGGTAGAAATATTATTACCCTCATGCTCCTTTGTCCTGGTTGTTATCCGAAGGTCATTGGATAGCCTTAAGACGTTTTGTCCATTTCCCACGCAGCAAGAACCTCCATCAAATGCCGAAAAGTCCATGAGCATCCTCAATCAAACGTGCCCAGCGTGTCTGAACTTGATATAATGGGAATTTTTAGTCTCAAATAGGCAGACCTTCAAGGGCTTCAAAGACACACTGCTGTGGATGATCTCCAAATCAAGGTACAGACATTTCAAGTCCCGATTCGTTTGGATTCCTATGAAAAATAAAATTTCCATTTTGCCCACAATTGCAAATGTATAGCTGTACACGGTAGGCCATCCGTACGTATTTATAATAGCACCCCCAATCCAGATCTGCCGAAGATCTCAACTGGGTTTATATTTCAATGCCTAGAAGAGTAGTGTAGCTTTTGATGTAGTAGCACATCACTATAGGCTGCTCATTTGAGTGATGATGGCCATTAATGATGGTGTTCCCATTCTGGTCCTAGAGTTGATTGGAAGGGCCACGTTTTGAGAAAGTGGTGTGTTGTTGGTATTCTGTGAGGGGTTCTTGTTGCAGCAAGGTTGGACCTGGACCTGGCGCTGCACCACATTATATGTATATGCACTCAAACTAGAAACTAAGAGCAAGCCAAGGGATCCATGAACAAGGATGCCCTTGTTGTCAGCTCCTCTAGTAGCAGGTTTTGAGGCCTTGATACCAGATGCATATGCCCCAAGTCATGCCAGAGTGTAGGGTGTTGTATTCGATCTTTGAGTCTGTTGATTTAGAATCGTTATAAAATTGGATTGAACTATTCAATGAGTGAACGAGCCTGTGTAACTTTGCTGTATTTTGATTGGGGGGAACCTGGGGGAACGTGATGTGGATTTTGATAGTTTCAAGCCTTAATATATGCAAAGATACTCATTGCTACACTAGGAAACTGGGAGCATGCTGGAGGATCCACTTAGCAAGAATGGCCTTAAGTCAGTGGCCCTAACTTTGAGGCCTTATTTCCCAACGCACATGCTCCAAGCCCACAGTGAGAACATGGGTGCACAAGCATGGTATGATTTATCCCTGAGCTTTCACCAACTCAAAATAAATGAAAATATTGAACACAGCCATGTGATGTGTGGGGGTATTATAAAATATATAAGTTTCATTGTTTCAGAATCAGAATCACATTGTGATTGGAATTTTCAATGAGTCAATGGGCATTCTCTGAAATCATTGAAATAATTCGATTATAACAAGAACTACTGCATATACCCCAAGGCATATAATATATCGAATATTTATTATTAAGGACATGGAAATAGTGTATTCAGTGAGACGGCCTATTTGTTGGTTGTTTCTCAGTAGAGATATACATCATCAGTATTAAGGGGAATGAGAACCAACTCATAATTTGATCATAACAACCAATGCATATGCCCCAAGGTATCAAATGTATCAAAGTATTTATTATTAATGGGATGGAAATAGTGTATTCACTGATACAGACAATTTATTGGTTGCTTCTCAGTAGAAAACCACATCAACAGTCCTTACTGCAGCTAGCTGTGAACCAACTGTAGCCTCTTTCTTGGAAATCAAGTTTGCTAAATTCTTTTGCTGAGACAACATAATTTTTTAAGACTCAGACTTAAGTACTGAATGCAAAACACGTTGTGAATTGGGTACCAATAGTTGTATGGCCACCTCTTTTAAAAACTCATTTGTTGTCTTGCCTCCTCTGACATAAATCTGTTTTGTTCATCTGCATTTTTCCAAGGTTGTTATATGCATAATTTCATAGATGCCTTTTGGAATTATTTATTTGGGAGTTTGCTTGGAATATTTTTTCCTTGTCCTTATATTAGATGAAGAGCATTAGGATGGGTTTTGTGAAGATGTTGTGCTTTTATCTGAACTGAACTTGTTAGGCAATGTCTGGTCGGCTTGCAGGTTATTGCAGTTAATGGGCAGTTTCCTGGACCCTTGGTCAACTTAACAACCAATTGGAATGCCGTAGTGAATGTTTTTAACAATTTGGATGAGCCACTTCTGATGATTTGGTATGAATTTCTTCTACTTACTATAAATGTTGTTGCAAATGCATTGCCCAATTTATGATACTTAATGCAGTTCTGAGTTATGTGGATACAAATCTCTAATATGATTTTGAATGGCTGTGTTCTAATATTCAAGCAAAAAGAACGTGTTTCTGACAATATGATATTTTCTCTGCTGCAGGAATGGTTTACATAATCGAAGAAACTCCTAGCAAGATGGTGTATCTGGGACCAATTGCCCCGTTCCTGTAGGATGGAACTGGACCTATAATTTTCAGGCAAAGGATCAAATTGGTAGCTTCTTTTACTTCCCTTCCCTTCACTTTCAGAGGGCAGCAGGAGGGTTTGGAGGAGTTATTGTGAACAATCATGTAGTGATTCCCGTTCCCTTTGGGACTCCAGATGGAGATTTCACAATCTTTATTGGTGACTGGTATACAAGGAGTCACAAAGTGAGTGTAGCTTCACCACACACAAGTCAGGACTGTACTTATGCAACTGGAATCAATGATTGATAATGATGTAAATTAGCTATTTTTTTTGAATTTTTCCTGTTGTGGCAGGATCTGCGAGCAGCCCTTGATGCTGGCAAGGACCTTGGAATGCCTGATGGAGTGCTCTTTAATGGGAAAGGCCCCTACCGTTACAATGATTCGGTCCCCACTAGAATTGACTACGAGACATTCAATGTTCAGCCTGGTATGTTCATAGTGTGTACAAGGTTCTTTATTCCACTTGTTTTTTCTAATTATACATACACAAGGTTCTGCAGAGTGATTGGTGGATGTTTTCTTCAACACAGGAAAAACCTATCACATCAGGGTACACAATATTGGGATTTCAACTTCGTTGAATTTCAGAATTTAGAATCATAATCTCCTTCTTGTCGAGACAGAAGGGTCCTACGCATCACAAAAAAATTACACAAACTTGGATATTCATGTTGGTCAGTCTTACTCGTTCCTTGTAACAATGGACCAGAATGCAAGCAGTGATTATTACATGGTGGCAAGTGATCTCTTTGTTAATACCACTATTTGGTCCAATGTCATGGGTGTGGCAATACTGCATTATTCCAATTCTAAAGGTAAAGCAAAAGGGCCTCTTCCAAATGGTCCGGATGATTATTATGACAAGTACTTCTCTATGAACCAGGAAAGATCTATCAGGTAAATTTTTACTTCTATCTCATTCAAATGCTGATATTCATGTTTGATGCGCAACACCTGACTACTTTTGTTCTGTTTGTATTTTGAAACAGGTGGAATGTATCCGCTGGGGCTGCTAGGCCTAATCCACAAGGCTCTTTCAAATATGGACAGATCAATGTCACTCAGGTCTATGTGTTGAAAAACAGGACACCAGAATTGATCAATGGAAAAAGGCGATGCACTTTGAATGGGATCTCTTACCAAGCTCCTGCAACTCCCCTCAAGCTTGCTGATCATTTTAATCTAACTGGAGTCTTCAAACTTGATTTTCCAGAAAGACCAATGAACAGGACACCAAATCTTGATACGTCAATAATTAATGGCACCTATAAAGGATTTATGGAAATCATTCTACAGAATAAGGATACAACTGTGCAAAGTTATCACATGGATGGCTATTCTTTTTTCGTTGTTGGGTATGTTCTTTTATAACTTTTCATTCACACATGATACCTTAAATAGGATACGAGGTTTTCTATCAAGTCTAACAGGAAACATTTGTTGCAGGATGGACTATGGAGATTGGACTGAAAATAGCAGAGGAACTTACAACAAATGGGATGGATTTGCTCGTTCCACAGCACAGGTATATTGAGAAACTTAACAATGTGTACCCTTTTTCTTCTGTACAATACAAGGTTTTAGATGAACCACACTCATACTGAATGATTTTAATTGGGGTAACGGGTTTTCCCCAATGCCTGGACAGATGTTCTAGTATCTCTAGATAATGTTGGCATGTGGAATATTCATGCTGAAAATATAGATACCTGGTATCTAGGTCAGGAAACATATGTAAGGGTTGTGAATCCAGAGATCAATAACAAAATTGAGTTGCCTCTGCCTTGGGGCATATGCATCTGGTATCAAGGCCTCAGAACCTGCTACTAGAGGAGCTGAAAACAAGGGCATCCTTGTTCATGGATACCTTGGCTTGCTCTTAGTTTCTAGTGTGAGTGCATCTACATATAATGTGGTGCAGCGCCAGGTCCAGGTCCAGCCTTGCTGCAGCAAGAACCCCTCACAGAATACCAGCAACACACCACTGGTATCCTTATTGCTAATGCACATATACTCAACTCTGTAATTGAGGAATCAAGCACTTAACCCAATATCCTTATTGCTAATTCCCATATGAGTATAGGATGGAAGAAAAAAAGAAGAAAAGGGGAAATACTAATGCAAAAGATCAACCTCCTGACAACAACCACAGGCAACAGAGGAACCACAAGAAAACTAGCCTATGTTGTCAAAACTGCCGACTCAAAACACAACAAAGAGGATATAGACCAACTTACTCTTAAGCTTCCTTTCTTCCTTGCAGGCCTGCTAACATCAGCAAGACGGTATTCATGCATGATCCAATTTGTCTTTGAGCCTTTGGGTGCTTTCCCAGCATATAAAACAAGAGCCTTCTTGATACCCACTCTCTTCTTTCCTCCTTTAGCATTGATGGGCTTATCAGCACCAGTAGCTTTCCAGTATCTAGAGCCAGCAGCCCTATTAGGCCTTGATCCATTTGGGTACTTTCTATCGCGAGGAGTGAAGAAGTACCATTCCTTCTCTCCAAACAAGGCTTTGTCTGTAAACAATAAAAGAAAACAAAAATCTCATCAGTAAGTCATGATGGTTATATATTTTTGGAGTTTTCTCTCTTTCTTGTTCTTCAGGGATAATCTTGATGTCTTATTTTACCTACTAATGCTAACAGGACAGAACTTTGAGAAGTCAATAGTGATCCAAAAAATACCATGGTATCCACTGCCAATGGCCAAATTCACTTTGTAGTGGTGCCTCTAATGGCAACTGTAGCCTAATGGACTAATTCGGATATACAGATACCATCAACCTTGCATAAATGAATCTTCTATACATTCCGAGAACCTAAGACTAACATTTGGGCTAAACTTATAGCTCTTAGCACATGGATGAGGGAGTCTCTCAACCAAGGCATTAAGAAATTATTTTTGATGGTGATTTCAGGCCGTGGATAACTTGTAAAAACTTAGCTGTATGTTGTGGTTGGATCTAGTTTTAACAAATGTTTGGGAGTGTAAATTTTATGTTTGAGAAAGAATGCCAATCAAGTTGTGGATTGTCTATAGGCTAACAGATCCTTTCATTGGTTTCCACCATTCACCTGACTTATTTTATATTTCTTTTCACTGTCTTATGTTTATTTCCCCATTGCCCTTGTCCCTCCTACCCTTCTCTGTCATGTGTTTTCTCCCCATTCTGTGGTACCCTAATGTATGTCCATCATTATTCTATAGAGCATCAATCTCGATGTTGAGGCCAGCCTTGGATGAGTCTTCAAGCAGTCAAGGTGGTCCATTGTACAGCAAACGGTAGTTTTTGCTTGAACCTCACTCAATGGATTCATTGTTCAACAGGGTGGATCTGAATTGATACCCCTGGCCTTGATTAGGTGCTTTAAAAAAAGATTGTCAGATGAGTGTATACCTGATACCATCAAACAAATTAGGACCCACATTGGAAAGAGAGATGAGGCTGAGAACTGGTTTAAGTAGGAAATGTGCAATGCCTTGTACCAATTGGGGTTGACATTGGAATTGAGAGCATCATTGATTCATGGTAAAATGATGGAGAATTCAAAATGAAATTGCTTATCAATCTGGAACTTATTATGGACAATTTGCCCAACCGTCAGTAGGCAACTATCGTTGAAGTAGAGCTCTTGGTGGATGACCTGTTCGGTTGCCAATGATTCACTAAGCAAGATTCTCATCTGACTGTCAAATGAGAGTTGTTGGGAAATCTCTGTTCCGAAATGATCTTGTGATGTTTTGTCTAGTTTATAGTTTTAAGGCTATGTATGGATCAGGATTATATTAACTTAGTATTAGCTAGTTTTCTATGTTTTGTGGATTGAAGGCTCTTAGAGTATTGAATATATTTCTGCTGAGTTTATGATTGTAAATTTGGGCTTTTGTAAACATGGCTGTATGAGTTCTGCCACTGTAGACATCAATACATGTTTTCTCCCATAAAAAACAGTTTGACCCATGAGTACATACGAGTGGAGCTGGCAATTGATGAGCCAGATTTATGGGGAGTGAGCTTGACTTGTCACTGAGTGATCTTGGCTTGTTTTATGTGAAGGATTTTTAAATCATGAGTCTGAGACAAACCTGGTGAGTTTTGTAAACATTCAAAGAATTAACTATGGCCAATGGGATCATCAGTTAGACACTGACTTCTCATTCTCAAAACTGGAACATTCAATGCTAGTAGAAATATCTCTGCTAGCCAGTTCTTGACTAGACAAAATGTTCTCAGCCAACCAGCCTTGATTTCTTAACTAATCTATTGAGAGGAGATTAAAGATACTTTTGGAAGAATGAACTCAGAATAAATACAGACCTGATCCTCCATTTCCAGTTGTGTTTCATAGGTGGGGATTTCTATCTATAGAGCTCAAGTTATCTCTCATCCTGTCCATAACAACTTCCTTCAAGCATAGCAATTCCAATATACAACATTGTGCCAAAATTTTTGCATTTGTATAAAATTTTAGGGATTTAGTTCTTATTGATATAGTTACAGCCTTTATGCTTATGGGATGGCTTTGAAGTAATACTTATCAATACAAATAGTGAGTGGGAGATTAACAAAGCTGTCAAAACTCATCTCTTCAGTATGTTACACCTCCCATTGAGTTTGTGGGTCAAAGTATCCCTCTTATGCTTGCAGAAAGTGAGCTTGTGTTGTCAATGGGTCAACTTGACCTATTGTATGTGCTGAGGCCGGTTTGAATTATGAACCTAACTCAAACCTGGCAGGTTTTGTAATACTGTTTAGGAATAAATATGCCCCACTGGAGCATCAATTGGACACTAATTTCTCGTCTTAGAAAGTGGATAATACAGCACCATTTTAAACACCTCCGCCAAGAGATCTTTGAATAGTCTCTAAACAAATGTATATGGCATTTGCTCACATGTTTTTCCTCAAAAGTTATGCAGGAGCTCTGCGAACCATGAACAGGCGTTCAACTGTGTCTTTTGGATCTGGGTTTGTTCATTCACAAAATTGCCCTGTTCCTGGTGATTCAGACAACTTGAAGAATTTGGTGAATGGATGCCAAATAAATCTATGGATAATGATCAGGCATCCTTTTGTTGGTTTTAATGATAATGGTTGCATTTATGAGCATTGATTATTACTTGGAAAATAGAGCAGACCCCTCCAATTAGATATTATTCAAGTTCTTACTAATTTTTTTCGGTGTACTTGATTTTCCATGAAAAATGAATGTGCATTGCTTTTAACTTTTATTGTACCATAGAGAATGAGTTCTGTTGAAACCAACTGGGCGAATGGGATTTAAACTCATTGAACTAAGTCAACCAAGGAAGATAGGTACAAACTGGAATCCATGATTGCAACCACTGCAATAGTCCATGTCGAGACTATTTTCTCTTCTCTTTTATTCTCTACTTGAACTTTGAATTTAGGACATCCTATAGCCAAACATCAATCATCAACAATATTGTCCATAAGTACTACAATTAAGCACAATCGATCCACAAGTGTGCTAATCAAACTCAGTCATCATCTCTATCTACAATCACCAAATAGAAATCCATCTTGCCAAGAATGTAACACTATTATCAAGGTGATATGGTCTGATAACTACACCCATTAACACCATCCCAAGATGAGGAGCTTGAGTTTTTTTTGGCCTTCTCCTTAGTGATTTATATTCTTTGGTCTTGTACTCATGCTATGAGTTCAAACCTTGTTGAGATAAATTTCACTTCAGATTCATGGTATTGAAGTAGGGGAAGACTTCATTTTGGTTTTGCTACTCAGTATTTTGTAGAAATTTATGGTAAGCTGTAATCCTTAATTCTTGCTTAACTTTTGTCAGTTATTTAAATTTCTTTTGTTTGGATTTTTGACTTGTTTTGGGTTGTTTCCTTCGCAGGTAAACAATGTTGTTGGTTGTGAGGGATGTTTCCATCACTTAAGGCATGATATCTGGTAAGATCTAGCCTCTAATGGGAAATGCCCATACCTGAGAGAGAGGTATGAGGGTTGTTTATCATTACTACACTTGCATAACTTTGTTTGATGATGCCTTTGGAGGGACAAGGGTTTATTAGATAATGTGGAAAATTTGGTTAATCCTGAAAATTTGGTTAATCGCAACCATGTATGCAGGGTATTTTTCTTTTTATGGGATTTATAAAACAATTGATGAACAATGTAAGGGTTTTGTCCTTTGTTATGACTCCCAACATGTTTATCATGAAATTTTGTAGTCTGATGGGATAAAAGTCATGATTGGGAAAATGCTATGTTCTAAGAACCGATATTCATCCTAAAATTTTTATTTAAGTTACAATCATTATTTTGAGGTGTATAACTACTTAGTAGCGAAGTCGAATAATGTCAATCTGTCTTTATTTAAGATTATAATTTTTCCCAAACATGTATGAGAGGTATTCATGGCTTAAAATATTACATGTGGTGACTTTGTCTGAATCTGAGATGTATTGATTGATTTTAATCAATGATTAGTAGTGTGATTCTGCATTGTGTAATAGTTTGATATATGACATATGTTGTAATGGAAGATCTTTAACCCCAACATTATAATTAGGTTTCGTTGTTAGGATTTCAATCATGGGATTCAATTCCTGGTCAATAGCATGAACTCATAGCGTTACTTTGAGATGCTTTAATATTATGGAAATCATTATGTTTAGCAAATTTTCCTGTACTTGATGTGAATAGTTTTAACTTTTATTTTCATGAGTTATTTCTGGTCAACGCTAGTAGCATGACCTTTGTTAGTTTGTCATTAGAATTGGGTATTTTGTTGTGGATTTATATCAAGGCTGGATTGGTGGGATTCGATTCCGGGTAGGTGCCCATGGATTCTTCCTTTAATCTAGTTAACTGTGTATTATATTTTTTATAATACATAAGTTTGAATGCTAAATGAATTTTCTATTGAGAATTTTCTAAATTTTTCGATGATTAATATACTTTCGGGCATTGAATCTAACCCATAACTTGAATGCTAAATGAATTCGCTATTGAGAATGTTCTGACTTTTTCGATGATTAATATACTTTCGGGCATTGAAGCTAACCCATAACCTGAAAGATTTGATGTCTTGGCTCTAAATGTATTTATTTTGCCTCTATCAGAGATTGATAGGGATTTCGACCCCATCCTGTAACGTAATTTAAAAAAAAAAAAATTCCACAACCGTCGCTTACACGGTGGCTCTAGATGTCGCTTTTCCAACGCCTGTTCTTAACATCCATCGCTTATCCGACGGTTATAGATGTCACTTTTTTGACGCCTATTCTTAATATCCGTCGCTTATCCGACGGTTATAAATGTCTTTTTCCCGACGCTTATTCTTAATATCCGTCGCTTATTCGATGGCCCTGCTGTCGCTTAACCGACGGCATAAAGGTTATTTTCTTAAAAAAAATTTCACTACCGTCGAAAAAAAGCTGTCGCTTAACCGACGGTAACTGAGGTGTCACTTAACCGACGGTTACTTAGGTGTCGGATAACCGAGGACAAGTTTTCGACGCTTAAAAAAAAATCAAAGTGTCGTACATGCGACAGGAAAGTGTCGAAAATTCGACATGACGGCCGTCGGATTTTTGGTCAAAATGTAGTAGTGAATTCTAGCCCAAGCCCTTGAGCCAAAAATCCTGAAATGGGTCACATATGGCTTGTGCCCACTGCATGCTTTGAAAGGAGTCATACCATCAAGCTGTTTATGAGGCACCCTATTCTAGATATAGGCTGCACAGTTTATAGCTTCAGCCCAGTACTTTGGTGGCAAAGTCTTAGCCTCCATCATGCAGGTTGCCATCTCTTTCAGTGATTTTTTCTTCCTCTCAGCAACACCATTCTGCTGTGGTGTGTAAGGGATATAATGATGCATATGAATACCCACATCTGCACAATATTGAATAAACTCAGAATTGACATACTCACTACCATTGTCAGATCTTAGGACCTTGAGCTTCCTCCCAGACTGGTTTTCAACCAAGGCCTTAAAGACTTTAAAGAGGCCAAAAACTTTAGACTTGTGTTTCAGGAAGTAAACCCAGCAAAACCTGGAAAATTCATTTATGAAAGTCAATCCATATTTGGCCTGACTCATTGACATATGAGGAAATGGGCCAGCAACATCACTATGGATCAACTCAAGAGGTGCAGAGGTTCTCTCATGACTAGCTCTCTCAAATTTATGCTCTGGGTGTTTTCCTAGGATGCAACCTTGATAGAATCCTTTGGAAAATTTAATCTTTGATAACCCTATGACCATTTATTTTTCACTAAGATCAGAAAGATACTTGTAATTTAGGTGGCCAAATATTTCATGCCAAAGCTTGCTTGCCTCATTAGCATGAATCAGAAGAGCAAAGGGGTTTGAGTAGGGTAGGAAGTGTGAGAACATGTATACCTTCGAAGTATGATTTGCAACTCCTTTTGCAATGACTTTACCACTTGATATCTCTGTGATCTCAACTTCATCAGGGGAGAATATGACCTTCTTTGGATACCCTATGTGGGTCATCTGATACACTGATAAGAGGTTAGAGGAAAGACCTGGAACATACAACACATTGCTGAACTTACCATGGTCAAGATCAATCCTCCCTTTTCCCAAATGTTCAGTGAGAGAGTCATCTCCCAATACTATTGGTGGACCTTTCTACATGTCAAGTGAGGTGAATGCCTCCTTGGTCGAAACCATATGTCTTGAATCTCCAGAATCAATGATGAAACTAGGAGAGCTTGATGTGCCAGCAACCAATGCATGAACTCTCTCTCTGTCTTCTGAACTTGATCCTCCTTCCCTCTTCTTTGAGCTGTCTGGAAGGGAGATGCCATTCTTCTCCAGGAGTTGGGTCAGCATGTCTATGTGCTTCTTCATGCAGGAGCTCTCAGAATGATTGCCCTTACTACAGTATGCGCACTTGCTCGTTTCTCCTTTGTTGTTCTTCTTCTCATTAGAGGAAATTTCAACTCAAAATGGGCCTCCTAAAATGAATTAATAAAATAATAGTTAAAATAATAAAATAATATTTATTAATTTTGGAGGAAGAAAAGAAAAAAACTACTTTTTTGTTTGTATTTTCGACATATCTCCCCGTGTTTTTACTCAAATTTCGATCGAGAGAGCTCGTTGGATGCGGAATTAAATTCTGCATCTAACAAGTACCCACTCGGCATACTTTTGATCATCACATTTTTCAGGTATTTCTTGTTTTTGGGATAGCGGGATCCATCAAAATTATTTCGAGTGGGTACTCGTTGGATGCGGAATTTAATTCCGCATTCAACGAGCTCTCTTGATCGAAATTTGAGTAAAAACACGGGGAGATATGTCGAAAATACAAACAAAAAAAGTAGTTTTTTTTATGATACCTATCCCCAAATTTATATTAAAAAAGTGTTTAAGACCTGTACGGTATTTCAAATTTAAATCAATTTCATTGGCTAACACATGATGACATGGAAATTGAATCAAAGTTAAAAGGCCCATTTTGAGTTGAAATTTCCTCTAATGGGTAGTTCTTCTTGGAACCTTGAGGCTCCTCCGGAGACTTGTTCTTGTCTCTCTTTTGCTCAGGTGGATTTTTAGCTTTATTCTTTCTTTTTGAATCCACCCTCGAATCTCCAGCAACTAGAGCTTGGTCTTTGGATGGTTTGATCGTGCCCATCATCACCAATTTATCTTGTTCTTGTGTGAGAGATTCCATAAAATCTGCAAGGCTAGGCATCTTCCAGGCTCGAGCTGTCAACTTTGTGGCATAGAAGGTCGAAACAAACACTAAATAGTCAGGGCCAAGCTTTGAGAGTATGGCCAATACCAGCTGATCATCCTTCTTTTCGATCCCACATTGTTTTAGCTGCAAAACAAGTGCTTTGAACTTGGAAAAATAGAGTTGCAGGGATTCAAAGCTATTGGGACTTAGGGAGATCAATTCATTTTCAATTTGATGTCCCCTCATCTCATCTATATTTCCAAAAAGATCAACAAGCTTCTCCCATACTTCATTTGGTGATGTCAATCCATGAAGATGGAAAAGGAGGTCTTTGGATATGCTCAGACACAGGAGACCATAGGCCTCATCCCTCCTGTTGTGCCATTTTATCTTCTCTGCAGCTGCATTAGGCTCTGCTTCTATTGCCATAGTCACTATGTAGAGGAATTTCTCTCTCAACAATATCTCCATCTATGCTTTCCATTCAAATAAATTAAATGGAGTCAAGATGATCTTCTGAGATTGATCCATAGCTCATAAATTGTCCCGTCAATTAGCAGAATGCTCCCAGTCAATGATGTCAAACCTACAAAACAAATTGGAAGGAGAGAAATCAATCTACAAATGCTTTGATACCATGTGGAAATTGAACCCAGTGTTAGAACAATTACACTCACATCAATTGCCAATTGCACATGCAAAATTACTCACAAAAGAGACTGAATATTGGAGCAGAACACTAATCTGTATTGAATAAGTGTACAATAGCCAACCCTATGAAGTCATAGGCTGCCACAATAAATAATTACATGAGGGATTTGAATGTATGAATATTCCATTCGAATCTAGTCAAAAGAAGGCTTACTAAATCTAAGCAAATCCCCCATAGGTGCATAAAGCAGTTTCCAAAACTGTCTAGGAGATCACGAATTGGAAAAATAAATTAGGCAAGATAATAGTGGATGGAAGGGAAACTAATACATGCTTTTCATAGGAGAAAAGAGTGGAGGATGTGGAGGACAAAAAACAAGTTAACTTCACCTAGTCAGAATTTCCCAATTGCCTTAAAACACTGAAAAAGCAGGCATGTGCTAGGGAGGCCAGGAATAAAGTATATTTGATTCTAAGAGGTTTCCCAAGTGCTCCATGACTCAAAATTAGCAAGTTTGACCACTATGGATGTGTAGATGACAACTTGCATAAGGTGGAATATGGAAACTAGGCAAATAAGACAAAAATGGATTAATTAATGTCTAAGGTAGCTAACTATGGGTTGATTATTCTAAAACTGCAGGCATCTTGGTGTGAGCTGCAGGCATAAGGAAGGATTTGCTATGGGCATTTGTGGGAGTTATGGGAATCTTTGATGGCTCAAATGAGGAGTTGGAGGAATCTTTAAACCCTAGTTGCGGGAATCTAGATATCCCTTGTGGGCATCTGAATACGTGACCTACTGGCACCTTGAATATGGATAGCGCGGGCATACTAATTGGAAGATCAAATAACCCCATACGGGCAGTTGAAGAAGGGTATGTGGGCATAAGAGAAGGCCAAGTCTTGACATAAAAAATAAAATTAAAATGATGATGATGTGGAAAATTAAATAAATTTTGGTTAATGATGACAAAAATAAATTGGTGATGAGCTCGTCCTCCTAAGACATGGAAATACAAAACTATTTATGGCCAAAAAAGGATGCATGCTTACTGACTCGCGCATAAACAACCAAGAGCCATTGAAAGATGGAATTGGTTTGGTGGGTGTGATTTTTACTAGTAGTTTAAAGGATTAATTGTATTAGTTTTCTGTAGGTGCATTCATTATATATGATATTATGCTAAATATTTTGTGGAATTCCTATCCAGGTGACTCCTTTTCTTAATTTCCTACTCCAATCTATGTCCATAAAAAATTAGATCTCCTGTCGTCATATAGATTTCCTTTCTCTACCATAAATCCAATAATTTAAATATTTGCTTCTTACATTTGAAGCCTTTCGCCAAAGGTAGTATGCTCGGCAAGTCAAAGTGATCTTACCGGATCTATAGAAAGTACCTCAAATGACAATATGTAAGTCAAAATAAGTTCATTTTATTTCCCGCGATGAGGTCCCAATTGTACCCCCTCTCAAATATGATTTAAATAAATAAGAATATTAAATTAAAGATAGCCATATATCGTCGATATAGAGACGAAAGTTCGTTGAAAATTAAAAAACGTCGATATTGCCACGATTTTTCTGCCATGATAAAAAAATGAATTATTAATCCACAAATGTTCAAAACATGGAAATATTTCATGGAAAAATCTGCCCAAATGTATTAGTGAGACTATGGTGGACACTGAAGGATTACACTAATCCTAACATTATTATGGGTATTGTTTGAGGTTCACGGTCTTCTATACATTTCCTAATTTTCTATGTAGGCTCAGTGAAGGAGCATGCCATTGATGAAGGCAACCTAGTCGACAACCTGTTGATGCTTGGAAAATCCCAGGTACCAATAGTAGGGACTCTTCCTGATGATCGTTCCCAACTAGATTGTCCACCGTTTGGTATGGGGAATCTATTCGGTTAATGGTTCGACTACCATAGATTAAGTTGCTAAAATATTTACTATTTACTACCTAATCATCCACTATTTATATAGTTTTATTTAAGTGAATGAATGAGATGTGAATTCCTAAATTAAATGAAAGTAATTGATGAACTTGAACCTCACAAGTGATGCGTAGATTCTTACCTCCTGTCTTATCATCCCTACTTTCTCAATTACTTCTTTAAATCTGAATCTAAATAAGTCTATTCTATTTTAATATATTCTAGTCTAATCTATTCTATCCCTGTAGGGAGCAGATTTAAAAGTTAGAGCAATGTACTGTAACTATACATAATAATCTCGCAGATAGCTATTTCAATTTCATACATATATTTACAGTAGAAAGATTATCAAATAAATCTTTGACATAATAAAACATTAATTACTCAATTCATGCAAAGATATTTATATAGAAAGCAAAACCATTCATCATCAAAGAAATAATTCCAAAAAGAAGTTAGAACGATCTCACAATTGTATGGAAAAAAATAGAAGTAATTCCACATTTGAGATTCCACACATTTCATGCAAATGTTTGTGCCTTCCTTTCCCAACAAGTAGGTCCTTCTTTATTAGCAGAAAAAATGAGTTCTCCTTAGAAAATAATACAGCCTCCTTGTGCTAGTGAAAAGTCCTATAACTCTACTCTCTACCTCTATTTATATTACAATCACAATTTGTCTTCTAGTGACTCATCGACTTCCCTAACCCTAGGAATTCCAAAAATTTGTCTTCTAGTGCCTTATATTAGGAAAATGAAAAAATACATAAAAGACAAAATTTTCAAGTGGGCCCTACCAAGCTTGAAATATATTCTCCCCATGCATTAGCTTCTTATGCATTAGTCTTGTAATTTATTGGCAACAAAATTTGCATGGTCACTTCGTGCATGGCTAGCTATGTCTCCACGTGTGTCACCTTTTCTTGGGTGGATCTGTACACGTCTTCCAAAATGTGATTTTTGACAAAATACCTCCCAACCAAAGTTTTAACATCTTCATTGTTGACAACTTCCATTTTACGAATTTTCTGTACATCCTCTTATAGTCTATCATGTAGATGCACCATATGCTGGCATTTGTCTGGAAGATCAGTGATCTTTGCTTCCAAATAAAGATTGCATTTGTCATAGACTTGGTGTATATTTTTTTAGAACTCATCACATTTTCCCAAAGTTTTGTCAATTTCGTTTTTTTAACCTTATAGGATCTTTCCTACAAAACTCTAGAAGTTCCATCTCTATTTTTACGCCTCCGACTGTTTTCTATGGCATGTGTTCTGGAAACCTTGAGTTGGACTCTATCCATGTCAGCTGAATTTGAACCTTGTCTACGATTTCGATTAATATTCTCCTAAAATTTAGTGACTCTGCTGCAATTTCCTTTAATCTGATCACTATCAGCTTTACTTTATGAATTTCACCCGAGAGGTTAGCTTGAACTTGGTGCATCTTCCTTTGGATTTTGCAGTCCTGGTCATGGAACATAGTGATGTCCTTCTTTCTTTCATTAGCTCTCTTTAGATGATTATATAGCGATCCATTTTGTGCCACCAACTCTTCTACCTGGGTTTTTAATTCCCCCACTTGTTGGCTTACTGCAGATTCCCTTGATTCTAGTTCTAAGATCTTGGATTCAAAATCAATTTTCTCTCCCTCCATGATGATTACATGTACCTCCAATGCATCCTTTTCTGTATCCAAATCCTGGTATTCCCTTTGAAGTATTTTTTTTTCTGATTGGGTAGCATAGTGCTTTCTTTTTAGTTCTATGTCTTCTCCTCTTGTCTTAACCAGATTATCTTTCAACTTGATTATTTTTTCCTTATGATGCTCTACATTTTCCATCAACCGGTTAACATCATCAGTGCTTCCTTGCGTAGCTGCTATGTTCATGGAGGCCATGAACTTAGGGTCTTTGTGAGTACCCTCCATGATTGTATTTTCAGTCACTCTAACCACGCCAGCCTGTGATCCCATCTTTAACCTTTTTTCATACCTTCTAGTGATGGTCTTCCTTGACTTCTAAAAAATAATGGTATCTAAGCGAGCCATTATGTGCTGCTTGGAAGGGGTAAACAAAGTAAGCCCAAGTTCTCCGAAAGGAATGTGGCCACCTGTGATTGTGCCACCTGATGAAGCAGGAGGATCTACTGGGTCATTCTGAGCTGTTTCCTGGTCCAAATATTCCTCGAGCTTGTCCTCTTCTTCCTTCTTTCTTTGTTCTTTAGTTGTTGCCTCAACTTCCTTTTGCACTCTTTCTTCTTCTTCTTTATGTAATATTTCCTCTTCCTTCCGCCTCAAAGCTTCTTCTCTCTTCAATCTCTCTTCTTCTTCTTTCTGCTTCTTATTAATCTTGTCTATTGATCTAGGAACAAAGAATCAATCTCATCAAAGATTAATCAACAAATAACTCATGAAATGGTGTAATTGGTCTACAGAATGAGTAGCCGCTCTATATTCACATAAAGAATGAATGATTACAATTACAATGACTTGCTACAAACATGAATGAAGAGACAATTCGAATTCCTTAGGAGGTCATTCGAATTGAATGAGTGAGTCTAGCTTAACTGACTGTAATCCATGGTTCACACTCAGTTAACCACTGATCAAAACCATAATTGACTCAACTAACCCTAAATGAAGTCGGAGTGCAATAAATGACTGAGTCTCAACTGAAAGAGATCAGACACATGTCACAGCTCACCAACCATCAAGAAGTAGCACTACACTGACTCCAATGAACCTCGATGAGGTTAACTAAAGTTGAACTGCACATCAGAAGTTGGTGGAGGCTCCCTTGTTGACTCCAGTTCATTAATTAATCATTAAATAATCAATTTAATGAAAGGAGGTGCCTTCACTGACCTGTTTAACTGATTGTAACCACCAGTTAGCAATTAGGTGCATTAATATAACTCAGATCACCCCCGGAGTGCTCGCGTTAGCCTCCTTGACTAAAGGTAGGCATGGGTGTGACTGGATGATGACATTTAATGCTCCACTGATGTCAATTAATGTCAATAATACTTAGGATAGTGGTTTAACTAGGCCAATTTGACCAAAATGAGTGTGTATGGTGGTAAATGTCTCCAACACCCCCCCTTAAGCTATACTTAGGAAGAGTTAGAAAACATAGATGCATAAAAATGTTAGGGCCCTAGAAACTAAGGCCATAGGTCACCCTGTACAATGCTGAAACTGAAACAATGCTCAAAGCAAACTAAGTGAGGAAAAGAGGGAAAACCCAGTGGGAAAATGCCCCCCTCAAGCTGAACACTGAAAGTAGTCTGAATCACCCTGATGAACTCACCCCCAATAGTGAACGGAGGTAAGTGAACTTATTTTTTGAAAATCTCTTGGTGAATATGTCTGCGATCTGCTCATTAGTTGGGAAGTATTGCAGAATGATGGTCCTCTCATGCACTAGCTCCCTGATATAGTGCATGTAGATTTCTACATAATTGGTCCTCTTCCTGGTAACTGGATCCATGGATATCTTAATAGCACTTTGATTGTCACAAAAGAGGACAGTGGACAAGGTACTACCAAGATCAAACTCTGAAAGAATGCCTTGCAACCAAATTGCTTGGATGCAAGCATTCACCGCTCCTCGATACTCGGCCTCTGTTGAATATAGTGCTATGGCAGCCTGATTTTTTCTTGACCAGAAAATGGGGCTACCAACAAACATGAATATATATCCAGAAGTAGACTTTTGATCAATAGAATCACCCACCTAATCGAAATCTGTGTATCCAACCAGCGCTAGCTCGAAGTCTGCAGCATAGTGAATGTCGTAGGTCATGGTTCTCTGAATATACTGGAGGATCCTCTTGGCTTCCTTCCAATGAATATCATGAGGCTGCTGCATCTATCTTGATACAGAATTCATAGCATAACAAATATCAGGCTGAGAATGTGTCAAGTACAACAAGCTACCAATCAGCTGTCAATAGATAGTGCAGTCAATGGGAGGTGTGCTTTTTCCTTCTTCAAGGTTGATCTATAAAAGGAAAGGGAATGGTGTAGGCCTACAATAAGCCATGTTAAACTTGAATAACAGGTATGAAATTTATTTGGACTGAGTGACCATAATCCCATCATAATTTTGCTCAATTTTGAGCCCCAAAAATTGTTTTAGAAGCCCCAAATCACTCATTTCAAAGGCATTGTGGAGAGTAGTTTTGATGGCTGAAATCGAGGAAACTATGCTACCTGTGATTAGTAATTCATCAACATATAAAACAATAATAATTATATTACCATAATACTTCTATGAATATAGATTTTGATCTGATCTACATCTCTGAAAGTTTTACGAGAGAAGGAAGGCATCCATCTTGGAATACCACTCTCTTGGGGCCTGTTTTAGCCCGTATAGTGACTTCTTTAGCTTGAAAACCAAATATGGATCAGTGATGTAGCCATTATGATGCTTCATGTATATCTCCTCATGAATATCTCCATGCATAAATGCTGACTTAACATCCATGTGATGAACTTCCCAGTGCTTGGATGCTGAAATTGCCAAAACAAGGCGGATGGAGTCCATTTTTGCAACCGGTGCAAAGGTCTCTTGGTAGTACACTCCTTGGACCTAATAGAAACATTTTGTTACCATAATTTCCTTATATTTTCAGGTGCTTTCATCAGCATCAACCTTGGTCTGAAACACCCACTTGTATTGAACCAATTTCCTTCCCTGAGGAAGAGAAACTAGCTCCCAAGTAGTGTTTTTCTGAAGAGAATTCATCTCTTCATCCATGGCAACTTGCCATATCGGATCCTTCCGAGCATGATAGTAGGATTTTGGATCTGAAATAATCATCAAATATCAAGTTTCAAACAGAAAATTATCATGACAAGAGAGCACAATACTTGCTCTTTGGAAATCAGACCGGGTTCTTCTTGGATCATCCGGATTTCCAATGTTGTCTCCTGCGGAGGAGAGTGTCTACTGGGCCCATGTAGGAAGATGATTTTGCACTTCAGGTTTTGACTCAACATCTGATGATTTCTGCACACTGATATCATACATTAGAGGATCCAAATCAGGGTCATCACCCCCAATTTCATCATCCAAATATTCAGTAGAATAGGAAGGAAATTTAGCAGTTTTCTCCTTCACTAGTTCCACCTCCTTAAGAGGCTCATCGAACTTGACACTTCTCTCAATGATGATATATTTGGTCTTGATATCCAGAAGCTTGAACCCTTTATATTCATCAGTATACCCAATAAACATACATTCTATGCTTTGCGGTTGCAAAGCCCTTCTTTTATCAAGCGGAATCCGGGCCCATGCGGTGGACCCAAACACCCGTATGTCATGTCCCCATCCCTTGAGCCGGTGAAGAGGACGCGACCATCACCGAAGAATACGGGAAAAAAACCACATGAACATGTACAAATAATCAATGCTAAAAATAAGAAACTTAACATGATCCATAACAGGATGCGCAGAGGCATAATTCTTCACTCATACAGAGTTACTCAATAATCAGCGGAAGAAACACACATACATTCCATCATTCACATGTTCATCATAATTCGTAAAAAAATAGATATAAATTGTAGAGATGAAGTAACCAACAATACTTATCTTTTGATGAAGAATCCCAGAACCAGCTACATCACTGCAACGTTCCACCCAACCATAGGCCAGCGTGCTCATCAATCTCTCAGCAACGCTGCCACCCCCAATTTGGGCATGATTCCTCCAAGGATAAGGTTAAGTGCAGGCTTACACATAGCCAAGGGACACCATCAGCAACCCAACACCATTGGGTTTACCAGGCCATCAATAGATCATCCAAGCCAGCACATTCCAAAGGACAACCACTGCATACCAGCAGCAAAACAACCCTTCACATCCCTGTGAAGAAGCAAAGATGACCAGGGATAATCCCAAACAAGAGATGAGCACGGCTCAAGCCCACAAGGAAACACAGACTTGTCCTTAGCCCTACCATGGCCAAAACAACTCAGCTGCAACCCAAAACCAGGGTACTCCAACAGCCACAAACACACAATGAATGATGGCCACACTCCACAGTCTCAACAAAGGAGAAAAATTGGCCAACATACCTAGAAACTAATAGCCGTTCCACATCCAAGAGCCCACAGCACACACAATCCTTAATGTAAACACTGAAGGACTTACACCAACAGAAAAGTGGGGACAGAACAACTCATAGTCTGTGCGTAAAGGAAAAGACGTAGCCCAGGCAGATCATGGATGAACACACATGCACAGTCCCAAAATAGGGAAACTCAGCCAACAGATTAGAAATCAACAGTGGCCCAAAACGAAATTGAGCACCACAACCAAAAAAACGTGGGGAAGATGATAGCTCCTGTCTCACAATGAAATAGCGGAAAACTACACAGTCCGATAATGGAGAGAAACAGACTCTCGGCATGGATAGGAGGAGAACACAACAATATACCACCGTTAACAGCATACACAGCCACAATCGACATGGGGAACATATACTTACCACCGAACTGGTGTGAAATGCATAGGCACACAGCCCAGAGCGTGAATGGCTCCTGCACCTAAAATCCTGAGTGATAGCCATGATTTCATCTGCTCCCTGTGTGAGGAAAACTAATACAGAACTCCTGTGCATGAGGATAAAGGATGCAACAAGCAAAATATGGGAATAACAACCCACGAACAACAAAGAGAGCCCCCGACTGGTGCGTGAGGAGAACAGAACCGACCTCTGTGTGAGAGTGAGCAATCCAGGGGAGGATGGCATCATGGAGAAGATGGAGGAATTGAATGTAGTCATGGGTGGAGTGGGAACATGGGCAAAGGCTGACATCCTGCCACACCCACCACCATAACTGCCTTAACCACTAGCCATAACTGCCCCCAACAACAAAACCAAGTCATTGAAGAGGTTGGTGAAACAATAAAGGTGGCAAAACAAACAAGGTGGCAACACATGGGTTTTCCCCCCATAAACCAAGGTTTTACATCCCCCACCCCTTATCCTTTGGAACCATACCCTTTTTCATTCAACGTTGCACTGACGTAGCTGGTTGTGGTTTTAGTTTTAATTGATGTGCGTATTTACATGATGCTGAATTATAATGTGCCAAATGGCACGATAAACCATCGGAAACTATCCCCATTTCTGAAACACACACACAACCAAATCGATGGTGGGGCTTTTTCCTTGAGCTCCTCACCACAATTAATTACAATATATACATCATGCAAACGGGGTCAAAACCGAGGACATTACACCGTAGGTTCGATACATCTGGCTTGTGTATGAAGTATGCTTCGAAATGGGTCTTCCCTTTCATGGATGAATGTGGCACCCTATTATGAATGTATTATGTAGCATGCATGGCCTCAGCCCACAAATTTTTAGCAAGCTTCTTGGATTCCAACATACAAGTGGTCATCTCCTCGAGAGACCGATTCTTCCTTTCTGCTACTCTGTTCTGCTGTGGAGTGTAGGGAATTCAATGTTGGACTTGAATACCACTTTGGGAGAATATGTACAGCAAATGATTATTGAAATACTCCCCTCCATTATCATATCTCAAGATCTTGATCTTAAGCCCAGAGGCATTTTCGATCAAGGCCTTCAATTCAGAAATTTTTTCACATACTTCTGATTTCTTTTTGAGAAAGAAAACCCATGTATACCTTGAAAAATCATAAATAAAAGTAAGAATATACCTTGATCCATTCATGTATGTGATAGTAATTGGACCAATGATATCAGAATGTATCAGCCCCAATATGCATGTAGCTCGATTTGCCTTCCCTCAATCAAACTTGTGCTCAGGGTGTTTTCCAATCACACAACCCTTGCAAATTCCCGTGGTTGCCTTGATGACCGGGAAGCCTTCAACCATGGATTTTTTATGTAATTGATGAAAATATTTGAAATTAAGATGGCCAAACCTGTCATGCCACATCCTACTAACCTCATTACCATGAGTTAGCAGAGTGGTGGGCTTTGCATCCGCAACAAAGTGAGAGAACTCATAGGCTTTTGCATGATGATTTGCAAGGGCTTTAGCAATGAGTTTCCCGGATGCAATTTCTATTATCTCAACATAATTTGGGCTGAAAGAAACTCTCTTAGGCACTCCTGTATGTGTCATCTGATAGACACTAAGGAGATTTGATTCCAGATATGGTACATACAAAAAATTTGAAAAAAATCCATTTTCAAGATCAACAGTACCTTGTCCTTCTGAAATGATGGTGGAGTCATCTCCCATGTGGATGGGGATGGATTTTCCAGTCTCCAAGGATGAAAAGGATTCTCTTTCAACCATCATGTGGTTCAAATCTCTTGAATCAATCAAGAGTGCTTTGGACTTCAAAGTGCTTGCCATGAGGGCATGACCTTTTTCATGCCGTGGTTCCCGATCATGCTGATCTCTCCTCCGAAAGCTTTCCAAAAGATTGATGTGATTCCTCTCAAGGAGAGAGGTTTATTCATCAAGATTCTTCTTTATGCAGGCATGTTTAAGGTGGAATCCCTTCCTGCAATAAGAACACTTGACTTTTTCCTTTCCATGGTGCCCTTTTCCTTTGTTCTTCCTTGAGCTAGAAGACTCATCATGCTGCTGATTTTCAACTCTAGGTTTAGCAGCATCAAATTTAGTTTTTGGATTTTTCTGCTGCTTTCCTTTACCCTTTAGATCTTTGGGCCCTGAGACATGAAGGGCTTGATCATGGGAATATATGATGATCCCCATCTGGACAAGCTTGTCATGTTCACATGTTAGGGACTCAATGAAGGCATTGAGTGTAGGCATCTTCCATCCAAGGGTTGTGAGCTTCCTTGCACGGAATGTAGAAACAAAAACTAAATAATCAGCCCCAAGTTTGGAGAGTATGGCAAGGATGAGCTGATCATCCTCCTTCTCCACTTTGCATTGCTTCAAGAGTAAAACAATATGCTTGAACTTTGTGAAGAAATCATTCAGAGTCTCGAAGTTGGAGGGTTGGAGAGACACGAGTTCATTTTTGAGCTGGTAAACCCTTAAGTCATCATGCTTTCCGTATAGAGTCTCCAATTTGTCCCATATTTCTTTTGGAGTCTTCAATCCCATAAGATGGAAGAGAAGGTCTTGGGAAATAGAGAGGCACGCCAAACTGAAGGCTTCATCCTTCTTGTTCAAGAATCTTGATTTTTCTATGGCGGATCTAGGCTCAACTTCAGTGTCCATGGTGACTCTAAAAATTCCTCTAGAGCACAGCTTTATCTCCATATCATATTTCCATGAGTGGAAATTGTATGGAGTCAAGAGATCTACCGAGGAGGCCATCTAGATGTGCTGGAGTGAATGCTTCACCTGTAGAAACCTGAAAATCAAAATAGAAAGGGCAATGTAAGGTCAAGTAGCCTGCACATTTTAGGATTTCATCACACCCAGCATAGTCAATCAAGCAAGCTTGATCAAAAAGTTCTTTACTTTGGGTATTAAGTGGTAAGCCTTGGCTTCTGGTGCAGTGCTGGATTTTTGAGCTATCGCTCAAATTTCATGCAGAAATATGTCAAAAAGATTTTTTTTGACAGATAAAGCTTCATCCCACCGTAAGCTCTGATACCATATTAATCTTGTCTATTGAGCTAGGAACAAAAAATCGATTTCATTAAAGATTAATCAACAAATAACTCATGAAATGGTGTAATTGGTCTACAGAATGAGTAGCCGCTCTGTATTCACATAAAGAATGAATGATTACAAGTACAATGAATTTCTACAAGCATGGATGAAGAGACAATTCGCCATTCCTTAGGAGGTCATTCGAATTGAATGAGTGAGTCTAGCTTAACTAACTATAAGCCATGGTTCACACTCAGTTAACCACTGATCAAAACCCTAATTGACTCAACTAACCCTAACTAAAGTTGAAGTGCAATAAATGACTGAGTCTCAACTGAAAGAGATCAGACACATGTCACAGCTCACCAACCATCAAGAGGTATCACTACACTGACTCCAATGAACCCCGATGAGGTTAAATGAAGTTGAACTGCACATCAGAAGTTGGTGGAGGCACCGCTGTTGACTCTAGTTCATTAATTAATCATTAAATAATCAATTAAATGAAAGGAGGTTTCTTCACTGACTTGTTTAACTAATTGTAACCACCAGTTAGCAATTAGGTGCATCAATATCACTCAGATCACCCCCGGAGTTCTCCAGTTAGCCTCCTCGAATGTAGAAGAAGGATAAGTTAGCCTCCTTGACTGAAGGTAGGCATGGGTGTGACTGGATGATGACATTTAATGCTCAACTGATGTCAATTAATGTCAATAATACTTAGGATAGTGGTTTAACTAGGCCAATTTGACCAAAATGAGTGTGTATGGTGGTAAATGTCTCCAACACTTCTGAGCTTCTTCGACTTGTCTCCTTTTAGCTTCTTCTCTTAGTTGCTTTTTTGCCTCGGTCTATTGTAACCTTAAGGCCTCCTCATTTTGTTTATGTAGCTTCTTGTTTGCTAAACTGTTGTTGTATTTACTATTGTCGGTGCCACTTTTCCTCTTGAAACACTTGCTCAATTCAGTCATATTACTGGCCCTTATGTACACTTCTTCATCCTTGTTAAAATTGTCTAAATATTTGTAATGGATTCTAATGGTTGTGCAATGTTCTATAACCTTACCCCTGCTATCATTCCTCTGGAAATGTTTCTCACCAAAATGAAAAATATCCAATTCTTTTACAAAACTGACAACATCTTTGAATTTGGAGAACTTGTATCCTCCTATGTAGAAAGGTAGTGGTGGAAATGTTTCCATTTCAATATCGTGAAGGAAGTTGCCTACTCCATTAATGAACACTTTCCTTATGGATTCTTTGTGGACTATGTATTCCATGGCATACTTGGGCAGTAGGGATGGAGCTATGGAACCTCCATACATTCTTAAGTATGTTCCTTCCCGTGAGAAAAAGTAGTCACCATATTCACATGTAAATTTCATGGCATTGTCGGACATGCAATTTGGTTCTTTGAAAAAAATCAATTCATAAAGGACATGCACAAATCTTCACAAATAAGTTTGTAGAAGCCTGCATACTTGTGTTCCCATAGAATATGATAAGAAACATACATAAGATTCTCGGTTCGTTGCCAAATGCACTCAAGATTGGAAAAAGGGTGTCTACACAAGATGCAATCAATCATGTAAGATGCCATGTAAAATTTTGATCTCTTCTAGGTTATGCCTCCCTATGCTGCTGCTACACAAAATGACAGACTATCTGATATGATGTCTTCCCAGTTAAAAATAGTACCTTCAAAGGATACATAATAAATGGGGGGAATCCAATTCAGTTTATACACTGTTCCGTCGGTGTGACCAAAAATCTCGCTAAACATCAAAGCAATGATCCTAAAAGGGGTTCGTAGGATTTGGGACTCATATTCCCCTGTCGCCTTTTGGAGTAATTGATTCCCTGATATAATAATTTTCTTTGCACACTCCACAACATCGATATATACCTTTTTGACCGAATCATCTGTCATCATAACCTATGGAGGGTGAAGCTTGCAGGCTTAGGTTATGTAAGATGGAGGGAATGAAGCAAAATATTCCCCTTCTACATTAGAGATAATCATTGTAGAAGCATTCTTCTAAGGAATAATCCATCCAATAACCTCCGAGCATGGGAACAACTTCGGGCATGTAGCGACCTTAGTAATACCTGAGTTTTTTATGTTTTGGTACAAGGACATTTATTTTAGACCAGCATCAGGGATGTTCTGACCTCTAATCATTTGATAAATTTCTCCCCATTTGAATTCTGTGGAAACTCCTGTAATGACCTTAGTATTTTTTATCTAATTTCCATCCTGGAGATGATCTCCACATCTGAATCAACCTCAGTTGACTTTTCTTTCTTTTTACCACCCCTTTTAGACATTGTGTAAATTTATTGTTTTCAAGTGTATCCTTCGGGGCGTAATCCTTCTTGGTGAGAATATAACCTATGACATGATCATGGTGAGAGGTGTCTTAGTAATACCGTGGTTGTTTTGAGTATCGAAATCATGCATTATTTCACTGAAACATTCTATACTGAAAATAAAAGATGTCATTTGTGATGTGACAAAAGGTGTGCATTTACAGAGTTCAAATAAAAATATTAGCATATGTTATACGTTGTTGTGTGAGTTAAAACCCATCGTTATCCTATCTCCTCCTTTGTTTGTTTTTAGAGCAACATTAATTGGTCATAACAATGTGGAAGTTGAGCATTTTACTGTTTGTTCTATCACACATTAATGTTTGTTGATTTTATCCAAGTTAAAGGAATTCACCAACTTAGTTTCCAACCTTTTGTTTATTAAGTTCAAACTTGCTGAGGCATCGAGGTTTATAACCGCTACTTTATTCAAAGGTAAAAGAACTACTAGTTTATATTAATGAAACACTACAATGGCTGGTTTCTCAATGATGGAAGGTAGGTTCTTGAACCCTGAAAACTTTGTGATCCCATTACTATCATTACAACAAATAGAGCGGCTTGGTGTAACACTCCTAATAGTATTTTCATTCTGTCACATTTACGGGGCGGTCGACATATTCTCCCAGGATAGCCATTGCGGAGTGAAAGCATGAGTACGCACAATAACCGTAATGGAAAAAGCGCTCTTTTTAAGAATAACATGTAAATCCCAACACCAGGGAAATGAAGACGAGCAAGGGTAGGGATTTTCATCCAAGCTTGGAACTGATGTGAAGTAAGGCATAGGAAAACGTTCATAATAAATAAGTCTGTCCAGCTCGAGGAAGAGATTTTCCCTAAGGAAAATGGGAGCATAACCAGTTTCCTGGTGCAATAGTTGTGTAGAAATGGAACAATCCATAGGAAAAACTCCATGAAGGACAGGAGTGGTTTAATATTTCTCTTTACTATTGGCTAGGTGCGAAGATGACCACGAGGCCAAAGAAATATGGTAAAAAAAACACCCTCGGAGGGTTCTCGTAGTGCAAACCAAAACAAAAATACCTTAGGGGTCGATGACAAGTGTTTTACCAGGAAAAGGGTTGTGGAATGGAGAGGAAAAATCTATTTCATGGTGAAAAGAGGCTACGATGCATTTAACCCAAACCCCATACCATATATATAAATGTTTTAAACTTTAAAAGGACAACAACAACACGGGGTCAAAGCACCTACCTGTCAACTGTAGAATGATTGGTCTTGGGCTGCAACACAAAGTCCAGATGTCTCTTGGTGGTTGTATTCTCTTCAAAATGAAATTCATAGAATAAAAAAACAAACAACACCACCCCATTTATATAATAAAATTGAAAAAAGAGTTATTAATGCGGTTGTTGGAGCATTTAATGCGGTAGGTGGCCAAAACACTGTTTGGCACGAAAAACTAGTCACTCACCGCGTAATGTCGATGTATGTCAGTGATTCTCATGAAATTCTCTGATATTATCGACAGTGAAAAGTGAGTTTCTTCGACCGTGTCGGCGGTGAACAATAAGTTTTCTCTGACTGTGTTGGTGGAAAACAATGAGTTTCTTCGACCGTGTCAACAAAAAATCACCAAAAACTCTCGATTAGTTTTGTCACTTGACTGTATCAGCATAAAACTTGAATCTTTTCAAAAACTGGGCCGCAATCACACATCAACAACTTTATTTGTTCTCTCCAATATTTTTGAAGATAACGCGTGAGTTACTCCCAATTGTGTCAGCGAGTTTCAGTGAGTTGTGCCAAAATGACATCTCACAAAAAGAAACTTCTTTTCCCAAGCTGGCTGTGTTGGAGTAAATTTCTGAGTTCCTCTAACACATCAGAGAAAATGGACAAGTTACTCCGATATGTCGGCAGAAAACTTGAGTTTTAACTTAGCCAAAAAACTTATTTTCTCAACTTTTGGAAAAAACTTAGCTTTTAGGATGGATTCTCTAGGGATGAAAAAACCAATGTAAGTAAGATTTCAATAAAAAAAAGTAAGGAGGAGCCCTAAAATGTAATTTTTTTTGGGAAGCAGTTGCAACAACAACACAACCTTAGCCTTTATAGAGCATAACATAAACCAAGAAGATAAGGAACAAGCAAAAGAGGATCAATCGATGGAAGAAGCCCATAATGACATAAATTTTGTTCTTAATCTTGTTTATGCAGTTTACTTGCATTTTTTATATTAGGAAAATACAAATAAAGATGTTAAAAAAATATAAAAAAAATAAGCAAACAACAATAATAATAAAACTCGATATTTAAGTGGAAAACCCATTGTGCGTAGGTCAAACCATAGGGAAATGGAAATATTCATCTTTTATTATTACTTGGAAAAAAGTTGTACATTGTTTTCTTCTCTTGTGATACAATGCCAAGTAACTTCCCTTTTATACAAAACATATAATATATGTGAGGGTTCTAGAAGGAACCAAAATACACTAGAAGGTTTAATAAATTTTCACCTTGGGGATACATCCCCTGAATCCCCCCAGCACATACAAATTATGTGAGTGGATAATCGTGTCACTCTATAAAGAAAATATCAAAGATCTAGATATTGAATTCATATCCTTACATTCTCTTACTTGAATTTGATATATAGGAAGTTCCTTGCCTATTTTTTTTACTTGTGTGTTATTTCCCAATGCTGCCTTCATCACTTTTCCAACAAGCCTATAGAAGTTTTACAACCTTGAAATTTCTATACTCTAACTGGATTTGTAAGAATATCTACAATATTCTCATCAATATCATTTTTCTCCAACAAAATCGTACCTTCTTTAACCACTTTTCTTGTGAAATAGTACTTAACATCAATATGCTTTTTGTAATCATGAAATGTTGGATTATTCACCAAGTGAATAACACTTTGACTATCACAATGCAAAGTTATCTTCCCCTGCATAATCTTGAACACATCCATCAGTCACTCCAGTCATATTGTCTCGTTTCTATCCTCAATTTTGACCACATATTATCCTTCAATGGTTAATAAAGGGCACCATTGGCTACAACTTAGATGTCCAACTTACAACTCCACCAAAAAAAGTGAAGTATATTTTATAGTAGAATTTTTCTCATCTCTATCTCGACCAAAATCAGAAGTTGTAAAACCTTTAATTTGTAAATATCCTTATTTGTAGAAAATAACAACATTCGAAGTGGCTCTTGTTATATATTTATCATTCAAGCTAGCATTATGATCTTAGGATATTTAATTGAGAGAATAACATGCATAGCAATAAACACAAGAGACAAGAGAAACAAAGAATTTTCCTCAGGGAAACCATAAAGGAGAAAACCCCGCAACTTTCTCAGAGATAGAATCAGCACCAAAAGTAAAACCCAAAAACATAAAGATGATCTCCCGACAGCAGTAGTCTCTCTCTTGTCCCAACAACTTCTCTCTCACTCATGTGCCCCAATGAGTGTGTGTGTGTGTGTGTGATAAATAGAGAGGCTCACTCTATATTTATATTCTTTCGTTCACTTAATGTCCACTTCAACATGTCGGCCTCACTTAAAAATTACTCAATAGAGCCAACATCTCTAGGAGAGTCTAATAACCCTAGTGCCCCACAACTTGTGGGTAATTTTCCCCTCTGACCAACAAGGAGGGTTATCTTTAACAAAATGGTGGGGACTATTTCCCCGAATTGCAATAACTCACCTAGGGTCAAATTCTCTAGGATAGTCTAATAACCCTAGGGCCCCACAACTGCGGGGACTTGAACCCTTGAACAATAGGAGGGTTACCCACAATGACTTGACATGACTTGTTTACATTATAGAAACTCCTAATAGGAACATCGGGGCATGACATGACTCAAATACATTATAGACACTTCCCAGAATAAACATCGGGGTACAATACATAAGATATACTAGTGAATACATTCCGAAGTTACAAATACATCAACACTCCCTCTTAACTAGGAAGGTATTCTCTCGACACAATTTATCAGCACAAGTCTTCTTCTCTGTATCAATTGGATCATCATTGAGTTCTCGTCATCTTCATCTTCAAGTTGTCTTCATATTCAAGTCATCTTCTTCTGGATCTGGCTCATCACTGGATCTGGATCATCATCACTGGATCTAAATCATCACTGGATCTAGATCATCATCACTTGATTTGGATCATCACTGCTGGATCATCATCATGGGTGCTATCTCATGATTCTTCTTGTCACGGGAAGTTCTATAGAGCCAGCCCTTTTTCATGCTGGTTGTAGGCCTAGCCTCCATGTAGGTCTTTTCCAACACTTATATCTGACCCTAAGTTATAATGTTTTTCCCAACACTTATATTTGATCATGTAGGAACCAATCCTATAATCATATCATAAAGGCATGCCCATCACTCACATATTACCATGTGGGAACACATCCCACAACCCTGTTGGAAAGGCCTAGCACTCACATCTAATAACCAATGTCAGAAAGGCTCAGCACTTACATTTGACCATGCGAGGAACCAATCCTCCATGCCGAAAGGGCTCTGCACTTACATCTGACAACCAATGTCAGAAAGGCTCAGCACTTACATTCAACCATGCGAGGAACCAATCCTCCATACCGAAAGGGCTATGCACTTACATCTGATCATTATAGGAACCAATCCTATAATCGCCTTAGAATGGCTCTGCACTCACATTTGATCATGTAGGAACCAATCCTACAGTCACATCATAATGGCCCTCAGTCCTAGACTGATATTTCCTGGTAACTGACAAGATGCCTCCATTGCAAGAATGGAATTCAACGCTTATATCTGATGATGTAGGAACAAATCCTATAGTCACATCATAATGGCTTAGCACTCATATCTGACATGCGAGGAACCAAACCTCTCATCATGACAGAATGGCTCAGCCCTTAAATCTAACCATGGAAGGAACCAATCCTCTCACCATGTCAGAATGGCTCATGGACTCATCACTTCCCTTTGGAGGGAACCTCGATCTGGAGAACACCAAGCTTCTCCCTGAAGTACTCAAACTTCATTCTTGCCAATGGCTTTGTCAACACATCAGCTATCTATTTGTCAATCGCAACATACTGGAGCTTCACTACTCCCCTCTGCACCATATCCTTGATATAGTGATACTTGATCTTGATATTCTTTGACTTGTCATGGAACACCAGGTTCTCTGACAACTTCACACAACTCTAATTGTCACAATATATACAAGTAGCATCCAACTGGAGATCAAATAAATCAGACAGTAGCTGCCTCAACCATACTACCTCGCAACTAGCTGAACAGGCTGTGACATACTCTGATTCAGCTGTACTCAGTGACACATAGGATTGCTTCCTGCTAAACCAAGAGATCACACCTAATCCCATACTGAAGCAATACCCTGAAGTGATCTTCCTATCGATGGCACTGCCTGCCCAATTTGAATCAACATAACCCTCCAGGTTAATCTTTTGATTCACCCCATACTTGAGCCCATAATCAACTGTAACCCTCAGGTACCTTAGAATATGCTTTGCAACAATCAAGTGAACATGTCTTGGATCTATTAGGAACTAGCTCAAGGTGTTCACAACAAAGCAAATATCTGGTCTCGTGTTCGTCAGGTACATCAAGGACCCAATCATCTGACGATACATTGTAGCATCAACCGTCTCTGATGAAGCAACACTCAATAGCTTCAGGTTCAATGCCATAGGTGTGGTCATGGCCTTAGATTCCATCATCCCAAATCTCTTCATGATCTCTACTGCATACTTCCCTTGTCCGAGGAAGATTCTATTTGCATTCTGCAAAACCTCCATGCCTAGAAAATAGTGCATCGACACATAACAGGAGCATCACTGGTCTTCTGCCTTCAACCTTGAAGCAAATGTTGGAATCTACTTTACTCTCAGTAAAGCCTAGAGTCAACAGTAATCTATCCATCCTGTTGTACCATGTCGAACCTCAGGATATTCTGCAGTCACTCCCTCTGAAGCATCATACTCCCTCCGTCTTCCATACTCTATGCACTGAAACATTCTGTAATGGAGTGACAAGTATATTCCTCTACTACTAATATTCTATGTATACATTTAGGGTCACTGGATACCAAGATCCTCTATCTTTGAAATCATTCTTGCACCCATCTGTGAGCTTGTCATCCAATATAGGCTTTCATCTTCAACCTTGTAGAAAAGGTTAATATCTTCATCAAGCTCCTCATGTATGTGTTATCCCATGGCTGTCTTCTGAGCTCATACAAGGCCTTCTTTCATTTGCACACATGATTCTGCCTGTCATGTGACTTCACTTCCAGTGGTTGCAAATGTCTCTTTGTATTTTATGCCTTCTTTTCGTGAGAAGCCTCATGCTATGAATCTTTCCTTGTATCCCACGATGTTTCGATTTATTGCATGATGGAAATACAAACTTCCCTTCACGTATCGATACTACATGCTACACATCATTCTTCTTGAACTGGTCTTCCCTTTCTTCTTGGTTACTTCTTCATAGCTTGAATATTTTGCATCAATGATGTCGTTGCATTCATCATATTATTCTTCATCTTGAACTGTCGTCACTTGTTCTTTGGAACAAGTCTCATCCTTCTTTGCTTGTAGGCGATTATGTATGCGATCTTTCCTACAAGTCAAAAGCATTTGTATGGTTAGAAACATTTCATAAGGAATATTCATACTGGAAAATTCTTATGCATAGATATATGATCATGCAACTACTTTAGCCAATACAACATTCATCCATATCTCACAGAAACTTTCTAGATGCCTTCCATCTCTACCAGGACAGCATTGAGATTGTGCACTAATCCAATATGTCAGCAAAGAGGTTTCATTCTAGATAAGTAGCAATGGAGAGTTGTATAGCACCATGAGCTACTTACCCATCACATGCATATTATTAGTATACTGTCATTAATGCAAACATTCTATCATGCATAATACATCAACTGAATATAAACAAATGCATAACAAAACAATATCATGAAATGACAATTGAATACTTATCTTTATTTGTTTCGTGGGTAGACTCCTTCTTGAGCCTTCAGCTTCATCATCTTCTACATTCATAATATCATCATTTCTTATCCAAATGCTAAGGTGGATAAGAGGTTCTTCAAGAGTTGAGTTCTTCATATTCCTCATTGCTTGAGGGATCTTCTTTGAATCATGAAATCTTTATCTTCAGTTGCTCCCATCTTCTTTTCTCTTATTATGAGTTGAGCTTCTTATTTCCAGAGTCTGCTGAAAGTAATCACTTCCTTCTAGCACACATTCCTCACATGAATAGATCCCATGATCCTGGGAGGCCATTCAAGGTAGCTATCATCACTTTTGCATTCTCCACTTCTTCTACTGCTAAAAGTTGTTCTTTGATTTGAGAGACGCTCATAAAGTATGACTGTATGGTCTCTGTATTCTGGATCTTCACATTCTTCAACTGTTTTCTCAAATTCATGTTCCGATTTATGTTCTTCCCTTCAAATAGCTTGGTCAAGGAATCAAACATCTCTTTTGGTGTCTTTAGGGAAGACACTTGTGGTATAAGGTGATCTGTGATTGAATCAACAATGATCTTCTTGGCCTTGACCAATTTCTTCTCTTGCAAGGCTTTTAGCCTCATCTCCCTCTGGAACTGGAACCTCTCTACTTATGTAGGTGTCCAATTCATTTTCTTTAGAGAGATCATATACTTCCATGCTTGGAAGTTGTCAACTTGAACAATCTTATCATCAAGCTGATGTGATAGATCACTTGGAAATGAGAACCTCAAATGAAAATAGTAAAATGTTAGATCTTACCGATTTGAGGTGTTTGTCCTGGTTCCAGAGCTGGCTGATCTAGGGTTTGTCAGAGAAACCCTAATTTTCAAAACTCGAAATATTTCATATTTGATTGGATAGAAAGATATATCTCTTCAAGGTGAGATGTCCAATGTACTCCTTTTCTAAAAACAGTGGAGGGAAGCTCTCGGAACAGGAAGCCCTACTTTTCCAATTTCTTCTGCAGAAATTCCTTATATTCTTTCTATGGTATCTCCAAAATTACTACTCATCTATTTCTAACACTTTGCACTAAGGTATCCTCGTATTTTCCTGGTTCAACACCATAGGTTTCATCAGAATTGGTTTCACCAATTGGGACTTATGATCATTTTCCCAAGCTGACCTGTTTCAGGATTGTTCATCATAGCGAAGTTGTATGTACTACCACATGTCACTGTTTCCTCTTCAGGGTCAAAAAACTCTACCATAGAATTTAAAGTCTGTTCCCTTTTTGTAACATATTCATAAATTTTATTTGGACCTTTGTAGCCCGAGATATGGCAATTCTCCCCAGGTGTCCTATTTGGGGATGTATCCTGGAAGAGGCTGGAACCCTAACTTGGAGGAATCATATCTCCTAGGATATAGCGAATCTGAGGCAGAAGTTTGGATAGATTGTGATTCCAGATTTTATCTTCGTCCTGTGAAAGTTTAAGATCCTGAGACTTTACCGATCCCAAGATATAGTGAATGTACCAAAACCTATTATTTTTAGTATTTAGGTTTTTTCCAGCTCTGTGATCTTAGGATCTTTAACTAAGAGAATAACATGCACAGTAATAAACACAAGAGACAAGAGACACAAATAATTTTCCTAGGGGAAACCATAAAGGAGAAATCCCTACAACTTTCTCAAAGACAAAATCAGAACCAAAAGTAAAACCCAAAAACATAAAGATGATCTCCTGACAGCAGTAATCTCTCTCTTGTCCCAGCAACTTCTCTCTCACTCATGCACCCCAATGAGTGTGTGTGTGTGTGTGTGTGTGATAAATAGAGAGGATCACTCTGTATTTATATTCTTTTGTTCACTTAATTTCCATTTATCTACATTTTCAGATTCGCTAGATTCTTGAAATGAACTAGGTTCACCATCATAAGTTAAGAAAGAAAAAGAAGACTGAAAATAACGAGAATGCCTTTTTGGACGTTGATGGGCCCCCAAAATTGCTCCTTTCTCGACTATATTATACTATCCTAGCAGCATTATCCACCATAATTTGATACATTTACCATTCAAAAGATTGTCTTCCACTTTAATCTATCAATTTAACTGAATAAAGTTAAAAGGCATTTAATTTATTAATTTGTAATGCATTATTCATGGTGATTGTGGAATTCTTGGCCTTGGGCTTGCATATACTATTTTTGGGGAAATTTACTTGCGGCATTTCAACACCTATTTCGGTAGCGAGTTCCACATTATGCTTGATTTTCAATAATGAATCGATTCACTGGCATGATTTACCTTCATCTTCTCGCTCTTGCTGGTCCTGTAATACTTGCATATGCATTCTAGAATTATGATTTGATGATGAGCTTTGGTTCACTAATTTACACTATTTTAAAATTTAAAGAAATAAATAGTTGAAAAGTAATACATTAAAAAAATCATTATTTTACCTTAAAACTATCCATACTAAAATAAATAAAATTATTATTATTCAAATAAATGTGAATCATGGTATTACCTAATATTTAATAACAAGAAAATCCACTCATGAATTTCAAATTGTTATGCCACTTCCAAATATACTAATATTTGCACCAAGAAGTGCAAAGGAACACCAAGAGGATCAACATTTGGAAAGTGAGAAACAAGCATGACCATATCCAAGAAGACTAGTAAAAATTTTTTGACATGAAAAGAAGATTCATAGAAACTAAAAAAATTCTAGGTGGGTAAAAGGCTTGAAATATTAAAAATATGAAAACACTCTAAACATTAAAATTATAGGTAGAATATTTATTTATAACTTGTATTGAAGGAAAAAGTATTGATCTACACATATATAAGAAGGATTGGTTAAAGAACCAGACAACGACTTGCAGAAATATAAGCAATCAAATTGAAATGGGAAAGGAGCAACATTATGGCATTTTCTAATCAAGCTACATCCAAAACTTGCACCATATTATTTCAAAATGAAAGAGGAAACATAGCCCCCAAGCTCATAGCTAATAATCACATTTTTATATAATTATTATGAAAAAAATACCTTTATAACTATTTCATTCAAACAATAGTATATTGATAAATGGAACACTACAATTTATCAAAAGATAGAGAATAGTCCAAATCACAATATATAACAAGTTTATTGGACTTAACACTTTTGAAAAATAACACGTATGATATATCATAGCATATACAAGACATGTCTCTTTGCATTTCTAAAAGAGAGCCATGCCAATTGAGTTTTACAATTAACATCACATTACAGTTTGGCATGGGATGTCATAGCATATTTTAGACATGTCTCTTTTCTTTTCAAAAATAGAACAATGCCAATTGTCCTTTACAATGAACATCATATCACAATTTGACATGGCATGACAGAAACTAATCTCATTAAAAACAAGACTCCAATGTGTTGTTATAACTGATGCTGCAACACCTATAAAAAGGAAAAACATGTTTGATACGAATCAAAGTACAAAATGAACAACAATAATCATGTGTAGGATTCAACAAAAAAATATGGTGCTGCAAACATTTTAGGCCAGCATAGGGAGTTCAAGTACATGAACATTTCACCCTCATCCTCCAAAATGGCACTGACCTTTTTCCAGATTGTAAAGTTGTTTCTGAATCCTCTGCTTTGAGAAATTGTTGCATCTGACTTGCAGATAGATGTGCATAGTTGATTGGATAATTTTCACAAGAAACACATAATGATCATATCAAACACATTTGAAAAAATACATTTCAAATGTGAATATAAAAATCATGGAATTTAATAAGATTAACATCTTAACCTGAAGAAATTTTAGTTTTTGTTTGACATAGTATGTTCTTGGAATTAAATAATTTGATTTTAAAAAAACTATTAGTAATTACTCTAACAAACAACAAGTAATGTCAGAACCTTTTGGATTTAGAAGTTCAACTAACTACATCAATTTTGTTTGACAATTCTTAGGTGCATTTTTTTGGGAACATTATCATTAACTTTTAAATTTATGCATTGGAAATCTGTTCAAAAACATGTTTAACAAAACAAAACTATCATATTTTTCAATGACTCTCCAACTATATTATAAGGCCATGTGCAATAATAAATGCGCTGAAGTATATCTATGAAGAAAACAATCTTATACAATGGATAACTAAAACGATAAACTAACCATAGCTGATTGCACCGGTCCCCCCATTCTTCCCAGCTTAATCCCACTACACAAAAGGTAAAATACTATACAACGTTTTGTCATAAAAAAACATAAGATTTAAATCTACAGAGCTCCAAAACACATTTATTTTCTATTACTTTGTGTCATGCATAATGGCATGATCATAATCAAGCAAACTGAGTGTCATCCTGGGTGACATAATATTCTTCTTTTTAAATGCCAAAGTGAGTTCGATTGGATGAACGTACTTGCAGGTGGGGCATGAAAGAAAAGCCTTCTAAACTACTCAAACATGTGACACTATGCACAAGCCACCACAATCATATTTTTGTTATTTTCATCAAAGAGATTAGACAAGTTCTTCCTTCTAGCTGCAAGTTCTTCCTTATGTTGCTTCTTCCATATCTGACCATTTTTTGGAATATTCATTTGGAGGTCCAACTACATAAGATAAAAAACATAAATTGGACTTGTTTCTCTTGGATCATGCCAAGTTTCACTTTTGTGGATCAATTGTAATAATATATTTTCCATGTATAGAATCATTGATGAATTCAATGACCAACAAAAGAAACCATTAATAAAAAAGAAACACAATTTGTAATCAAGAAAAAACTAGATGAATGAAATAAACTTGAAGGTGAATTCAATGACAACAACAACAAAAAAACCATGAATAAAATAGAAACACAATATGTAATCAAGAAAAAAAATAGAAGAAGGAAACAAACTTGAAGGTCTAAACATTGCTTCCATTCTGGACACAGTGAAGACTCAACGTGAATCTCAATACCAATACTTGTCAGTTTCATTTTCTATCCATCGACACCAATCTCATCAACATGTTTATAATTTCCTGAATTCCAACTTCATTTTCTTGTCTTATATATGTCTTCAAACATATTCTTAGATCCTACAAGATTCTATTACTGAACCCTGAAAAAATCTAGGGTTTCAAGGAGTCGACTAGGGTTTCAAGGAAAATGACCACCGACTGGGAAGAGAAAATTTAAATTGATATAAGCTACAAATTCTTGTGAGAATTATGAAAGACTCACAATTTATAGAGAAACACTGGTGAACGTTTGAGGTATATATTAACTTGGTGTTATGAACCCAAATGGCACTTCTCCGTCCAAGTGCCGACAATTCCTTATGTTGGTACACAAAAGGACATTTTAGGATTGAAGTTTCCCAAAACACTATAATGGGCATGAAATGAGATGCATTTATCCTTGAAATAGATTTCCATTTTATTTTTCTAAGTGTAGATTAGCATACGTGACTATCTCCATTGAAACTCGCGTACATACACGACCATTCTCGTTGACAACTCGTGTACGCGGGTTTCCTTTAAGAGACTTGCGTGTCATATGTGGGTTGCCTATATTAATAGTTGTGTACATCTCCATTCAACATTAAAAAATATAAATCATGATTAATGGAGATTAGTTGGGCCTTAATCATCAACTACCCCAACCATCTCAACCTCCTCAACCTTCGAATCTACTCTATTTCCCAAAGTATAAATAGAGGCCTTGGGGAGGGCATTAATCAATCCATTTTGGAGAGCAAATTCATGCTGGTGGTATATCTTTAGAATTCTTAGAGCAGAAAAACTCAGAGTCCTTTGGTTTCAGAGGAGTCCTTGTCCCAGGAGTTGGGTTGTACACTTATCTCATTCACTGATTGTTAATAAAGAGAATTATTCTTCCAACATTGTGTTGAGTCTCTTTCACATGTTAGGGTTTGATGAATATATTTGATTAATCACTATATATGTTGTTTATCTAACCTATTATATATACATGTATAATATTGTACTTGGATAATTTTCTTTTTGCGGGTGAAGGAGGTGCATCCCTGAAAGCTTTGGAGAGGAGCAGAGTGGAAGAAGATAAAGCTTGGATCAACCGTCTATAATCGGGTCAGTCCAATATTTCTTCCTATTTCCTTTCTGTACTTATCTAAAGCTAATTGTATGCAAGTTTTAGAAGTAAGTTGGTAACCCCAGACCCTAGGTTATAAGGGTGTTTATTCTTGAACAACAGAACTAGCGACTTCGCTGGGGAGACGATACTGCTGTGGGTTAACTCTATAGATCCTTGCTCAGTCTTTGATTTGATTCAGTGTGTGGTGTTTTGTCTTGGTTCATACTTGTAGTGGTGCTTTGAAGTCGTTTATAATTTTTATTTTTTTGAAAAATTTAACTCCTGTACACGGGTTGTTGTGCTACACAGTCGCGTATAGAGGTTTGTGACATGGGTTGCGCTGTTGCACAGTCACGTATAATACGCGGGTTGCTCTTGTACACAGTCGCGTACAAGCCTGAGCAACAAATTTTTTTAGGGTTGGGTTGCTTGTCCTTGTCTTTTTTGTGGATTTTGTATTGCTTAGTGGTCTTCAGTACTGGCATTGCACTATAGGTTTGATTTCCTTGTTAACCATACTTCATGATTTTTGTTAAGCCCTTGGGTTCTGATTGGTTGGATTGTCTTTCTTTTAGCATTTTGAAATGAATTTTCCTGTTGGGTAATAGCTCCAAGTGTTGGTTGTTTGAATCAATGATCAGGGTTCTAGATACCGTATATACCATTCTATTTCTGAATAGTGTTGGTTTGTCACTTGCCTTTGATTGATTTAAGTGATTTCTATTCATTGTATCTTCTCAGCTGGGTGTGTTCCAAGTCTTCCTTAGGTGGTTGATTTTTGGTTTTTATAAATCTGCTTTACTTCATTTTTCTCACTTTATATAGTTAGATTATCCAAGCACACTCAAGAATTTTGCATCTAGGTGCATTAGTAGTCTTTGAGGAATTTGAAAAGTGAAAAGAAAACATTAGAAACTTTTGCATTTGAATTGCATATAGTAGTTTTATTTTCAATTTTTAAATAAAATCTCAAAAATTACAAAAATATAGTCTTAGTTTTCTCTTTATTAGTTGCATTTTCATCATTTTATATTTACAAAGAAAAATAAAAGAGAAGCTTGTTTTAAAGTAGTAATAATTTGCTTTGGAATTACACACCTGTTGTTTTTACATTTCTTATCGAGTCAATAACATCAGTCTTTCACTCCACTTGCCTTCTGAGTAAAAAATAGCCCTTAAAATAAACACTATAATTAAAATTTATTAGTAATTTTTGTTTTATAGGGCCATACACCTACTAGCTTAGGCTAGACTTGTGGGATAGGAAGTGTAAACTCCCCATAAGTATTTAAATTTAGACATAGTGGGCCAATCGATAGGTAAATCCTTCTCTTTATCAATAGTATCTGGGAAGCTCCTCTCAAACGGGAGTCAAGCACAAGGCCGCGTGGAGGCATTGGACTTAGGAGATAACCCTTCGATTCCTTGTCAAAATGTAAACCAAGGTTTTTACGCATCAGGGGATTTTTTCCTAGACAGAGTTTCGAGCTCAGCTGCCCTGCTCATGCATACAAATTAGGGTTGTGACTATCCCCCAAGACTATTGGTATAGTTAAGGTAGCCTCTAGTCTCTTGACATCTAGGGTTCATACACAAGTAAACCAGAAGGCTATTTCTGGTTCACCTTGGATGGGCTTGGAAGGTAACCCTTGTTGAAAGTGTAGGAGGGTAGTGGGTGATTCCTCTGCTTGTGCCTAAGAACCTCTTTAAGGATTCCAAGAAACTGTCTTTCAGCTTTCTTCGGGAAAGCATATCTTTTACCCTTTCTGACTGTTGACAGTTTAGGAATTTTCGTAGTGATTGCTCTGTGGTTTTTCTGTGTTTAGCCAACTGTAGGGTTTGAAAAGTCAATTTTACAATCATGGAGGACCAACCTATAATAAGGTCATGAAGGTTGCAAAACCTTCCTCCTCTTATCACATTGGAACCTCCACCTCCCCCTCAAATGTGGAGATTGGACACAGACGATTGTTTTGAACCAATAGGAGTTAGCGAAGTTTTGGGTGAACCAGAACTTAGGGAAAACTGTCTTAATTTAAAAATGGTTGAGATAGAATAATTGCAGGCTGATGAGTTTGCAAGAAATTTTAATACACCTCTAACTGAATTAAATGATCCCGTGATCATTCAGGTTCATCCTTTTGATCCACCCCTGATTGGTTTCCTTGTGGACAAGATAATGTCTACTACAAGATAAAGTTCTTTTACCTTCACCTTAGTCGCTCCATCTGAAGGGGTTCTACCTCCCCCTATAAGTACCCCTAGAAAAAGCATACCTACTACTCCCTTAACTCCAATGAGCCGGGTGGTTCAACCACTGGCTCCCACAAGCCTAGCAGGTGCTTCTGGTGGTATGGTCATTGGGATTCCTAGTATACCTACAGTTCCAACCTCCTTCACACACACTGCCCAGAGTGGTCCTATAGGATCCTTGGATTTTTTCCAAGGATTTCCTTGGGATGGGGGGAACATTCCCCCATCCACTCCATACATAGGCCCATCACCCTCTTATGTAGGCATGCAGTTTGGAAACACTAACCCTTATTGTCAAGGTTTCCAAACTCCGATTTCTACTCCGATCATGAGCTCTCCATTTTCTCTTTTTAGCGGAGGGATACCTGCTACTGTATTTCAAACCCTAGTTTCGACTAGGGCAACTAGAACCTCTTATACTGCACCTTACACAAACAATCATATGGCTTATGGATGGAACCCTTTTCAAAGCAACACATCCACTTCATAATCGCTAGCAAGGGGAAACCCCACCTTCACATATGGGAACACAGGGGCAGGTCCCTCTAATCCCCAAACTGGTAATTTTAGTGCTCCGGTTAGACCTAAGCTTCCTTTCCTAGCAACACTAAACTTGCCAGATTTGTCTAAACTGATGAATGACCCGGTGAGGCATGATCCCTCTTGGCCACCTTTCCCTAGCAAGTTTCCCTCGGACATCCCAAAATTTGAAGGAAAAGTTGGTGAAGATTTTGGGGCTCATGCCACCACTTTTCATTTATGGTGCTATTCCAACTCACTGAACAAAGATTCAGTTTAGTTGAGGCTATTCCAAAGAACATTCCTTAGTTCACTTCTACTGCGTTTAGCAATTTTTTGGGACTTGGCTAACACATTCCTTAGTCACTTCCATCTTCCTGTCTGATATGATTTTGGAATGGACTTGTTATCTACCTTCCAGGAAAACAAGGCCACCCATATCTCGGATCACATCTAAGAGTGGAGGAGGCAGAAGAGCCTTATTAAAGCCACTATTCCTCCTGAGTTCTTATTAGAATGGTTCCTTAAATCCCTATTGCCTTATATATCTAAGGACG
>LPNX010383733.1:0-24184 GCA_001517045.1 Pseudotsuga menziesii
ATCAACAAGACTTGTTATTGTAATTTTTAAGCATGCAGTTTATTAGAATTACAAAAAGCATGTTATGGTATGTAACAAATACAGAAAAAAGCAAATGGCAGCCTAAGCATAAGGAAAAATATTGAGTGACCATGAATCATAAACCATTATACCTCATATCAATAGCCTTTAAACCCCACTGGTAGTACCTTTACCATAAACACGCCTTACACTACGACTTTGACTTGTAGTTTTCCAATCAACTCACCCTACTACTATAGCCATAGAACAACAACACTTAGAAATAAAACAAAGAGGTGCAGTTTATGTTGGCAACTTGGAATGACAGAGTTTGGGGAAAGTTTTAATAGAGACACAGGTGTAAGATCTACCCTTGAGCATAACATCATTCATTTGGTATCTGGGTTATTCGATACTGTATACCCCGCAGAAAAGAGTGAACTATGTCAAGGCCAGATAAGCCCTGAAACAGTATAATTCCTGTATCAGTATAATCCCTGACCTTGCCCATGTTTGAATCCTATCAATTCTTTGCAATATATGCAGCTCTACCTAAGATTGGCGGCCACACAAATAGTATACAACCAAGCACAAGACTACATAAAGATCAAAAGGACGACATTTTCGTTCGGCTATACTTCAACAGCACAACCTCTCAGATTTTCTAATGGATGAGTAAAATCCAAATGTCTTTATGAATGCCATATCCTTATGCTGGATTAAGCTTTGGAGAAGCATCATTCCTCTGTTGATATTACCTTCTGGTTTGGCAGACAGCGGACCCACAAATTCACCCCAAAATATGATCATATTGGCACATATGGTAGGTGCCCTCCCGACTGAACAAAACTGCCCAAAAACTTCTTTATTTACTGCTGGAACACCTTACAGTTCTCATCAAACTGCCAGTCTGCATCTCAGAATTTCTTCTTGGATTATTAACTAAATTTTCCCAGTAGTCCCAGTATCTCCATTCTGCTTGGTTCAATCATGATTTTGGCCATTTTCTGGTGATATCAATCGCTGTCCATATGTTGGATTGTTTCTGAACATATATTTACAGCCTTCTAACTGTAGACCCTCCAAACATACCATCCTCAATCTACTGGAAGCAAATGCACCCTACAGCTGGGAAGGATGCCTAAAAAATGCTCAAAATGCAAAATCGATCGGCACCTGGGGTAATGGGGTACATGGTGTAAGATTGGCACCTGGATGATCTGTGGATTTGCACATTGGAGACGGCTTAGTGATTGCTTGAGGACAAGTCGGGGTTTAAGTTTGCAGAGGCAAGAAAGCCCCGAGCAAACTCACGGGACAGAAAGGCCGCGGGTGTACCATTTTTTATTTTTAGTTTTAGTTTTTTTAATCTAAAGGCGTCGTCGCTTAAGCGACGCCTACTATTTGTTATAGGATTTCAACAAAATTTGTTGTGTGAACGTGTACCATTTTACTTAATTTTTTTTATTTTAAGATTTTGTTCACTCAAGGAGCCGTCGCTTAAGCGACGCTTGCTAGGCTAGCCGTCGCTTAAGCGACGCTTATGAGCCTATCCATCGCTTAAGCGACGCTTATGACCACAATTTAAAAAAAAAAATTTAACTTTGTGATTTTTGGTAGGTTTAAAAGAAAAAATCCACGCGCCTTCGGAAGTAACCGTCGGATTTTGGATCGAAATGTAGTAGTGTTTGCACTTTAATTCAATGTGATTAGGATCTTTAACTGAAAGAATAACAAGCACAACAATATACACAAGACTCGAATATTTCCTCAGGGAAACCATAAAGGAGAAAACCCCACAAACTTCCTCGAAGACGGATTTGTCACTAATACAATATCACAAGATGGAAAACACAAGAATAAGAAGTCTTATGCAACTCTCTCTCTTTCTCCTCTAGCAAACTTGTCCTCTCTCTCTCCTCATGCAAACTCAAGTGAGTGTGTGTGTGTGTCTAAATGAGGGAGTGAGTCTCCCTATTTATACACATCAAGTGACTTGACCTAAAACCTAATTGGGCCAACCTCTTGACCTAGCATGATTGACTTCTCCTAGGGAGACTCAAAAAATAAATTTACATTAATTCTTCTAAGGACTATTGCTCCAACTTACAATGGAGGTTTTATCTCAATGACCAAACATAATAATGACATCCCAAACAAAGGAAAAACATCTCTAATGAAGGTACAATAAAAATACAATAATAATATACAACAAAATATCTTACATAGTTACATTTACAACAACAGAGACATCTCTAGGAGGATCCAAGAAGACCAAATTTTCAAAGTCCTCCAATCTCAGCAAAACTAGTGCCAGATCGAAGGGCTTGTCGAGACGATTCCAACGGCGTTCATTTCACCTCAAACGGACTCCGTATGAGAAAGTTATCACGTTCTTTTCTATGAGGTCAATAGGGAAAATTGGCAAAAAGAGGTGCCACGTGGCACCACTGACAAGGTGACACATGGCATCTGTACTATACAAACATGATGACATGGCACCACTAACAGGGTGACACATGGCATCCATACAGTACAGATGGATGATGTGGAAGTTGTACAGACATACATGTGGCAGTACAGTCCAATCAGGATGCGACACGTGTCATGTACGGACAATGAGGTGGCAATCCAGTCAGCACTACAAACCAATCCGAATGCGACATGTGTCATTTACGGACGATGAGGTGGAAATCCAGTCAGCAGTATGGACCAATCCGAATGCGACACGTGTCAGTACGGAGGTGACTGTGCAACTTAGTTGGAAGTACGGCAGATGAGTTGGCAGCTGACTGGGCGTTGAGGTGGACCAATCCGAAACTACCATGTGGCAGCACCGGATTGGCCAATATTGATTGAATTTCACCAAAATGTTGTTGCTCCGCCGGTTTCGAACTCCTGACCTCCCATACCCTGTCTCTAAGCCTTTACCAACTGCGCTGGTAGTGTTCCTTGTATAATGTATGGAGATGAATTTATTTAAAGTGGAATTTCAAGCCCCAAAGGAGCCGGGGCTTAGCCCCGACCTTGGTTCTTCCTCCAGCGTGACCGGGAGCTCCGACCAGCACGGGAGCCCGCGCTCTATTTTAGCACATGTCAAATTATAAACTATATAAAATGGGTTATAAGTGGGTCTAAAAACAAGTTACGTTATAACAAATTTGTTTTAAAAAAAAACCATATTGTGGGTTCAATGAACCATGTGGTTTTGGGGGAAAAGAATTTTATTGTAATATTCTAAAAATATAAAATGTGGTTGGCATAGTTGTAACTATGTCAACTACATAATTTAAGAAGAGCCTAACCAAGTGTGGGGAGTTGGAACCATATGCCTTCTTGGGAAAAATTTGTTGTAACTAAAGAATCAAGAGGAGAATGTGGAGTGGGGCAAGCCAAGCCTATATAAACCCACTTAATTTCCATTTACAGAGCATGCTTTGGAGTGGAGACTTTGTAGCTAAAGGAGAGAAGGGAGATTGCGTAGCTCTGCAGGAGGAAGGTACGAGTGTTTATACTCGTTTTACACTGTCTTCGGGCTTCGGAGTTGTTGGAAGCAGTCTTGTTGTGTTTTGGGCAGTGGTTCTCTTCTTGACCATTGTCGCCAAGGTATCATTGTATCATTGCCATGTATTTTGCCTTCATGCTAAGATTATAGATCGGCCCTCCTATTGAGAAGCAGGCCTGGAGATGTAGTCCATCTTGGACGAACTCCGTTATCAACTTGTTGTCTTTATGTGTGTATTGTCTATGCTGTTTGGTTCTCTTCTTATGGATTTGTGAGCTTCATTCATGCTCTTTATGCAATTCATGTTAACGTCATAGAGTAGCAAAGATCTTGTTTTCGGATCACTTATGTAACTCTCTCTCTTTCTCCTCTAGCGAACTTGTCCTCTCTCTCTCCTCATGCGATCTCAAGTGAGTGAGTGTGTGTCTAAATGAGGGAGTGAGTCTCCTTATTTATACACACCAAGTGACTTGACCTAAAACCTAATTGGGCCAACCTCTTAACCTAGCATGATTGACTTCTCCTAGGGAGACTCAAAAAATACATTTTACATTAATTCTTCTAGGGACTATTTCTCCAACTTACAATGGAGGTTTTACTTCAATGACCAAACATAATAATGACATCCCGAACGAAGGAAAAACATCTCTAACGAGGGTACAATAAAAATACAATAATAATATACAACAAAATATCTTACATAGTTACATTTACAACAACAGAGACATCTCCCATGCATGTAGAAATAACCCTAGGTACAACCAAGAACAAGATTAAGGAATAAAAACCCCAATATGGTCATCATTATGTTGTGTTGTTTTTCATGTGTGTGCACATGCACACATGCATGACAAAAGCATTCTTCGTTGGTTGTTAGGCACTAAGGAAAATGTAAGTGACCCTTATGTATACATACTAACTAACAAACCATTCAAAACATAAATTTAAATTATTTAAATAACATATTAAGGAGGAAAGCAAAGCAATGTTTGATTAAGCTAATAAAAAAACAATAAACTAATTAATATCATCCAAGGAGTGGCATGTGCTCCGGAGGGTTCTTTGCTTTTTCACAAACTTTCTCTATTAAAGCAATAGCCAAGTAGCACTTCCTTTATGTGATCAACACTTTGAAAAGGAATGAATAGCATGCGTCCAAGTAAAAGACAAGAAATGTGAGTGGGAGTAAGGAACTTCCCACTCTTAGACACAATTTTGGCAACATAAAGTCAGACAACAAAAACTTGTAGAATGCATAATAGATGCTTGTATTTAAAAGCCAAAGCTAAGCTTGAAGGTGAACCGGTTCAAATAGGTATAGACAAGATTCAAGTATGAGCATCCATGTAGATTAAATTAATTGGGGGAGTCAAATCCTTTCTATTAAATGAGGAAGGTCCATTGTATGATCTTGCATTCACCCACCAAGCTTATGAAGTGACCTTGAGTATTAATAGGTTCTGGAATTACTCTAATCACACCAATATAATGATCATGCCGGTATCAAGAGAATCTCTCATGAGTTGCACAATTAGTAAAGAGAAAGTCATATGGCCCCTCTAATGATTTGAAATGTACAATTGATGTCTTGTATTGTTTCGAAAATATTGCTATTACTGATTTAGACTATTTCCAATAAAATCACTTGAATATTATAAAAAAATTAAAAAATTAAAATGATAACAAATATCTATGGCTTCTCACTCTCACTCCCCATCTCACTTTAATTAGCCTCCCAAAAGAATGTTACCATGGGCTACCTCATAAATATCTAAAGCTACTCGGTAGCTTGCACACAACCTCCCACTATGATGATCCGTCTCTCCCAAAAGAATGGTATCATGTAGAGAACATTGAACATTGGTGTAAGGGGTATAAGATTGGGAACCTCCAAAACTTTCAATTTCACAAATTCCACAAGCCAGTACAAAAGGCATGTCAACCTTTTTAATCGTACTCCCCTAGCTGTACTAATAAAAAACAAAAACAAAAAAGCCAGGTGGGCTCACCATTTACCAAAATATAATCATTTAATGGTTCAAATGATATTGTTGTGCCAAGCGATGTTTTGTCAATATAATCCTTTTTCCTTTAGCCTTAAGAATTGCCATCAATAAATCTCACTCCAACCTATCATAAACCTTTTCCATGTCCAACTTTAAGAATTGCCATTAGTAAATCTCACTCCGACCTATCGTAAACCTTTTCCATGTCTACTTCATGGACATACTTGTAGCTTATAAACATATTCCCATAAGTTTAGCAATACAAATAGTCAAATACATTGATAATAATAATTTTCTGAAAAGATTAATTTCTAGTCTTAATGTTAATGTTACACAGCAACAAATGGTCAACAAAGGGTTTACAGCTAAGGATTCCATGGTGGCCGCGCTCGGTTCTCAGTTCTGTTACTGTGCCTTGGTCTCTTTTGTGGGCTTCGACCAGATGTCTATGAAGGGTTTATAATGTCTTGAGGCGAGGTTACTGTTGGTCGTGACCGATTCTCCTTGCACTGGCTTCCACCCTGGAGGTTTTTCTTACTTGAACGACTTGTTCTCCCATTTTTTGCAGCTTCTAGCTACCTTTTGTGGACCGAGACTTGGACTGTCACCTTGGACTATTCGGTGGTGTCTCTTGTGGTCAACGTCGGGGTGCTCAGCTTTTGGCTTGCTTGTATTTTTTGTGGGTTTTGACCGGCTTCCTATTTAGGGTTTTTTGTTGTCTTGATTCGAGGCTACGGCTGGTCGTGACCAGTTCACTTTGGATTGGCTACCACCCTGGAGGCCTTTTCTCATGAACGTCTTGTTCTCATGTTTTTCTGCGGCTTCTGGCAACCTATTGTGAACCTTGACTTGGTCTGTCACCGAGGACTATTTGGTGGTGTCTCTTGTGGTCAACGTTGGGGTGCTCATCATTTGGCATGCATGCGGATTTTATGGGCTTTGTGCTCTCCGGTTAACTTTGGCATTGTTTGTCAAAATCCCAAAATTTCCGAAAAATTTAAAATTTTGAAAATACAGATAATATTCAATAATGCAGTCAGCTAATTGTTTTAATTAGTTATATGTTAATGATTTCATAATCTGAATTATCTACTTGATTATGCTTATCTTATAGAATAATTCTTTATCAGTTTAATGACTTATTTTTCTTTGCGACCACAAGGTGGAACTGTCTTGGTATTATGGGGCTTACTTAGCTTTGAGCTAACGCAGAAAGTTTACCTGCTCTTACAGATTTACAGGTAAGAAAGATCCGGTGCTACTTGTCAATAATCATAAGGAATTCAGATATATGTTCGTTGTAAAAATAATAGCTCAGTAAAAGAATATAAATGCTATTCAATTTCAAATGCTTTTATGAGGTAAAACCATTAAATCGTTATTCTTTTTAAAGACGCCATGGAAACGAGAGTCAGTCCTATCAGTATTGGTGACAGTTGCTTTCTCTCTCTAGTTGTAATTTATAGTTTTTATTGCGTACTAATCTCTTCGATGTTTATCAATGTTTACCATGGTCATCGTGTGTGTAAACGCCTTAAATCTTTCTTTACATGCAGACTAAAGATGGAAAGGTTTTTACATTAAGGGTCTATCTTAAAATTGTGAACATATACCATTTGCGTCATAACAAATTTTAGTCACTTCTTGTGATAAGAAAGTAATGTGCAATACCTAATGAGTTTTTATACTATTATTCCAACTTCCAAAGCTTTGAAGTTTTAAGGAATTATATCATTATTACATATTGCTATAAAAAGGGATTAAGTTAGTGTCGATGAACTAAACTCTTTTACACCTAACTTACTTGGAAGATTTTGTCCAATTATTGTTATTACTTCATTAAAGTGCCAATGACAAGCCCGATAATTACTATAGGGCTTAACCTTCTCATTGCAAACCTTAATAGTTTAATAGTTAAATACTCAAAGGTATAATGAGAATAAACTTAGTAAGAAGGACATCTTATCTTACATAGGTTTTTAAGAATTTTCTTATGTTGAATAATAAGTGGCATAACCCTTGCTAAAATACAATTGTTTGGTTGAACAAATACTTGCTTGTAAGAAGAGTATTTACCATTAATTGATTTTATGAATTTCTTTTATAACATATTAAAATGACATAACCTTTGATAGATTTATAATCGTTGGAATGAATGAACATCGTTTTTGTATAAAAGATGGGTCATAGTATTGACTACACCCTTAATAAGTTTAAGACCTAACAATAATACTAATGTTCTGTTGTTTACACTCCAACGTGCAAGCTAGGTTGACTTCGGGGTATCGAACCTTATAGAAGCTTCAAATCTCCATGTGATTGGAATAATAATTCTTTTGTTGATTGCATGCTGGGACTATATAATTTCACCCACTGCATGCAAATAATCTTGATTGAGTACGTGGACTCATTACAGCCAAGTGTTATGTAGATATAAGGCACTAAAGAACCCTAAACTTGTTATTTCCCCCATTTTTTTCGGCCTCCGGCCGCTCTGCTACTGTGTTGGTTGCCCGCCCTGTCGCTCTGCAACTCGTCGCAGGAAGTCTCCTGGCTTTGCTTCTTTGTCTCATGCACGTTGTGGGCTCGCCCTGAACGCTCGATAGAGAAGAGTTGTAAACAAATTTGTTTGCTGCTTGGGCTGGGTTAGTTGTTCCTCCAGGGTTTCTCCTTCGCAGCTAGCTCATTTCAGAGTTTATCAGACTGTAAAGTCTCTTCCTTCTTTGGCCCGGTAGTGAGAGTCGTGGCTTTACATCTTCAGAGTGGTTGGATCTTAGGGTTTTTGCAACAAGGTGGACTCAGGTTGGGAATAGTTGCGACCCAAGCGTTTATACTAGCTTGGCCTGTCGCTTCATCTCCTGGCTGTCGCTGGTCATTGCTGCGTTAGTAATCTCCATTTTTCCTGTGGCAGATGAAGGTTTTGTTCCTCCTCGCGTTGGTAACTGCACTACTGCTTGTGGGTGGTTACGTTTTATTGAAGTTTTAGGTAAGCATTTGTAATGGTAACTTTATTTCTTTACAGCTCTGTTTCATTATATGTTTGCTCATATTAATCCAAGATTTTAACGATATCAGGTTTGATGTTTTGGGTGGAGGTTGTGCGTTCTCGTTCTTATTCTATGTGCATTGTCTTAGGGTCTTGCTAAGATGTTGGAACTTCATTATTTTAGTTTGTTCATTATTTGTATTTATGGTTATTTTCTTTTCTCCTTCACATGGTTTTTAAGGTCATGGTTTTTTTCTTTGACACTATAGATGGGCATCAACACTTTGGATGATGTGCTACATGTGAAATAAAATACAATCATCATATTTTGAGAAGGGTTGTATTGTAGGTTGAATATCTTCAAGTAGCATTCTCCATACTTAACTATAGAATCAACTTCCCCATTAAAAGGTTAGAGCGTTAAAATTGTGGAATTGGAAGAAAATGTGGTCATTCGGCTATCAAGTTAAGTATCCTAAACAAACCATAACATGTGATTTCAATTGTTCTTAGGACTTTTCAAAACTTCTCACTCAATGGTTTATCGTCCAAATGTTTCAGTTGGTTCGTTTAGGGATATGGTCATGGAGAAAGATACCATTCAATAAACTCATGGAGATAAGGGAATTAAACAGGAATCTATGGAACCTAAAGTAGATGTCAAGAAAGAAGCCCACAATTGGCATGCTTTCCAATAAATAATCTACATTTTATGTATTGCCATTAAATACTTTTACTAGGTTGGTATACTATAATCTATCGTTGTAGTCCATTTGTCTATATAAGGAAAAATGTTACATCGATGTAGGTTGTAGGTAGTGATGTTACTTTTGGTATCAGTCTCTTTGATTGAATTGTACGTTTAACTCGCTATAAAATGCATCCAACCATTTCTTTTAATACGAACTATTTATTCTGGTTAAAAAATAAAAACTTCCAGTTAGGCTATTTTATAGAACTCCTTTTACTTCCCCATACACCACAAGAAGATTCCCCTTTTCAATATATCAATTATATTTAGTATGGGTAGTAGTAGTCTAAACCATTGTCTACTTTCATATTTAACTCTAGAAGAAATTTGGTTCTTGGACATTAATGATTAGCAATTTTTAGGGAATGGATATAAATCTTTACTCTTTACTCAACTTGATTTCTCCATTGATGCACTACAATTTTCTCTTCCCTAACTCCGTGATTCTATCTCCCATCCATCATTCTTTACAAAAATTTGTTTGTAATACCATAGTTTTGACCCTTGACATGTGAAGGATCAAGTTATGTAAATTGATGTAAATGTGCTAGTAAGGATTCCTAGTGTAGAGCTCAATACCAAGGCCCAAATAATGAATGGCTAGTCATGTATGATGTATAGTATTTATATATAGGAATTTGTCACACTTACCATGATGATTTAAATCTATGACAATATTATACTAGAAAATAATATAATGGTATAAGATGGTTGTATATAGAGCACTAGAGGGGCTATGATTCCACTAAAGGGGAGAGGAAAGGGGGCATATGAGAGAGTAAATCCTCTATTTCCAGCTATAAGACTTTGAATTCATCTATTTTCAACCATGTGCCTTAAATAAGTCTTCTCATGTAGATATGAAAGCATGGTTTGAGTATACTTCTTATATAATTGTTTTTACACCAAGGATGGGTTTTAGGGAAATGTTCAAAGGTGAGGATGTGTTAATTGTTTTCTATTGACTTTATCTCAATTTTTGTGAGTCTATACCCCATTTATAATTCTAGAATATGTTGCATATCGCTATACCATTTACAAAACGACGTTATGAGGCGTTGGTTGGGAAATATTTACAAAATGACGTTAAGAAATAAAAAATTTCTTGAAAATGCGCACCTAAGATTTCTGATTATAAATTCAACAATAATTGAAATCTTTCTCATAAATGAGCGAAGTTTATTAGTTGCGCTCAAGGCACAAAAATAAAACGTCAATTAAATTCAAATTCGTATGTTTAAAAGAAGGCATTATATTTTATTAATTGCTTAATAAAATATAAGTTTTATGCTTCAGACAATTGCGAAACAAAATTATTAATTTGGGCAATTTGCATAAAGTTAAAGTGCACAAAAGCTGTAAATAACATTTAATTGGTTCTGAAATAAACTTCCATCAGAAAGTGAAATGAGTAAAGGTAAAATCAGCAATTTATATACAAGTTAGTAAAAACGAGAATATATACAATCCGAATCGTTTACAGATGGTACACAAGTATGAACTACATAAAAAAAATAGAGGAAAGAGACATGTATGCCCAAATAATAGTTTTTTATTTATTGAGTAAAGTCTGATAGTTATCATGTCTGCCCAAATAATAGTTTTTTATTTATTGAGTAAAGTCTGATAGTTATCAATACAAAGTTCATAATCACTTTTAGATCCATGAGAATATGAGTTTTTTAGATTCTACGTAGCTCTCAACGTTATGTGTTCAGCTGGGTGAAACCTGTTGAGATTACAACATCAAGAATCATTCTCGAGTCTTGTGAGTAATATCAAGATAATAGACTTGTGAGTGATATAAAGTCCTACAAATATCCTCATATGATTGAGGTGGTGATGTTGTAAATCTTGTAAGTAATATCAAGTTGAGTCTTGTGAGTAATATCAAGTCCTACACATGTCCTCATATGATTGCGGTGGTGATGTTGTAAAGCTTGTGAGTAATATCAAGCCGAGTCTTTTGAGTAATATCAAGACAGTAGACTTGTGAGTAATATCAAGTTATAAAAATATCCTCATGTTGTGAGGTGGTGTACATTATTGTGTAAAGTGGATATACTATGTGATGTATGGCTAGTCATGGTCAACATGTGCTACAAGTCTCCTTTAGAGATTAGCTACCCCTATATTTATTTACTTTAGCATGTGACTATATGACCCGAGGTAATACATATGATCATAGGTTCAGAAACAAGCTTATGAGTATGATCTGATATAGAATTAATGAAAACACATATGGACTATCCAGAGAAAATTAATATGAGCACAGAGATGGAGAGGGAATTCAAATTTCCCATGTATGCCACCAAGTGAACTCAAATTGATAAGACATCAATTGAGTCTTAGTTATGATAAACAAAGTTCGGTTAATTAAGGAATCAACTCCTTGATTTATGCAAGTGGTTGTTGAATATGACACTGATGGAGTTACGTTCAGTTCTATTTATTTACATTCAGGTCTATTCAGTTACATTTAGTTTCATTTGGTTACATGTAATCCATTCAGTTTAGTTTAGTTCATTCAGTTAACAGCACAGTTAGATACAATTAAACACAGTGAATTAATGGAGGGTGCATATCTTCATTGTGGGAGTTAAGTATGAAGGGCCAACTTGGGACCTAGTTTGTGGGGGGTGCATGGTTGAAGATGCGACAATGTTCTCAATGTTAACAAGTTACTGTAGCATGAAAATCTTCGCTACCTCCTTTGTATGATTGAATGTGGCTTGTGTTAAAGTGGTATGCACTTGGCAAGACCAATATAGTGTTTTGTATGATCTCTACTATTGTGTGCTCTCTTTTCGAGACAATATGCTATTGTGTTGTAATCATTCTTTGTTGATTATCTATCATACTTTAAGATTGTTTGTTGGGTTTTTTATTCTCTGGAGTGGAGCTTTTTCCTAGGGTACATCATCTGTTCTATGGTTTGATTTATTTGTGTCTTTGGATTATTGATGAGATATATCTGCATTGTAATTTTGGATTAAAGTTTTAAAGTTGAAGACTATTTCTTTTTTGCTCAAAAACTAACAAAACCCAGACAATGTGAGTACTCTACGCTCAAATTGTCATGAAAGTAACATGCATGCATGAAGATGTTAAACATAAGAAACATGAAAGAAGATAAAATGCACCTCCAAATAAAGACACTCTTCCTGTACCCTAATGGATGGACCTAGAAGTATCCTTACCTACCATCGTCGCATGTTAGGCTCTAGCACAATTGAGTATGAAAGAGAAAAAACTGACAAGAAACCTAGAAGTATGCTTTACCTATGGTGTGATATATATTTGGATGTATTTCTTAGTCTTGCATTTAAATTTTGTCCACGGGTAGGAAGTTCAGGCAATTTAAACAACAATAGTTTTTTCAATTATGTTATTTCATCTGCGAAAAATAATTCCGTGAAGGACAAAGCCTATGAGTTGCATGTGAATCCCAAGTTTGCGCAGTGTATTATTCTTCAATCTCTTCGATTTCTATTAGACTAGCATAGATCCAAATCCCAGGCTCTATAAAGCGCCGAGAGGGATCAAATATTTGGAGGTGCAAACCTCTTCTTAAGTATTGCACTCAACCACCAGCTTTGTTGTGATTCAGACCAAAAAACACATCTTTTTATTTACGGTCCACATACAATATTTTTATTATTAATATTTAATACTATTTATGACCTACAAATAATATTTTTTATTATTTTTTATTTTGTTAGGAAAAAACATTACAACATCTCCCCATACATAGTTTTAAAACCATGTGCAAGGCCCTCCTAAAAACATGGGTTGTTTGGTCTTAAAACCATTTGCAACAACCTCCTAAACCATGTACAATAAAACCATGGGTTATTTAGGAGGCCTTGCACATGGTTTTAAAACCATTTGCAAGGCCCTCCAAAACTATGTACAATAAAACCATGGGTTGTCTAGGAGGCTTTGCACATGGTTTTAAAACCCTGTGCACGACCAACATTCTTTTTGCGGATAATTTGATTTTTTATTTTTTATTATTTTGTTAAGTAGGAACATTACAACATCTCCCCCATATTGTGTTGTTTTTGTGGCCGACATTTATTTTGAAGGATAATTAAAAAAAAAAATGTTTTCTATTTTTATTATTTATAGCTGACATAACGTTATGTAATGTTACAAGATCCCCCCATACTGGTTTGTAGAGCGCCTCTAGGCGCAATAAGAAACTATGGTTATTAGCTCAACCATAAACAAAATTAATACCCTTCCTTAATTGGTTTTCCTCTTCCATTTTCAATTGAAAAAAAGGCCCTCAATCCTGTGTTTGAGGTCTTAGTTGCTCTACTTGGATAAGACCACGTTTTCTACTTTTCCACGCTAATTTTCTCCCTCATAGCTTCTTTGAAACAATGAGGAATCCTTCCAAAAGAAGCATGATGAGCCTTTGTTAAACCCATTTTTTACAATGTTTTGTTCGTTCATGCGTTCTAGTTTGGCTACTAATGTCCGTCTTTTATTGCACCTCTGCACATAGTCGACATTTTCTCTTGCATGGTTTCAAATCTCATTACAAAACTTTTATTTGTTGTCTCGACCATGTACAATTTGTCTCTACATCAATAAGGGTTACCTAGCCTCATATGCTCAACTCCACTACGTCATAAAAATGAATCGAAACTTCATTGGGATGCAATGCCATCATACTAGAGTTCGTTCTTTTGTGTCTTACCATGTGCCTCAAATTTTGCTTAGGTTTCCATTAGTTTGCGCAAGGCTACTCTGTCACTTGCACACGATGTTTACTACTATTCCTTTGGGCTTCATGTTTGTTTCCTCCTACGTGAGAAAATACTTGGCAAATTCTCATTATTTTACCTTCATGAACTAGGTTTTCTAGCTATGTTTGTTTTAGTGGGGAGTATTCTCAGTTTGGGTAGCTTGTGCTTTTATGCATTACATTATTTTTCATTCTGTATATGCCATGTGTCCCACATGCTCGCTAAGTTTTTATTATTTTTAACCATGGGAACAACAACTTCCCAGGAGTATATCCAACAACCTACAAGCCATATATACCAATAACTTGTGACTTAGTAGGGGTTGAGACGTCCCGAAGCCCATCGAGCTAAACCTCTATCTAGGGGTTGCTTACCCTTCGAGCCTTGTCACAACATGCCAATGAACAACCCTACCCCGCCGGTTTTGAACCTTGCCTGCCATGTGTTTGGTCGAATGTCGTTCATCCTTCTTCATGCCCTACATTTGGGTCATATGCATTTCTCATTTCCCACACATTGTTGTTCCACCTCTCGACCTCCTTCTACATGTATTTCCAATTCCCATTCCAGTGCCTCGATTCACTCTTCCCAATTGGTTGCTTCCTGCGACCCTTTCTCCACCTGCGGCTGCAACATATGTCACCTTTACTGTATACAACATGTCACTGGTTGTTTGGAATGTTGGAGTTATATTTTTGTTTTTTTGTTTTCCTTGGCACAACTTGTTAACACTAGCCATGATTTTCTTACTTGCTTGCACAGTGTTTGTGTTGATGCTCTTTTGTTTGCACTAAGGTATGTGTAGTCATTTGCCACGTGGAATGTCTTCTCGCATGTAGGGTTTTAATTTTACCATATAAAAGGAAGAGGGAAAGCCCTTTTAAAATAATTTAAAATTTCATAACTAGGGTGAGAGGACTTTTATTTCAAACAAAAAGGGGGGTTGAGAATTTCTTTAAGATGGAGGAGAATCATAGTGTAATTTTGAAAAAGGGAATGGGAAATATAAATAGGTGTGAATAGAGGATGATGGGAAAATGGTTTCTTTTTGTATTTTCAAATTTAATGGAATAGATGGGAAAAAACTTAAGGAGAAAGGGAGCTCTTTTACTATAATAGCAGACATTCACAATTTTTTGCAAGGAGGTTTATGGGGGTATTTTAACTTTCCAAACATAGGCGTGATGACAATACTAATGACACATTTTAAACTTTAAGGAGAAGGGATCTCTTTTACCATAATAGCGAACATTGGAGATTTTTTGCAAGGAAGTTCATCGGGGGTATTTTTAACTTTCCAAACATACGAACGATGATGATACCAATGACATATGCAAATGGTGAATTTATCAATACAAAGAGATCAATTTCATTAGATTCGGCTCTGGTATCATGTGCTGACATTTTGGAATCATGTAAATGTTGAGAATGAACATCTAAGACCATATTTGAACCCTGTGTTAGATTTATTTAACTCAATGTTCTGGGATAGATAACATATCCCATTATCGGGAGAAGATTGACCAGGAACCTTGAGAAATATTACTGATCACCAAGTGTGTATAAATAGTAGTTAGTATAGCATCACATGTCAAACCAGCCCATGTCATCTAATGATGCAGGAGCAAGGGAGAAATTATTTTATTAATTTATGTTAAGGATTCTTTAGTCTTAGGGTTTTATAGAAATCAACATCTAGCCAAACAAAAAAACAAACAATAGGAACATGAATACACATTATGACTTAACAATAATTGGTGAATATGAGCATGAAGTAGGTACATGTACTCAAATTCATACCCCAAAAGGTAGAGAGGGATAAGAAGAAGTGTTGTGAAAGAAAAAAAAAGTAAGAAAAAAATTGTTCAATGTATTCCAAGCTAATCATTAGGAACCACCTGATAGCTTCTCTCTACATGTCATGTCCTCCCTGTATACCAAGGCTCATGTCATCAAGTTGGAGGTTAACATATAAACAATCCGATGAAATATGATAGTGGTGCATTGCATTGAAGACGTTAGACTCTGAAAACTTATTTGGGAAACTACGAAAGGTAAATAATGAAAAAGAAACTAGCTAAACAAATGGAAATACTAAACTATTAAAATAAAAGATTCTGAACTAATGAGATGAAACAAAACTAAATGAATGAGTGAAAAAGCAATATGATCTATGACTACAATGCAAACCTACTCCTACATCTACAAAAAGAGAAAAATGATCATGGAAAGTGCCATCTAATGCATGTGAATGCATAATTAATTGAATGAAGATTATCGTTTGGATCATGATAATTGTCTAAGATTTGGCTTTGCCACCCAGAAATTAAGATGGATATGATTGTGTAATTCTGAAAAAAAAAGTTAGTACTCATCATACTAGATACTAATAAATGCAAATTAAGTGAGTTAGTCCTAACGAGATTATAAAATTTTGCGATCCAGTAATTATGATTCATTGATCTAGAAAAGTACATTTAATTTCTTGTTCAAATATGGAAATGATTAAATATATATACTTAAAATATTTGATATATTGTAATTTGTAATGACAAACAGAAAACATCCTAGGATTGGATCGACCGACAAAGAAGACTTGCCAATTTGTTGTAGAAATGTAGGTATACAAGCTCCAGTTTTGTGTCACCGCCCACGACTAAAACCAGCCTAGATCCAAATCCTAGGCTCTATTAAGCGCCGAGAGGGATCAAATCTCTAGAGGTGCAAACCTCTTCTTAGGTATTGCACTCGATGAACTATCAACTTTGGTGTGTCCTGTATATAGCCATTGATTTGATTCAAACCAAAAGACACATCTTTTTATTTAAGGTCCACATATAATATTTTTTATTATTTTTTATTTTGTTAGGAACGAACATTACAACATTTTTCCATACATGGTTCTAAAACCATATGCAAGGCCCTCCTACAACCATGGGTTGTTTAGGAGGCCTTTCACATGGTTTTAAAACCATTTGCAAGGCCCTCCTATACCATGTACAATAAAACCATGGGTTGTTTAGGAGTCATTGCACATGGTTTTAAAACCATGTGCAAGGCCCTCCTAAACCATGTACAATAAAACCATGGGTTGTTTAGAAGGCCTTGCACATGGTTTTAAAACCATGTGCAAGGCCAACATTTTTTTGCGGATAATTCAATTTTTTATTTGTTATTATTTTGTTAGGTAGGAACCTTACAACATCTCCCCCATATTGTATTTTGTTTCTCACCCACATTTTTTTTTGCGAATAATTAAATTTTTACTTTTTTATTATTTTGTTAGGTAGGAAGATTACAACATCTCCCCCATATTAGGTTTTTTTTTGGCCGACATTTATTTTAGCCTATAATTAAAATTTTTATTTTTTATTAATAAAAATAACGTTACATAACGTTATGTAACGTTACAAGATCTCTCCCATACTAGGTTGTAGAGAGCCTCTCGGCACAACAAGGTGATGGAGATCATCATGGAGCCAAAAATGGAGATGACGAAGTTAATTCCATGGATGAGAAAAATAATTATATTGACATAATTCATAATGATGGGATAAATAGATTGATCGCCCACATATCAAGCTTCGTCAATGGATGATAACTTTGATGGATATGTTGAAGATGTACCTCTCATTGAAAAGGAAAAAAACTCTTATATGGAGACTCAAAGACAAGTCTTTTCTCCACAAGTTTATTGTTGGTGAGCTTGAAAGTGTTGAATGGTTTATTTAACACTTTCCTCACACATATACTAAGGCACACAATATAATTCTCCATACATATTGAATACCATTTTTTGTTCTTTCTATTTTTATAAGCGCTGATTATATTTTAAAAAGGATGACGAAAATTGATGAGCAATATTCATTACTTTAAATTTTGTTTTAATGTTTTATATTGTTAAGTGATATTCTTCTACTATCACCAAATCATTTACCTTGCACATATTGAGAATTGGCTCTCATTATGAAATATTTGACAATGGAGTATGAAGCTATTGATACATGTCCTAATGGCCATACACTAATAAAAAAATGAGATATATGACTAAAAAACTCCTAAAAATTGCATAAAAATGACTAAGTTTATTCATATGACTTTTAGTAGTTTATTGCCAGTCACTTATAACGTGATTAAATATATGACTAAACTTATAATAAAAAATGATGATCAAAATGTAGGCCTAATTATACATGAACTAATACTATAGTCATGAAGTTATATGTCTGATATAACAACTGGAATAAATCACTAAAAATATTGTTAACTTATCAACTGTTAAATGTATTTATGATGTTATAAATGTAATACAAGATGCTGAAGTTTATCATTACATGCACATGCATTTCAAAAGTAAACTAAAATAGTACTCGATCAATAGCTAAAGGTTCAAACCCATCATAATGCACAACAACCGCAAATTCAAACTATGCCTATCTACAACAGATCAACATAGGGAAATAAACTATGCCTATTTCATATCATACATGTTACAATTATTTTTTCAAAATTTAATCTTATTTTCAACGTATAAGCAGCAAGGCCTTAAGTCCAATTCTATGGTAGGTGTTAAACAAGCAAGAAAGCTTAAAAACCTCTTAGCGTCGGTGCTATGTCAAAATGCCTAACAGATTTATGAATTATTTTGCTTTTACAAAACACTGCAGTGCATCCTCTACAACACAAGGCAGCAAGCCATAAATCAAACCACATTTACTTGTCATGGCAATGAGTTTCAAATGTATGAATACAGTCAACATATGCAAAATTTTCTATTATAAGAAACATATCCAAATTTTTTAACAAAATGAGGGACTGCATTACTACATGTTATGTCAAATTTAGGATATTCACACTCATTAATAGAGGATGTAATACAATCAAATATAACCTACAAGGAAAGCATTAGAGACAATCAAATAATAAAAGAAAAGCATATAACTCTCATAGAATTCAGAATAGATGAAAATATGACATAATTTCAACACTCATATATATATGAAGCAGTATACCATGATTTGAATTCACTGAGGGATGTGAAAATTTGAGGAAGGATGGAATTTAGCAAGGACCAAAGCTCCGCTAGGTTATCATGTAGTGGACCAAAGTACCATGAGCCAATATCAATGTATTATCCACAGGAAACAACTTTGGGTTTCTTAGCAACTTGAAATTAAAACTATTCAATCGATGTCCTTGACACACAAACAAACCTCCATTTAGATCCCAAGACAAATGAAAGAAAAACCCAATAAAAAAATAATATGAATTGATCAGAATCTAGTTTCGAGTTTACCTCATCAACAACAAGATACCTCCACTTGTATTGATAAAAAAACGTAGTCGTTCACCACCACATCGTAAGATGTGATAACAAGAGGGAATTTGAGGTTCTCGTTATAGCAGCCAAACTCCATAAATGAAGTAGTTGTTTATACCATGGAACTTACCTTCAAGGTTGTATTGATGTCTTACAAAAGAGATTTATAATATATACAAAGGCATAAGAGACTGTTTTCTCGAGGACTAGCTCAAAATTAATAGAGAAGACTTATGCCACCAAACCTAAAGGTGAACTGATTTTTTTGTGTGTCTAACCTGAACTACATGATCCAATTCACAACCCTTTCCAAAAAGAGAATATAAGAAGAGTTCATTGAGTAGAAGTATTGGGTTGCACTCACTAAACGAATACTTAAGAAGTAAACTTCCCTAATCCTTGAAGCAAGTACATGTTAACCTTTGTTTTTGGTTATAGGAACTCACAAGTTATTCAATATATGCTTCAATGACGGGAAATTTTAAGATAATTTGAAGAGGATCGACTTAAATAGCATAAAAATATTAATCTCCATGAGTTATAGGAACTCATAAGTTATTATCTAGATGCCTTTATATAACTTAAGCACCCAATTTTGTGCATGGGTTGATTGATGGTGCACACAGTTCTCTTGTCATTTGGTTTAGATGGAATTTATGGTGAGTCAAAGCTAATGTAAGATAGATTCCATAGATTATAGGATCCCCAATTTTGTGCATGGGTTGGTCGATGGTGCACACGGTTCTCTTGTCATTTCATTTAGATGGAATTTATGGTGAGTCAGAGCTAATGTAATATAGATTCCAGAGATTCTAGGATCCTAGGATTTTTAGGTGGTATGGAAAAGGAGTGGATTAACTTGAGGAAACTATAGAGGTATGAAAAGTATCACCATTTCTAGATATGGAAAATAGATAGGACTAAGGATGCAGTAGATAGAGTATATCCCTGGCTCCTTCCCCATAACAAATAACACTATTGATATGAATATGATTTAGTAGGATTTAGGTGGCTTCAATATTGTAGTAGATGGCTAACTATTTGATAATCCATACCATGCTTAATCTCATTTAATATCAATTATTTAGAGAAACTTTTAGGCTCCATATAGCTAGGATTTGTTGTAGTATATACTTCTTATTTTGGTTATGAGTTTCCATCTTTTTTTGTTTGTTGCTTGCTCTATAAATATTTTATCTTTCTATGTGTCACCTATAATGCTTTCTTAATTTACATTCTTTCGCCTCTTCTTGTTATTTCTATTCACATAAGCATCTTCTTTAAACCTTCCCCTTACTCGTTCACTCTTATAAAGATCCTGACCTTGATCTAATGCCAAATGGTGAAGTGAGTCCATGATGTACTTTAAACACTAATCTAATCACCATATATGCACAATGATATGCAACAACATGGTTAAGATACAAATACACAATCATATCCACAAGTAAAGGGTCCAGTGAATGCCGATAGGCGCAACCGACCACTTATTTTTGTAAAGATAACTAGTTGTTAAACAAAGGCTAAAATATATAATTTTATATCTAGTATTCATACCATATTGTTAGAGTTAATGTAAGCAAAAAATAAATACTATTTAATAAAATACAATAAAAAACTTGGTAAGAAAAAACAAAAACAAATTGTTACCCATTTCTTTAACCACCCTATAAGTGAAGCTTTTTAAAATATTAACCAAGATGCATTTAAGCATAACAAGATATGACGACCATGAAATGAATCCCTATTGTACACTTGTTACACTTGGGTTAATCTTGTTGATTTGCTCAAGCAAGTCCAAAATATCATATAATATCTAAATACCTATCGACATAACTAACACAATCTCATACGATCATCAAACATTCAAACTCTGTAAAATTAGAATACAAAATGACGAAAACAATGATATGCTCATTTTCATTAATTATAATACCTAACCCAAATCTATGATGTCTTCCATTTGATTTATTTTTAACTAGTTGACTTACAAGTTGCCCATAAAATATTCATATGCCTTGTTGTCTCACACCTCAACCAACAATTGGTGTACTCTTCTTCACAATCAATGATGTAGTCTCCAGTCCCTGCAAGGAGATTTCATTATAAGGTGTCAGTACACGAAGTACTTAAAATATTGTATACCCTATTTTAAAGAAAAACACATGCTGTATAATAAAAACAAACACTTAATAAATTACCTGGTGTAACAATGTCAAGAAGTCTTATGGAGGGACTGTCACCAACCGCAACGCGTGCACCTAGTCTTCCAAATACTACGACAAACACAAAGCACTTTCAAACAACAAGTAAACTCTCAGCTTCGCACAACAGTGACAGACTATGGAAGGATAAAAATGGATTATAGATAGGCCGCAAGCCAAGTGCTTTGAAACCTACAAACTTGTGCAGGATAAAACCCACAGTTTCAAAGAATGGCATTAAGACTAAGCACTGACAACACTACTACATTTCGATCCAAAATCCGACGGTTACTTCCGATGGCGCGTGGATTATTTCTTTTAAACCTACCAAAAATCAGAAAGTTTAATTTTTTTTTTAAAATTTTGGTCATAAGCGTCGCTTAAGCGACGGCTAGGTTCATAAGCGTCTTTTAAGCGATGGCTAGCCTAGCAGGCGTCGCTTAAGCGACGTCGCCTTGAGTGAGTGGACCATATGTATTTTATTCATTACCCGCGTGCTTTTCACTCTTCGCACCATACAAGACAAGGCCATGGACGCGAGCGAGGAGGATCTTACAACACTATGTAATCAGGGCCGCCTCAGAGAGGCTCTGGAGACTCTGTATCTCATGGATCCCCAACGAGTTTCCATAGACTCTTCTGCCTACGATTCTCTCTTGCAGGCCTATGCCGATTACAGGGTCCTTCCAGAGGCCAAACTAGTCCACGCCCACATCATTCTCACTGGATTCAAATTTCCTCGTGTCCCATTGCATAACAGACTTGTAAACATGTATGCTAAGTGTGGGAGTCTCTTGCATGCGCACGCAGTCCTTGATGAAATTTCTGAACCCAATACTGTTTCATTCTCTATCATGATCGCAGCTTATGCTAGGGAAGGCCATGGTGAGGAGGCCTGGATATTGTTTTACCAAATGAAACAAAGAGGCATCTAGCCAGATGAGTTTATGATTCCCAGCGTTCTCAGAGCATGCGGGCTCATGGTAAACCTTAAATGTGGTAGAGAGGTTCATAGAGAAATAATTAAGAGCAACACATTCCAAGATAATGTCTTCATAGGGACTGCGCTTGTTGACATGTATGTTAAATGCCAGAGTTTGGAGGATGCGCGCAATGTGTTTGACAAAATGCCAGAACGAAATGTGGTCTCATGGAATGTAATGATTGCAGGATATACAGAAAATGGGGGTTTGGATAAGGCTCTGGATTTGTTTGAGAATATTCCTAAAAGGGATGTGGTGTCATGGAATCTGATGATAGCTGGATATGCGGAGAATGGGAGGAGTAAGGAGGCCTTGGAATTGTTTTATCAAATGCAGGAAAAAGGAATACGGCAAAATCAGTTCACTTTCACCAGCGTGCTTCCTGCATGTGGGCACTGCTCTTATAAATTTGTATCGAAAATTTGGTTTCTTGGAGAATGCACGCGCTGTGTTTGACAGAATATCCCATAGAAATGTCGTAGCATGGACATCTATGATTGCTGGTTTTACAGAGAATGGGCTTGCCTATGAGGCATTGGAACACTTTCGCCAAATGCAGCTTAGCGATGTGAAACCCAATGCTTTTACATTGGTGGCAGTAATTCCGGCATGTACCCGATTAGGAGCCCTGCAACAAGGTAAGTCCATTCATGGCTACATGATTAGGACTCTCTTTGAGTTGAATGTGTTTGTGGAGACTGCTTTTATAGATATGTATGCCAAATGTAGGAGTTTAAACAATGCACGCCGTCTGTTTGAGGAGGTTCATCCTTGCTCATCCTTGAGGAGAGGTGAGGAGGTTCATCCTTGCTCCTTAATTGCTTCTTTGAGTTTGTTTTCCACATTTGTGGATTTGGTAACAAGATCTTGACTGTTGGAGGTCTTTTCTGGTTCATTTGCCTTATTTGCAGGTTTCTCGCTCTTGGTTCTTGATTTTCGATTGTAGGCTTATTCAATGTTGAGGATACTTGGGAGTTTCTTCTTTCTTATGTTCTAGGTTTTAAGTTTGGGGTTGTTTTTGTAAGTTTATTTAAATTCCTTTGGTTTGATTTCCCTTTAGCGTAATCAGGGACAAGATTTTTCTTAGACTTTATTTTCTGTTGTCTTTAGTTAAGACTCTTAGTGACATACTTTTTGATCTTTGGCAGTTACAAGGTCATAAAAGAGTTGGGGGATGACACTTATATGGAAGTGTATGGAAGGATTTGAATCAGCAGACACCTCCTTTCATGATGAAAAATGCCAAGATCTACTTGGAATATGCCAGAATTATTCGGGATGCGCCCAGATTGCCAAGAAATATGAATTATAATACGCAGGGCCTATAAAATGATACCCAGATTTGTTATTTGATGCTGACTTAGGTCTAAAACATGCTCAGACTAGGGCTGTCTTCATGCCCTTTGACCATCAGACCCATTGTTTATTGTTTGGGCACAGCCCAACATGGAGAATTAGGGTGATCTGATGCTGAACGATGCTCAGAGATGAAGTTCTATTGCACAACAATGCTTTTACCTACAGTATTTCCCAATACTGCCTCAAAATGGCCCAGACTTACTGATCAAGGTCATTTTTGTCCTCAGGAGACCTCCAGACTGCTTAATAATGTGGTTTTATTCCTCAATTATCCACAAACTTTTCCCAAACAAGTTCAGACTCAAGCCAGGTC
>LPNX010383740.1:0-47483 GCA_001517045.1 Pseudotsuga menziesii
GCACTAACCACTCCTGTGCCCTATGCGATGTTTACGGGCATTACTCCCATCACTGTCCCGATCTCCCTGAGTACAGAGCAGCTCTCTTTGAGATGAACAATTTGGATCTTGAGACGGCACCCCTCACCATTGAGGAAATCCATTCCCCGGTCTCTTCCCCTTCCGGAGAGGTTAATACCATTTATATGATCTATTCTGTCACTACTACCTCGTCAACCGATTTGATGACACAGACATTTCGTACTGATGAGGAGATCCTCGAGGCTCTCACTACCCCAGATTATCCCTGGGATTACATGCACCACCATTCCTACTTCTTCCCAGATGAACCCTCCTCTAACACTGCTCCTCAATTTGCAATTGAATCCAAAGACTTCCTTCCCCCCAAGGTCGACTGGTTCAAGGACCCTATTCTTGCTCCTGACACCTTCGAAGAGGGTAACATGGCCAACATCTCAGCTGTCATCCAAATTGATATCGCTGCCCCCGGAGGCACCCCCGAACTCATCGCTTTAGGAGCATCTTGCACTGAGCAGGAGATTGAGGAATACAAAACACTCTTCAAAGAATTCCGTGATGCCTTTTCCTGGTCCTATACCGAAATGCCGGGTCTTGACCTTGCCATTATAGAGCACCACATTAACACATGGCCTGATGTACCCCCCGTTCGTCAGAAACAGCGTCCCATTCATCCCTCAAAACTCCCAGCTGTCAAAACAGAGATTGATAAATTTCGCACGGTAGGATTCATTTATCCTATTGCCTATACCACCTGGGTTTCAAACCCTATTCCTGTCAACAAGAAACAAGGCACCCATAGAGTATGCACTGACTTCCGAGACTTAAACCATGCCTGTCCCAAAGACAATTTCCCTACCCCATTTATTGACTAGCTCATTGATGCGTGTGCAGGGCATGAAGTCCTCTCATTCATGGATGGTTTTTCCAGATACAATCAGATCCAAATCTGAAAGGAAGACCAGCACAAAACTGCTTTTACTACCCCATGGGGAACCTTTTCCTATAACATCATGCCTTTTGGCCTAAAAAATGCAGGTGCCACATTCCAGTGGGCCATGACCTATTGCTTTCATGATTTGGTCCATATCCTGCTCGTCTACCTTGATGACCTTACAGCTCGTTCCCGAAAACGATCAGACCACCTTAATGACCTTCGGCAAGTTTTTCTGCATTGTCGCAAATATTAGATCTGCTTGAACCCACACAAGTGCATCTTTTGCATTCCGGAAGGCCGATTGTTAGGTTTCATTATTTCCCAGAAAGGAATTACTGTTGATCCCCTGAAAGTCCAAGCCATCTTAGACCTTCCCTCTCCTCGAACGCTGCGGCAACTCCAAAGTCTGCAAGGGCGATCCAATTTTCTTCGACGCTTCATTCCTGATTACACCACAACCGTTCATGGTTTCTTGCGCCTGCTCCATACCCACATACCCTTTATCTGGGACAAGCAAGAAGAAGTTGCATTCGAAGCCCTCAAGAAAGCTCTCACACAAGCCCCCTTGATCTCCCCTCTGGATTTCTCTCAGGACTTCATCCTCTACGTCTCGACATCTGAGCATGCTGTGTCCAGAGTCTTGGTTCAAGAAGACACCTCACACCAAGAGCATGTCATTTCCTTCATCCTGGCCCCACCTATCTCCGAGGAGTTACCCGATAATCACTTGTTCACTATCTCATCCAATGACCTGTGGTACGGTGATATCTTGTTATACTGTGCATGCAGAAGTTCCGACCCACCGTCACTCGTAATGGACATCGTCGTATCCGTCACCAGGCCTCTCGCTACCTCCTCCTAGGAGATGTCCTTTACCGGCGAGGAGTCGACACAATTCTTCGTCGTTTCCTTACACATGAGGAAGCTGAACAGGTCCTTAATGATTGTCATAGCGGTGCTTGCGGCGGCCATTTCTCAGGGATGGCCACTGCCCAAAAGGTCGTCTGCACCAGATACTTCTGGCCCACACTTTTCACTGACAGCATCACTGCGGTCAAGCATTGCCATAACTGCCAACTTTTTGCCCCCAAGGCCCGGACACCACCTGCTCCATTACACCCAGTCGTCACCGTTGGTCCCTTTTGCAAGTGGGACATCGACTTCATGGAGTGTAGACCCCCATCTGCTAATGGCCATAAGTACATCATTGTCGTCGTTGATTACTTCACCAAATGGGCGGAAGCCATGCCTACCTTCAACTGTACCACTGACACCGCTGCCCATTTCTTCTTTAACCATGTTATCACTCGATTCGGGGTCCCTAAACAGTTGGTCTCAGACCATGGATCACACTTTGAATATTCCGTTTGGCGTGAGCTATCCACCCTTCTCAAGTTTGAACACCAATTTTCCTCTGCTTACTACCCTCAAGGGAACGGTCAAGTCGAAGCTGTTAACAAAATACTGAAAACCATACTCCAACGCACTGTTGATTGGCATAAGTCCAATTGGCACCATATGCTATTCCCTGCCTTATGGGCTTACCGTAAATCCACCAAGACCACCACTGGTTTTACCCTGTTTCATTTAGTTCACGGTGTAGAGTCTGTCCTCCCTATCGAGTGTCAGATACCTGTCTTACACATCGCCGTTGAGCTTCTCCCTGATACCTCCCCCCTTGAGCAACGTCTGCTATCCCTCGAACAAGCCGATGAAGATCTTCGTGCCACTCTCCAGAACATTGAAGCTGCCAAAAAACGCTCCAAAGCTAGTTATGACAAACATGTTCACCCTCGAACTTTCCACGAAGGGGACCTCGTCCTTGCCTATGACCAAGCCAACGACAAAACCGGAAAGGAAAGTTTGAATCCATGTGGCAAGGCCCTTACATTGTGCAGACTTGCCTCGGTAAGAGGGCATACGTTTTAGCCAACTCTGAAGGCCACCCTTTACGCAACCCCCATAATGGGTTGTACCTTAAACGTTTTTTCCCATAACTGAAGCCGTGACCTCATTGGTCCGCATTGTAAAGTTTGCTCTCCTTTTTTGTTTTTTACCTTTTTTACCATAATCTCACATTCATCGTCTTTGCATGCCCACAGATGGACCATCTTCCACCTCGTTACATTGGCTTCGCTGATGGGGCAAGCCGCTGGTCTCCCAACCTGGCTTCTGCAGCATGGGTCTTATATTCCCCTTCGAACGAACTGATTCACCTTGATGGAATATGTATAGGCGCCGCTACCAATAACCAGGCGGAGTATGATGCCGTGACCGGTCTCCTGACTGCTGCACTCCAGATGGGCATATGTCACCTTCATGTGTTCTTGGACTCCCAGCTACTTGTCTCCCAGCTCAACAACTGCTACCAGGTGCGTGATCCTTGCCTATTTAGAAAATTCTTGCGTACAAAACAACTTAGCCGACAGTTTGAATCCATCACATTCACACATGTCCCAAGAGCTCAAAATAGTGTCGTAGATCAAATGGCCAATAACATCCTAGATTGGCATATCAATCACACCATGTAACACCTCCATCATGCATCATTATCCCATAGCATCTCATCCAAAGATATATAAAAAACCAAAAAGACTGCATTGCATCAACATTTGCATCCATGTACATAAACCATAAAACCACATTTATATCCATAGGGCATCCACATGCCTAATCATACATACACCTTGTCACATTACATAAAATACACAAGGGGGCATCCATGTGCCCAACATCCTAGACTACTTGCATCCACGTGCAATACAAACATACAACACATCATCAAGCGCATCCACGTGCGTACAAATGAAACAATATCACAAAAAAAGGTGCATCCATGTGCATATATATATACATATCAACAAAAAATACATGTGCTATACATGTCCTGAGTACCCATGTACTCAGCCATACAAAAACATATCTACATCCCTAAAGCCTCATAAGGTACAGGTTGTAGCTACAAAACGCGGGGGGAGTCCCCTGCACTCCCTAATGAGAGTCATACCCTGCATCACTCTCAGTGTCCGTTGCCTCTGAATCCTCCCCCTGCTCCTCCTCCGGTGAGTCCTCATCTCGTCTGGGCTCTTGTGCCCATGCCCTGTCTGCCAATATGGCCACCCGGATCGCAATCGATCTGAAATCCTGAGGTGCCCTCAAGCACTCTTGAATCACGGCCGGATCGATGTCTTGCCACCCCTCGTCAGTCACCCCCACTAGCAACCGGTCTAGCAGCACCCGTACGGACTCAAGTTTCCCCTCTGCATCTCGGCGACGCACCTCCCCTTGCCCAGGCAGAGCTGGAACGGCCACAATCCCTCTCGGTGCCACATACCCTTGTGGCGGCCTCGGGCCCACATCTGCAGATCAACCATTTGTCAGTAACACTATATCAAATGACTATCATACATAAAACTTGACAATGCAATTAAAATATACATACCATCTGGCCCCCATGGCTGTCCCGGTGGCCATGGTGCCTCTGGATCTCCCGTCTAGTCCATATCTCTATATGGATAGTCGTCCAGGGTCAATGGTAGCTGGAGCCACTGTAGGTACAGCTCCTGTGTGAAGTATCTCCCAACATCGCCACCACCACGGTGGCGCATCATCTCACCCCACCGCACCATCCATGGCTCCTGCACACCTCCTGCTCTGATCGGCACCCGTGGCCGCAGTATGGGTACCTGCTCCATGAAAAACGCGCATAAAAATGAACCATAGCAGAACCCCTTGCCAGATTCCTTCGCTGCAGTCAACTGCCGTTGCACACAGGTCAGGAACATCTGGCCCCAAGCATAATACACACCACCCAACATGCACTCCACCAGCTGCATCTAGCCCCTAGACACCTTCTCTGGTGACTGGGATCCCAAAACCCGCACCACACATGCTGCCATGGACCACACTGCCGGCTCCTGTAAGTCTCTCACCAAGAGTGCATTCCTATGCACCCGAGCCTCTGCCCCAAAAAATTGCTCCAGCATATCATCCATATCAATGTCCGCAGACACCCGCGGCTGAGTATCTGCCACCCTTCCCAGACAGGGCAGCCCCTTCAAGAAGTATACATCAGTGAGGGTGAGGTCCACCCTCTCACCCTGCACTCGAAAAGCCTATATCTCTGGCTCCCAGAAACTAACCAGTCGGTTCAGCAGCAATGCTGCTGACCGTATCATAGGTATCTGCGTGAACTTCAGCAGCCCGAACAACCCCAGCATCGACCGTACCCGATGGTCCTCTTGGACAATGACCATAATCTCATCCGGGATCTACCGCTCCCTCCACAGCACCTGCGGCATCCTGTCAATCACACAAAGAAGACTCATCAGACCCATGTCAAAAAAATAGTCCTTCCCCTTCCCCTACCAAAACCCAACTAGCGCTGTCCAAAACCGTGACTACTAGGCCTAAACCCGTGGTTTCCGACTGCGGTTGTTTGGCCTACAGTCACGGTCCCAGACCGCAGCTGTCAGGCCTACAGCTGCGGTCCCTAACCGCGGCTGTCAGGCCTACAGCCGCAGTCCCTAACCGCGGTTGTCTGGCCGAAACTCGCGGTCCCCGACCGCGGCTGTCAGGCTGAAACTCGTGGTCCCCGATTGCGGCTATCAGGCCTGCAGTCGTGATCCCTAATCACGGCTATCTGGCCGAAACCCGCGGTCCACCCACATGGACCACACAAACAGTACCCTGGGACCCACTACCCTCCCCCCGAACCCAATTACAATGTAGGTATGAGTTTCACAGAATACCTGTATCTCCCAAATCTGAAAACGACCGGTCGGATCGTCCATAAATGCCACCTCATCTCTGGTCCACTTTGATCACGAGTCAAAGTCAAATAGTACAAATGACACTTGTCATGTTGGGCCCACTTACCATTTATAGTCCGTTGACTTTGTTCTTGTTTTGGCTATTCTGAACCCATACGGATTCCGTTCTCTGCACCGTTTCCACCATTGGAATCAGCACAACGAGACTATCACAATGGTCACCTCGTCGCATTATTTTTCTACGTCATTTTTTTCCCATTTTTTAGACACCGCTAGTCGCCTCGATTTGCGTGCCACTTCGGCCGCTCTTCGTTTTTAACACTTTTTATATCACCGGATTCATTTTTTTGAGCTCGTGATGATTCTTGAGATCATTTCTCTCTCTCACTTGGTACAATTTCAACATTGTGTCCCGACATCTCGCTGCCTCAATGTACGTGCCACATCGGCCGCCATCAGATTGTTCCATACTTTTTACATGAGCCATCCACTCCTGTCATACTGCAAATGTTCTGTTATTTTGCCACCATTCATTCACCCCGCAAGGAGGCACACCAGTGTTCCCCCCCACCCTCGTTCCTGGTCATCATAAATGTTCCCTGATTGAACGCTTCCTCCTTGCCTTACCATTCTATCAATTCAGAGTCTTCTTATTTGCTTTCAGACTCCTTAAAATTGAAAGCACCCACGAGCATGAACTGTCCTGGGCTCGTAAAATCCACACGACAGGACCATTCTATTACTTCAGAGTCTTCTTATTTGCTTTCAGACTCCTTAAAATTGAAAGCAACCACGAGCATGTACTGTCCTGGGCTCGTAAAATCCACACGACAGAACCATTCTATTACTTCAGAGTCTTCTTATTTGCTTTCAGACTTCCTTAAAATTGAAAGCAACCACGAGCATGAACTATCCTGGGCTCGTAAAATCCACATGACAGTACCATTTTCTATCCACACTTCTTCTAGTTCCCTAAAACATGAAGAAGGCCCCCCGCGCCTCTTGGCGCTATGATCGATCCTCTCGGCAGCACCCCCAATCAGGTCGCCTTTGTTCAGAGTATTCTGCAATCTCCTACCATTTTACCATAGCTTGAGTCTCCCTCAGCCCATTCACCCTCAGATCCCATACCGCTATGATCCTTTTACCACCAGTCAGTCTCATATGCTTCCCAATCATCCCCGCCATCATACTCTGAACAAAGGAAGTTTGAGTCCACCCACTCTACTTTCCCAGTTATTCCCCCCCAGTTTATCACTCCTGCCATCAGTACTATCACAGTTCGGTTTTTCACCTCGCGCTCCTGTCAAGGAAACGTCATTGCCTTGATAGCTGTAGGTCTACCTCTGTTGACGACAGCCCCTCTATTCCAGAGGATAGAACTAGAGGCCCCTACGCCTTGGACCCATCACCATCTATGGTGAGTGCCTACGTACCATTTTGGGAGGAGTCATCATTGCCTCTCCGAACAGTTGTTTCTCACATGCTCGACCTCAGCACCTTAATCGCATCGTTGAGAATCACCCAGGATGTATATCCTTTCCATTATGTGTCGAATACCCCAGATTTCCCCCGACTCTAGCACATTGGTGAGTCACTTCAGAACGCTCAGTTATATGTCCCCGTGGATGTCCGGGCTGCGTTGGCGATTGTATTCGGAAGCCATCCAGTTCCATGCTTCCTTGAGTACCCAGTTCAGTTCCAGATCAGTGTACCATGGCAAGTATGACCGTTGTCACTTTGATCCAGCAGCTCCTCAATTCCTTTGGAACCACATTCAGTAGCACTGCTGTCATTCGAGTGCATCAGTTGTTCAGCTCAGACATGGTCATCCCAGCAGTATGTTCCAGATTTGTGTCCCTTCTGGAACCTTATGATATACACAGTGGATCTCTATGTATCCTACAGGTCCCTCTTTTCGGGCCTCACAGTTATTTTTATGTATCTTGATACGAGCATGGGTATGCTCGCCTCGTCTAGATTATCAGATGATTCCTCATCCATTATTGAGGTTATGTACTTTTCAGTTCTTGCAGTTGGTTTGAGATCGTTGTTCCGGGCTTCAGTTGGTTCCTTCTCTTCTCCACACCCCAGGAAAAACGAATATGACTTATGATGTCCATCGGCCATACGATGAGCTCCTGCCCTTACACATCAGGGGGCAATCTGTTAACACCCAAAAAGGGTTCACTACCTCATCTACCCCATTACATGGCTCATTTGTCCATTTTCCTACCATATTTCCATCAAAAACCCATAAAACCATCTAAAAAGCCTCCAAAAGGCTTAAAATGCCTCCAAAAGGCCATAAAACCCTCTTTTCCTCCAAAAAATATCTAAAATTCCTCCAAAAAAGAAAAAATCTCCAAAAAGGAAGAAAAAATATAAAATAATGAGGAAAAGGAGGAAAAAACCCTAAAGAGCTGAAACCCTAAATAGTTGACCTAAACCACATGGTTTCCAAAAAAACCATGGGCCAGCACTCCACCACTAAAAAACTATAAATAAGTGATGGAGACCCCTTATTTCAGATCCACAATCACAAGTATCCTGCCTCTGCCAAAATTGCTCTTGAAACCCTAGCTCATCCTTGAGCTACTTTCACCATTGAGAGCCCCTTTTGGCCCATTTCCACCATTGGAGAAAGAGAAGGAACGGCTTGGAGCTCAGAGCCACCTACTCGGACCAGCGCAAAGGGCTTCACCAACCTCCACATTGGAGGTCAGATCAATAAAAAAATCATTCTTTACTTTTTGCTGTTTTGCTTCATGAACATGTTTAGATTAGTTTTTATTTCTGTTTAGCACTTTTTATTTTACATTCATTGAACTGCTACTAAGGAATCCATTCTCCTTAGTAGGTGCTCATTCGCACAAGCTAGGGGTAAAACCCTAGCTACAGAGGGGAGGACTGTCATGTCCCCATATTTTGAGACAATAAAAGTGTTGACCATGATGAAATTCTTAGGGGCTCAAATTGACATTAATTATTATTCCTAGGAAAAATATTGCTAGTAATTGTTCTAAGGCATGTATTTAATTTTATTTCAGCAATTTTATTTACTATGCACAATAATAATGTGGAATTAAGGATGCCATGTCATGAGGGCACATTAGGGAAAGCTAGTAAACTTACCTTGGAAGGAAAAATGGAAACAATGCAAAAGAAGGAAAAAGAAACATGTCATATTAAAGATAGAAACTATCCAAATTAGTTTCTAATTTGGTGCAAGGATGAAAAGTGTTGTAATCTCATAGATCACATAAGGTTACCAATAATACATACTAAAACATACATATACAACAAATACAAGAGATAAGAACAAGTAGGTGAATTAACAAATTATATTACATGAATGAGTCCATACAACACAAAGAACTGAACTGAGTTCTCATCTGGCTCAACAACCTAATATATATGATTACAAAATAATTACAAAATAACTACCTATCGGTTCGATGAACTGACACGACCTTAGGTGGCCGACCTAATCTCTAGTTTAGTTGGTTGACCGACTTAGTCGGCTGATCGACTAAGTCAGCGCTTGTTCAAGTCGACTTATCAACTTGCTCCTCCTACATCTCCCCCATGAACAAAATGTTTCTTCGTCCCGAAGAAACAGGGAGGTACAAAAAATTCTTCCTGTCTAGTCTCAATAGTTATTGTGACGTGCCTGGTTTTCATGGGCTATGAAGTCTAATGGTCGGTCTTTTCTGTACACAGACTTTGACAATGGCTGGTGCTATCACTGCTAGGTAATGTTGGAAATTTGTCCAACTTTGTAAAATCTTCTGGATGTCGATGGTAAGTGTGGTCAAGCTTGATAGGATCGTCATATTTTTTGAAATGGAGACTTCTCCTATTCTCTCCATGTTGGGACCCATAAACTGGTCCTTTTCCTCTACAGTCTCGATAAGTCATTTCATCTACAGACAGATGATGTCGAATTTTTCTAAGTTAGGGATATCTTGTTGCACCCACTGATGTGCTTCCCTCTCAAGTTTCTGCAGCTTGGCTGTCTCAAGCACTATTTGTTCTTCGATTGTGGTTCTGAGTGCTTCCTCAGTGGTTTTCCTGTTTTCCAGTGCCTAGATCCCTTGTCAGGTCTGCTGAGTTTGCTGATAGACTTTCCCATAGTAAGCAGGCCAGTCTCTCAGTATTTCTTCAGTTATGACAAACTACTCCATGTGATCTTGCAACATTTTATAAGCTTTAAAAGATGAGGTGTGTTGTGCCATTAGGAGTTGGGCAGTTTATTCTTTTTGTTCTTCCTTTGTCTCATGAATTTGTACTTGGAGTGCCGACACCATGTTTTCAAATAGCTGATATGCCCGTTTGAGTGGTTTGTTGGTGTGTACCTCTACGGGGCCCGACATGACTGAATGGGCCAGGTTTCTACATTTGTTGAGGAACTCGACCTGTTCTGCATTCTGGTCGTCGAGTTCCTTCCGTCTTTGCTCGCTCCTTATCTTTGCTTCGATTGCTAGGGTCTTGAGGAGTTTTCCTAGCTCTCTGTCGGTCAGTGAATTTGCATATTTCAATTTGATATGGACCTTTGATGGTTTTCCATGATGCTCCTTCCTCTATTTCTCCTTTCCCTTCTTGTGTTTTTCCTTCTTTGCTTGTGTCAACATGTGTGTACCTACAAAAGTCGAGTCAGGATATTTGGTTTGTGGGATAGTGGTTGATGGTTTCCCTGGTTGGGGAGGTGGGATAATTGCTTCTTCTGGTTGTGGTGGGGATTTCTCTGAGTCGGGGGGTGGTGGTGGTGGTGGAGATGGTGGTGGTGGTGATGGAGTTGGAAAATGGTAGGGGGTGATTGGGTTGGGGGAAGTGTGGGTGAGTGATGGATTGTCAGGCTGGGGAGGTGAGTCTAAGTCTAATAAAATTTGGTTAATTTTTCGATCTATGTCCTCGACATTTTCTTCTCCTCCAGTCGGTGCAGCGGCTGGTAGGTTAGTTTGAGGTACGGTTGGAGTGATAGTTGCGGTCCGATGTGCAGTCACTTCAGCTTCCTTGTTGGGATTTCTATCAAAAGTTGAAGTGATAGTGGCAAAGGTTTGGGTTTGGAATTCATGGCCTGGTTGGTACCCACCGACCTCGAAGAGAGGTGCTTTTGAAGATATCTTCTAGGCTAACGTAAATATCTCAGGCAGTTTCTCAATGAATGCCTGCAAATCTCTATCTTTATCGAATTTTTCCTTCACTGCTTCCAACATCACACTTTTGCACAAGTCGAGGGGGCTTACTGAATGCTTTTTCGGTACTTGCTCCTCGGTTACTTTTATCGGGGATGGAGGTGGAGGCATAGACACAAGGTCGACGACGTTCTTAGGCGTCATCGTGTGGGTTCTCTTAGCTTTCTTTAGTCAACTTGGTAGTGCTTCTTCGTCAACAAATCGCTGGAACTGGGTTTCCATCGGCACCTTATTTGTTGCGACATTCTTTATTATGTCAAGGGCTATAGTTTCCAGTTTCTCCTCATCGTCTGATGATTCGGCGATGATAAGCTTGTGCTTACCTTTTCCTTGTTGTTGTTGTTGGGTCTTCAACTTCTTCCTAGCTGCTACTATATCTTTCGACAATTTTCTAATAATGCCTTTTGTGACAACAAACTTGGGTTTTTCTTGTTCTGTCTCTCCCCTTGGCTCCTGGGTCGGGGCAAGACTTGCTGTAGCCGGTGTGATGACCTGCTGCTCTGGCTAGGTTTCTTCTGGTTGTGGTTCGACCCTCTATGCTGTCGGAGCTTTGATGATTATTTGAAGTCAGCTGGTGTGTTCGACTGGTGTCTCCTTGAACACAAAGGTGTTGATGTAGAGGTTCAACTCATAGTCTTCCTCTTTCTCTTGGTCAGTTAGCAGCTCCTCAACTAAGAAGTCGCTCTTCTTTGTTGTCGCTGGTACTGGTATTTTGGTTTTAGCCTGTCGAGATAGCTCTCGAAGGATCTAGTCAACCGATGGATAATAGTCGAGGGCTTTAACATTTGAGTTGTCACCCTGCATGTACCACACTGAGGTATGGTCGATTTTTAGCCGGATGTGGGAGTTGGTCAGTAGACTTCTTCGGATGTTTTGAGGCACCCTCCATCTAGTCATGCGGACTTTGAGCTGTTGAATCCAGTTCTCCAATAGCACTTTCATGTTTTCAAGTTCTTGCAAGGTTCCTCTCTGGGAGAATGGTTTGAATCTCCACATGTGGAACCTTATCGGTTCTTGAAAGATTGGGCTTCCCTCTGGGAATATATGGTACATCACGTTCACCATTAATACACTCATCGATGCACACATCCACAACATCGCGTATAAATACTGGACCACCGAAGGATCATTCACCGCAATTCATACAGAGAGAGCATCAGAGCATCCAGTCGACTGAAATCCAAGAATACCTTAGTGACATAGACCACCAAACTAACACAATGGCACCATTGTAGTCTAGTTGGTTAGGGTACTCAGCTCTCACTTGAGAGACCCAGGTTCATGTCCTGGAAACGGAACCAATGTTGTAATCTCACAGATCACATAAGGTTACCAATAATACATACTAAAACATACATATACAACAGAGACAAGATATAAGAACAATTAGGTGAATTAACATATTATATTACGTGAATGAGTCCATACAACATAGAGAACTGAACTGAGTTCTCATTTGGCTCAACAACCTAATATATATGATTACAAAATAATTACAAAATAACTACCTGTCGGTTAGGTGAACCGACACGACCTTAGGTGGCTGACCTAATCTCTAGTTTAGTTGCCCGACCGACTAAGTTGGCTGATTGACTAAGTTGGCTCTTGTTCAAGTCGACTTATAGACTTGCTCCTCCTACAAAAAGCAAGGAAAGATTACCTTATGCAACAACTTGCTAATTACTCAAGGAAGGAGCAGTTTCTATTTTGGACTGAAGTATACAAACATGGAAACATTTACTAAGCTTCATACTTGCTATTTTTCTCAAGAAGGTCGAATTTCCACTTTGGGTTAAGTTATACAAAGAAGGAAACATCATTTGCAAACCAAAATTGTTAATCCCATCAAGGAGGGCCACTCATGGCTTAGAAACAAAATTGGTAAGTGGGTTACTTGTTCAACGGGTGAAGGACTTGCTCAACAAGTCAACCAAGGTCTACTTAAGGGAATTTCCAACTCCATTATTCAGTTTGGTTAATGTATTTTGTAATTTATTGAAGCTTAATCTTAATTTTTGAGTGGTGATCCTCAGTCTCTTGGGTGATGTGCCCCAAGTCCCTTGTTCTCCTTCTCCCCTCTTCTTCCCTTCTCATTGTAGGTTATATTGGAGATATGGATCAACTCTCATCCATTAATGGAGTGATATTGCAGGTTCTGAAGCCATTTCCATTTTAGTGTAGCACATTAGAGTGATTGGGGAACTCCTCCATTCAAATATCAGAGCTATCTTCAAGATTTCCTCCTTTTATGAGAGATTGATGATATGAAGTGATGAAGAGAGATAGATGGATCTCTGCCATTAATTGAGGTTATTATCAATCCTTAATATTAGTCTCTTAACAGTTCCAAAGTTTTTGTAATGTTCTAATATTTTTCCATCACAATGTCTACCTCCAATTCTAGTTTTCTAGCCTTGTAATGAAGACTAAATTAATGAGTAAAGATATGAAACTCTTGTGAGATTGAATTCAGTCATTAATTATTTGAAATAATGTATTCTTACCTTTCTGCAAGTATTACAGAGTTTTGAATATATCTTATTTACTCTGGAGAAGCATTTCCACACCCTAGCTAGAAATGCATTGAAAAGTGACTAGTTTTAGATTTTGAACGAGTTGAAGGACTTAAACCTTTCTGATTTTATTTATTTTACTTCTGATCATTCATTAACTTCTCATTGAACACCTTCCATGTTTGGATATTAGTTTTATTAACCTTCTCCATATGTTTGGAAGACCCGGAACCCGAGCCTAGAGTGTAGTCCAAGGGACTAGTTTCCTAAAATTCCCAAATATGTTATTTACCTGCATAAACCTTTGTATACTATAATATAACTTTCTATCAGAGCCATAATCAATTTACCCAATCCCCTGGTTGAAAAAGGCTGAACTACTCTTCCTAGTTTCATGGTTTAGCTGCGAGAAGCGTGGAAGTAAGTTTTCGCATAGCGGATTCTGAAACCTAAATGGAACCAGATCTAAATGTGTTAGGGAAGAGGAAATTCTATGTCTGAAATATCTTTGGTTTCTTTCCACTGATCACTCCTCTTTCCTACAAAATTTCCTAGAAAAAACCCCTGACATTCCCTGTCCGAAGAGGCTCTGAGTGGTTTGATTCAAAGTTCATAAATTGTAATTTAAATTACAGAATTAGATACTATTCAGGTCTGCACACCAGACTTGGGACATCACAAGCAATTTTCACTAGAATGTTGTTTTTGGATCCCTAATGAAAACATTTAATCATGTTCTTTGTCAATTATCGAAACATTTATATATGGATTGAGTTCTGGACTTTGATATTTTCCCTGTATATCTTTTCAACTATTAAAACAGAAAACATGCTTTACAACATAAATTAGTTTGTGAAATCATTTCAAAATCACATCTCTATTGTACTGATGTACATTACCTAATGCATTGTTTCTTCTTGCAAGGATTTTATATCTTTCTGCTTCTTGCAAGGATTGTGGAAAGGTTTATATTGGCGAGACAGGTTGATTGGTACATACAAGGTTGAAGGAAGCGGACATCATTCATGAAAGGATAAATAAATCAGCACTGGCATAACATTCAAAATCCTCTAAACACCATCTCGGTATAGAGAATGCAAGGGTTATTATTGGCATCGATCACTACACAAAGAGCTATGTCTAGAAGTCTATAGAGATGACAGATGGAGATTAAGTAAATCTTGGACCACATTTATGAACCTTAAAAATACTGGGGACCCTTCTAGGAATTAGTGCGGGCCTCTTAGGTCATAAAGATAAAAAAAAAAACCAATAAACTCAAGTCTTTATTATCACAATTTGATTTCAATATTAATTTGAACTTAGGATTGTATTAATATTAAATAATATTTTTAAATATTACCAATATTAAACATTATTAATTTTTAAATATTATTAATATTATTAATTAGCAAATGTTAATATTAATTATATTAATATTATTAATATAAAAATAATAATTAATATTATCAATTTTAATATTAATTTATTTCTAATTAAATTAATAACTTGATGAAGTGATGGAATTCCCCTTCAGAATCTCTTGATGGAACAATCGTTAGTAAGATGAGAAACCCCTCAACTTCATCTACCTCCTTGTGGCCTTATCAATTGTGGAAACCGGTATGATGCTTTTCCCAATTGACATCTTACTAATTTTGAGATCATAAATAATGCACATAATATAATTTGTCTTTGTTGGTGTTCATTGTTAAAATATTCATTATATCATTTATGATGCACATAGTAGGCATCTTCTTTTAGTAACCATTCATGAGTTCTTCTCTTACCATCCTATTGCTGAACAAAATCACACCATCAATGAATAACAACATTTATGTAGAAACACACATCATCAATTGGATTCTACAACTATTTCTTAAACACATCCATTATTCTTTGTCCATATCAAGTTTAGATTATTAGGTATGCATCAATACATTATGTTGTTGTTTAAGACACTTTTGCAGACCACTTTAATAGATTATGTAATTGTTTAGGATATTTTGTTGTTAATATTGTTCCTCTTCATGATTCTTAAAGGGTGTTAACTCATAGGAAGATCACCTGCTTTACAAGCAAGAAGTTGGTGGTTTGATTCCTCCATGCCCTAATGATATTGCAATGTATTTCTAAAGGTAAAAAATGTAGTAGTGCAATATGGATAATATTAGACGCAACACTAAATGCAAAAGATGATGTAAAATTGGACGTTACACCAAACACAAAATTGGATGCAAAATTCAACCTTATATCAAACGAAAATGTGGACACAAATATGGATGTCACACTAAATGCAAAATTGGATGCAAAAAGAGACTCAACACTAGACACAATTAATGACTCAAAACTAGATGCAATACTAGGTCCAAAACTAGACACAACAATAGATGCAAAAGTGGACTCCTAACTAGACATTAAATTGGACATTAAATTGAGCACAAAATATGGTGTATCGATGGACATAAAACCAGGCGTAACACCAAGTGCAAAACTGGAAGCAACAATTGGCGCAAAGAAAAACTTAAGACGAGACACAATATTGGATGCAAGATGGGATAAAACATTGGATGTAAAACTAGAAGTAATATTGAATGCAAGATTGGATGCAAAATTGGACACAAAACTAGATGCAATATTAGATACAAACATGGGTGCAAAACTGAGCGCAACACGGGGTGCAACATTGGGCTCAAACATAGATGCTAAAAAAAACATCAACCAAGATGCAACACTAGGTGCAAACCTAGATGAAAAATACGACCTAAAGCAAGATGAAACATTAGGCACAAACATGGATACAAAAAAAGACGTAAAACAAGATACAAAATTAGATGCAAATGGGGATGAAACATTATAAGTAAAATTGGATGCAAAACTAGACGCAATATTGGGCTGAAAATTGGATGCAAACTGTTGGGTAAAATTATTGTTATTTAATTTAACTTAATTTGATTATCGACCGGAATATGTATACTTCGAGCTGCTACACCATATGTGTGGGCAAAGTAGTTTCAATGCTCATGCTAACAGTAATTTAGTCTATTCACAGACAAGAAACAAAATGTAATTGATGGAAATATTACTCTATTGAATGACCAATGCTAAGAGTTATTAGGTCTATCCTAAGGAAAGGAAAATCAACTTGCTAATCCCTATCTTACAGTCTACCACACTGTCAAATTCAATGTAACCTACCGCAACCTTAAGCTATAGCAATCTTCCAAAGGAATCATCGATCTAAGCTACAACAGCATTAAGCTATGCTAATTATGATCTATTCTTTAGGGCAAGCAGCCTACCAAGAAAATAACTTAGTCAATACAAACCCTAGTCCCAACCTTACCTACAAAATAAATATGTTGAGCCAATCCCCATGACTTTGTATTGTATCCAAGACTGCAATCATTAACCCTAGAGAATCTGATGCCTAAGTTTATACAAACACTTATCACTCTCAACATCTACTGAAATGAAATATGTCTCTCTTAACTCTAAATCATCCACAAACAGTTAACAAGATGAATTTTGGACTTGCTGCTAATATCAAACATATTCTACCTATGTTCTATGCACACCAAAGTATATTGGAACTATTCACTCTCATTTGCATGTACTATGAGACTGATATTCAAACCCTAGGAAACAATGCTGGCATCTACTAGTGAACTATGATTCTTTCCCTAATTTCATTCAACACTAAAAAGCATGATTTCAACTCCTATCTAGCCAATTCAAAATGCTGTTTGGAAAAACAATAGAACCCTGTAAACTCATACCTTTAAAACCTTTGTGGATTCAATAGGTATTGCGAGTCTTTCACACTACAATCCATTTCTTCAAACACTCTACAGTCTTGTAAACTTGACAGCCAAAAAGGGTTTTAAAACAAGTATTGGAGTTATCCACTAATCAATATCACATTGGTAGGAAAAGAAATATGAAATCCCAGTCTATTTTCAATCCTCCATTAAGTCGATTCTATAGGAAACTGAATATATTCAAATTCATCATACAGTTTTGTAAATTCTATAACTATGAACGGATTCTTTGAACAAGAGTCGTAGCCATCAACAAGCAATATCACGCTGGGAGTCAAAGAGGGTTAAAATTCAATTCCACTCTTACTACTCTATTGAATCGATTCTACAGGCTCAACTGAATACATATGATATCAACTAGTCTTCTGCAAACATAAATCCCATTCCAAATCACAAACAAAAAAAATCATTAACATTCCATCATAAAAATAGTATCAAAGTCTGCAACATCACTCTACTTATAGTAATACAAGCAACACTTAAACACAAATGAATCGGTCTTGAAGCTGGTCCCTTCCCTCAATGCCTACAAGTCTGAAATCAAAGCTTTAAGGAAATAAACGCCCGATCAATTAATAAGAACAGAGTTTACAGTCTTCTCTGTGTGTGTCCATCCCCACTTAGGGTTTCAGGGTTACATTTTATACTCAAAATATAAAGTAAAATCAACCTTGGAACAAGCATCGACCCTATCCTAACAACTGTACACTTATCTCAGCATACATGAACCAAGAAATGGAATTCAAATACCCTGAAATCCATACTCTGCCAAAAATGGAAGAAAACAACTCCTTGAACAAAGGATATCCATGAAACAACACCTGAATAATCTTCATATGCATCTAGAAATCGTTTGGATCCCCAAGCGAGACATCTCCTTTATGGACAAAATCCCCAAAATCTCTGGTTCGGTCAACATGTATCTTTGGAGCGCCGGGACAAGCGTGGGGTCAAAATGAGCAAAATACCATTGCATGAAAGAAAACAAAGACTTATTAATTGACCCATTATTAAATGAAAACCAAAAGTTCCATTATATACATAAAACAAAGAAAAATAATAAATAAACAATTAAAAAGTCACTTACCAAAGCACCTAGCAATGTTGTTCTTCAAAAAGGAATAACCATGCACAAAACAACACTAAACAAAGCCGATTATTAATTGGTTCATGAGACTTGAAACTAGAAAATATAGTGATGGACAGTCAAAATAGGAGGCCAACATCTCCCCCAGACTGAAGATCTTACATGTCCCTATGCTAGCAAGTTCCAGACAGACAAAATTTGAAACTCATAATACATGATCAACCCTTGGATCAAACTCCAGAAACTAAGGCTGAAGTATTAAACAGGACTTGAACTTGAGGAGGAGATGGAGCTGTTTGTTTTTGTGCACTAAGCAATTTTTCAAACTGTTTGTCCTTGTTCTTTAACTATTTCCTAAGACTACGAGTAGACCCTGTAATATCATCAACTAATGTTTGTAAAGAGGCTACCTTGGCCTTCAAAATTGCATTTTCCTGTTTGATAAACTGATCCAGCCTAACATACTCCTGTAATTTCTTTGTTGACTTAAAATTCCGCTACCGAAAGTAATCAATTCCTTGAGCTGAAGCATCCGAACTATGAGATTTAGCAGACTTTGGACCTAATTTGGAAGGTGATGCTTTAGCAGATTTTAAACTATATTTTGAAAGTGATGCTAGCAATGAAGGCTCATTGACAGGACTTGGTATTGAACAATGATAATGAGAGCCATGGGAATCAGAATTATCATGGGCAGAAGAAGCAGTGGATGAATACAATTCAACATGTACAGGATCCTTACCTTTGGATTCCCTTTTCTTCTCTTTAATAGCCATGCTATGGGTAAATCTTCGATTGGGTGAAGAAAACAAATTTTCATGACCCTTTTCTCCCCCAGACTGAGAGCTTACACACTGCCCCTGAGATACTGGAGACTTCTTAGTATGGGATGGGGCAACTTTCTTACAACTCTTAACAGCTGGTTCCTGAGCATGACTGTATTGATGTATATAAATATTTGCAAAGGAGGCTTTATCCACTAAATCAGGGATACAAGGCTCACATGGTTCATTCCCCAAGGATGATTTAAGATGAGAATTGGACAGCTCATATACAAATTTCCCCCAAACCCAATCCTTTTTCTTTAACTCAGCTAGAATAAGCATCTTGATGAGTCGATGATGGTAGAGACTATGAGTCAGATTCTCTAATTTTTTTCTAACTTGTGAAGCCATCTTACTCAAGCTCTTCCAAAAATAAAATGGAAAATTGAGAAGCTTACCGAACTCAAAGTGAGCTAGTAGGCGAAAATGATAGGCTTTGTAAGTAGAGAATCGGCCTTCACAGGTAATCAGCTTGGTGATGATCATTAAGGAATTGTGAAATTCATATCTAACCCAGAGCTTTGAGAAGCCCTTTTCTCCTTTTACAGCCAAAAATTCAGGTTTGAAGACACAGTCATAGTATTTTCGTGGCAATCAAAAATTCTTAAACCACCGATCCCCTGTGCATGGGAGCCATGTAGCCAATGCAATTGACTCCTATGTAACTAGAAACTCCAATGACCCGACCTTGGCTATGTGCCCATCAAAACCTAAGGAAAGCTGCAAGGAAACAGCATCATCATGGCCTTGTAAGTTGGTTAAGAAAGAATGCCACCCAACCCGAATGAACATCTCCTTGCATGCTAAAAATTCAGGCATAGCTAACAACTTCCCATACTTCAAGGGTTCATGCCGGTTAAGCATCTTGGAAAACAGGAAAATAGAAGACGATGAATTAACAGAGATCAGACAGTCAATTCGAAGACAATGGAGAATTGCATCAACCTTTCTCTCGCTGGCGATGGTGAAAACTAGAAACAGCCCGAAAGAGTAATGGCAAAGGGTGGTAATGATAGTGGTAGATATGGTAAGGTAAATCATTGCAAGTTGTGGCACATACTTCCCATGTTGCAGTGAATTATTCCCATATAAACACATTTTAATTAACCCGTAACCTATTGGCATTTACGAACCCCGATTGAAATATATCAATGTCATGAATTTTATTAAAGATTGCACATTAATAATAAAGAAATGTAATATTGTGAAAGGTTAACGCCATAAAATGATTTACAAATGAACGGTGGTGTATCCACTAAATAAATGACAAGGTTATTATGTGATTCCACCATTTATCGAATTTAGGCAAAAGCACTTGGTTTATGATAATAATCCTTAATTTATAACAATTAAGACTTATCCAAACATTCAACGTTCATTACCTTTACCATGTAACATGCCAATTTCCCAATTTTTATTCTGGTACCCCATCCGGCACTCGATCCGGCACCTCATCCAATCTAAGATACATGGATATTTCGAGCTGACAAAGGTGAAAATTAATTACCAGCATATGTTGAAGGAGTGATAATTACTAGCATCTTTAACATTTGTAGTGATATTAAACCAGATGTGCTCAAAGCAGTGTTGTTAAACCAATTGGATTTCCCAAAATACACCACTTGTATGAGTGAAAAAGGAAAGTAAGATGGATTGAAAATTTGTTTTACCCCAACAATCTCATGGCACAATTACCTCATTTCAAGGTTGCTGCTTCACCTAACCACACAGAAACAGAGCTGAGTCATAAAACCAATTTTTATTAACAGTATAAAAATTAACTACAATTCATAGACAATCAGTCTCACTCCTATATTCTAACTCCAATCATGAGCATAGACTTCATTCTCATCATTCATATACAACTTTTTCCACCAGGACATGTGCCTTAAACACAAGACAAGAGGAGTACTAAAAGAAGCCAATGGTGTACTGGCCAACTTTGACTCAACTTCACACAAGATAGTCTGACCAATGAAAAGAAAAACTAGTACTGAGGTTCATAGCTATGTTCATGGACTCAGAAACTATCAGGCATAAACCCTTTTCGCAAGGATCAGGTAACCAGAATTCAGAGCATCTGAAGATGATTATCAACTGGCTATTACAAATAGTCTCCTTAAATTTTATTTAACCCACACATATGACTTATCTTTAACATTTACATAGGTACATTGTTCATACAGACAAGTATAGATGAGGCTTTTAAAAGATATATCAGAGTCAGAACCCACTCCCAGCAAGCCCGTTCAGTACTCCAGTGGGGTAACTGTGACACCTAAGAAGCTTCTTCCACAGGCAGATGCCCCATTGCCAACAGGCATGTTCAGTACCCTGATGGGTTTGCTTGTTCATACCACAGGTTGGTACCCGCTGCCAACGGACCTGTTCAGTATCCTGGCGGATTAACCTCTTACACCCATTTTCTATCAGAGGCCCTTGTCCCAAATTCATCTTAAAGCTAAATTTTATGATTCACTCATGCATAGATGAGTGGGGGAGCAGCTCTGAAAACCATCTAGGAGTGGGATGGTATCAAAATTGGAAAAATGTTCTTGATACATGCCTGTAAAGATTTCTCCAAATGAACAACTAACCTCTGTAACTGTATAAAGTGAAAGTCATGAAGTGGCTGGACAAGAAAAATGTATATATATATATATGTGTGTGTGTGTGTATTTGATATTATGGAAGCCAATAGATAATAATCAACAGATGGTTCAGTCCTGGAGACCTTTTTCCATAATAGTGCCTGTCTGAATAATAACTCCATACCCATAGCTGTTACCATTTAAAAAACAATATCCTCATTCCATCTAGCGTGAAACCAAGTCAAAATGACACTAGTAACCCATAAGTTCAAAAAGCCCTTTTTAAGCTTAAATTACTCATGGAGGCAGTACCAGATGGATAAGTACTCGTATGAATAAGGAGGACAAGTCTAAAAAACCTAGCAGCACAGATCTAATTACTTGATATAGGCATTCCAATTACCTAATGAAACTCAGAAATTTAATCGAAAATGACTGAAAATAGGAATAGTGACAAAAAGACTTCCCTTTTGTTTTCAAAAACATCCTGAGCCTCACTGAAAAGAATATCTGCATCCTTCCAAAATAAACCTAGTAACAAAAAACTCCTGTACATATATACAAAAAAACAATTTCATTGAATGTTACTGTGAGAGAGTAGGAGATGAAGAAGTCATTTCTTCACCTACCAGCTCTAGTTCAGATTGATGACTCATGTTATGAATGAATTCTTGCTTAGAAAGAGGCTTATGATATACCTTTAACCGATGTCCATTCACCACAAATGCAGTTTGTTCTTCATCTATTGTCCTTATTTTGACAGAACCATTATAAAAAATAGTCATAATTTCATATGGTCCCATCCATCTAGTGGTAAGCTTACCTTTGAATTGTTTAAACTGTGAGTCAAACAATAGAGCCCAATCACCTTCTTCAAAAGTTTTCTTCTTCGAAAATTTGTCATGCCATTTAGTCCTTTAATTCTCTATTAAAGCAGTTCGTTGGACCGCATCTTATCTGATTTCATCAAGCTCATTCAATTGCATCAACCTCTACTTCTGTGCTTCATCTAAATTCAGGCTCAATTGTGCAGCAGTACGAAAAGTCTTCACCTGAAATTCTATAGAGAGAAAAACCTGTTTCCCATAAACAAGCTGATATGGGGTATGTCCTGTGGTGTTTCTCCACATAGTTCTATAAGCCCACAATGCCTCTAGTAGCCTGTCTGCCCAGTCCTTGTGATGCATCTACACAGTATTGGTTAAAATGGCTTCTAACACTTTATTTGTTGACTCCACCTGACCATTTGCTTGGGGGTGGTAAGGAGAAGATTTATAGTGTTTAATTCCATATTGCTCAGTCAGTGCTTTCATTGATTTAGAGACAAATTGTGCCCCATTGTCAGTTACAATTTCATGAGGAATCCCAAAGCGAGTGAAAATGTATTCATGAATGAACTCTATGACTAATTTCTCAATGGCCCTTAATAGGGATTTTGCCTCCACCCACTTAGTTACATAGTCAGTACAGACTAATATATATCTTTTCTTTCGTGACATTGGTGAGATTGGTCCAACAAAGTCCAATCCCCATTTTTCAAAAGGTTCAATTTGTACCTGGGCTTGTAAAGGCATTTCATCCGCAGCAGTGGGTCTTCCCATTCGTTGGCAGCTGTCATAGCCCTGTACATATTTTTCAGCATCTTTAAAAAGTGTAGGCCAATAATACCCTTGATGTAACACCTTGAATGTTGTCCGCTTGTCTGAAAAATGCCCTCCACAGGGTCCATCATGACAATCTTGAAGGATATCATACATCTCATCCTCCCTTACACACCTCCTGATAATCAAATCTAGACCGGTTCGAAAGAGGTCATTACCTACCCATGAGTAATTAGCACTTTGATGTATGATTCTTCATTTTTCATAGGATGACAGATGAGCAGGTATTTTCCCTGTGGCCAAGTAGTTGGCTATATCTACAAAACATGGTGTTTTAATAGAAACAACAAATAAATGTTCATCAGGAAAGGTATCATCTACAGGAGCATTGTCATCAGTATGAGTCAACCTTGAGAGGAAATCTGCAACCAGATTTTCCTTCCCTGGTTTATCAACTATAGTAATGTTAAACTCCTGTAGCAAAAGCAACCATCTAGTAATTATACCACTAGTTATAGGTTTATTCATAAAAAATTTGATAGCAGAATGATCAGTATGAACAAATACATCATAACCAGTAATATAATGCCAGAATTTATTGATGGCATGAACCACTGCTAGAAACTCTTTTTCAGTTACTGTATAGTTAAGTTCTGCTGGATTTAAATTTTTACTGATGAAGTAAATAGCATAGTAGGACTGATTTTCTTTCTATCTGAGCACTCCCCCTAAGGCAGTGTCTGAAGCATCAGTTTGTATATGAAAGGGCAAAGACCAATTTGGTCCCCGCAGAACTAGTGTTGAAGACAATTCTGATTTAAAGGTGTCAAAGGATGTCTGACAGTGTTGATCCCAACAAAAACCAGTGTCCTTGACTAATAATTTGAACAGTGGAGCTGCTATCTTGGTAAAATTAGCAATAAACCTATGATAGTAACCCGCATGTCCCAGAAAACTTCTAACTTCTTTTTGTGTAGTTGGTGGAGATAAACCAGTAATGATTTCATTTTTTGCTGGATCGACCTTAATACTTTCTGATGAAATGTGGTGCCCTAAAACAATACCCTCAGTTAACATCATCTTACACTTTTCATGACTTAAGGAAAGATTTGTTTCTTGACACCTAACTAAAAATTTATCTAGGTTATCTAAGGCTTCCTTGAAATCATTACCATAGACTGTGAAGTCATCCATATATATTTCCACACAATCATGGACTAAATCAGCTAGAATACCTAACACTGCCCTCTGGAAAGTGGCAGGAGCATTACACAACCCAAATGGTAACACCTTGTAAGCATAAGTTCCCCATTGGCAGGTGAAAGTAGTTTTCTCCTGATCCTCTGGGGCTATCCTGATTTGATTATACCCACTATATCCATCAAGAAAGGAAAAATATTGTTTTCCTGACAAGGTGTCCAAAACCTAATCTATGAAAGGAAGAGGGAAGTAGTCTCTGATGGTGGCTTTGTTTAAATCCCGGAAATCAACACATATTCTCCACTTACCTCCCTTCTTTGGAAAAATTACCAATGGAGATACCCATTCACTATCAGAAATGGGGTAGATAAAATCTGCATCCAGCAACTTTTGTAACTCATCCTTCACAATGTCTTTAAGCAGAGGATTCATTCTTCCTTGTGGTTGCCTTATCGGCCTAATGTTTTATTGCGTATAAATATGATGGATGCATGTATCAGGGTGAATGCCTTTCATGTCTGTATAAATCCAAGCAAATGCCCTAGACTGTGCTTTGAGTAAATTAACTAACTGATTTTGCTGGCCTTAAGACAAATTTGCATTAATAAACAAAGACCTTCCTGGAATAATCTCCATTGGTATGGTTGAGGCTCAAACCTTCTCATCTATGAATAAAACCACTGATGATGAGATGGTTGAAGGATAGAACTGTTCTTGAAAATATTGTGTGAAAACATGGTCTAAGTCAGAGAAGGACTGAGGGAACTCAATACTAGTAGTGGCTGAGATAAATTGATCTAGGATATCATCTTCAGTATGATCTTCCAGCCCCCTAGTTTGAATGATGGACAGTAAGGGTTGTTCCACGTCCTCATCCCCGTAAGGACTCTCTAACCATAGCATGTTTTCTGATACAGGATTTGATGGGGGATAAATAATAAGGTTTTGTAGAGAAGTTCCATTTGATATAGTTAAAATTCCTTCTCTGCAACCTATAAAGGCATTGGCAGTGGCTAACCAGGGCCTTCCTAGTATAACAGGATGTTTCCCCATTGGGTGTTTGGTATGGAGTACCAAAAAATCCACTGGATACTCCCAAGAAGCTACTGTGACAGTAATGTCATCTAATTCTCCCACAGGTTTAACTGTGCTCCTATCAGCGAACTCCAAAATAGTAGGAGTAGGTCTGAGGAGATTATGCAACTGAAGTCTTTGCATGGTGGTCATAGACATGACATTAATTGTAGTCCCCAAGTCAACTAGAGTGTTTCCTATTGGAATCTCATTAATGCAAATGGTCACCACTAGGTTCCCAGGATTTGCAAATTTTGGAGGTAAGGGATAGTCTGAAATATAATTGGACAGCTGGCCTACAACATGTATTGTGGGTGGATATTTTTGTTTTCGACGAGGTTTCTTCAAGCATAATTCCCTTACCATTTTTGAATATATAGGAACGTCTCTAATGGCCTAAAGTAATGGAATATTGATACAAACATTCTTCAACTCATTTTCCAAATCAAACTATGGACGAACCACCGGCTTCTCTATTAATAACCTCTCCGGATAAGGGGGGTTGTTATTCAATTGTGGATGAGCAGATGATTGGGAATTTTGAGTTCCAAGCACTTGAGTGTTTTCTGAGGCAATCTGCACTTCTTCCTCCTCTGAAATTTCTTTTTTAGTGCTTTCTTCTGCAGACTCTTCTTGAATAATCATTGCTAGAGGAGTTTTATTTAATGTTTTCCTAGACCTTAATTGTATTTCTTGGATAGGAGCTGAATGGATCACATAGGTTGGGTCCATTTGTATTTTAGCATTATTAAGAGGCTGGGATGGTCTTTTGTTAGGGTTTGGGATAGGTTGAGTTGGAAACAACGTAGGTTAAGGTGGATTTGGATTTTGATATTGTTGTGGAACTGGGGGTATAGGAGGAAGTGCAGGTGGTGTAAATCCAGGTAATAGCTTCTACATATTTGGGGGCATTGGGAAGTATCTAGGAGGAGTATGTGATGGGGTTGTTGGTTGTATTCCTTCATAGGACTGTCGTTATGGTCCCCCATAGGACTATCCTCACCAGCCTTGCTGCCATGGTTGGGTCTGAGTAGGCTGAGAAGGCCAATTTTGCCACATTTGTGGACTCCATGGCTGCTGAGATTGCTGTATGGGATAGTAATATGCAGGGTTTGGAAAAATAGGTTCTGGGTACATGTTTTGGGGTCTAGGATGCCAGGGCCTTTTTGATGCATATGATGGATCCATAGGTTCAGCATTAAGCTTGTAAAAAGCTAGCAGTTCTGGTAAAGAAGGGAAATTGTCAGTAGGGTGTTTATCAAAGCAAAGAGAATAGACTGAAATGGTATTAAGAGGACACTCTTTCAAAGGGTGTCTTTTTCTGCATTTGGGGTAGAATATGTACAGTGCTGCTATGTCCTCTTCCTCTTGTCATTTCTTTATTTTCAATGCATCAAACTGGGAGCTTAAGGTGCCTAAAATGTCAGTTTTGAAATTTTCTAACAGGTTCCCCAATTCAACTCTTGTAATCCCACTAGTTCCTGCTGTCCTAGAAATTTGGGAAGGACCTTCCCTTATGCTTTTTCTGGCCTTGGCTCTACTTCTGGAATATTTTCTACATAGTTCAGTAATCTCCTCAAAGGATTTATGAGATACATCACCTGATGCCATCAGGTTGAGGATTTCCACATATTCCTCCAGAATCCCTTTCAGAAAAAGGGTTATGACTGCATCCTCTTGTAAGGTATTATACTTAGACTTCTGCATTACAAAGCAAAAGCGTTCTAGGAAATCCTCAAGACTCTATTTTTCATGTTGTTGTATTTTAAAGATAGCATTTTGAGAGTCTCTAGGTCCACAATAGTCTCAGTATTTTCTGAGGAAAGCACTCTTCATCTCTTCCCAAGTTCGGATGGTGGATTCCCCCAGGCCCATAAACCATCTAAGTGAAAAATCCTTAAGGGTGGCTGGAAATAGTTTTAACTTTTGTGCATCCTATAGATAATTATAACTCCTGCACAAGATGTCAAACTCAAATAGAAAAGTATCCGGATCTTCAGTACTTTTCTAGTAGAAGGTAGGTAATGAAGATGCTGGGATATTTTTCATACTGACATCCCGTGCAAGATCCAAAATGGGGAAGCCAAAAGTTGTTTCAGTTCATCCTTCATGTTCTCCCTCCCCTTCCATATGGTGTCTGGTTTCCTGATCACTCATAACAAGAGGATTCCTAAACCAATTGACACCTAACCTGTCTCTTCTTGGGGATGGAATGAAATCCCAACGGTCTGGCCTAAGCCAAGATTGAAGATTCAAAGGTAAATCTGTGGTAGATTCTACTTGAGAAACCACCAGATTCTGAGTATGTCCGAGAAGGGAATTCACTCTTTCTATGTTTACTGTGTAAACCAAGTTGGAATAAGCTTGTTGGGTCTGTGGGATCTCTACTGAGTGTAATTGTCCACTGAGTATAGCCTCAGTTCCTGCTGGTCTGGTCCCTAATTCCACTGAATTTTGAGTGTCGTTGTTTTCTACCTCATTGCTGGTATTCCTATACCTAGGGTTAGTGAGGGGGGGGGGGGGGTTTGTTTCCAAAAAGATCGGAATGAATTTTAATGTATCTTCCCTTGCTATCTCTGGGTCTCATCAAAACTACTGAAAATGACAAAACTTCTAATAAAAAATACCTATGCTACAGATAGGTTTTGAAGGAAACTATTATAATAGATGCACAGGTTCTTACCTCTCGTCTTACCGTCCCTTCTCCTCCAATCTGCAAATACCAACAGAAAAATAGTAGAAAAAAATCAATAGAGAACAAAACTGATCAAAAAATGTCTAAATGTATCTACTATTGCTATTGCAAAAAAAATTTTAAGAAACAAAACAAGGAAATCACACATCTATGCCACAGGTGGGTTTGAAGGAACTTGTTATAACAGATGCACAGGTTCTTACCTCTCGTCTTACCATCCCTTCTCCTCCAATCTGCAACAGCTAGTCACACCTAAAAATGCTGTTAGAAATGAGCAAGATACCAGCTTACCTTGGAGCAACTCCCCAGCAACGGCACCAAAATGTTGGGTAAAATTATTGTTATTTAATTTACCTTAATTTAATTATCAACCGGAATACGTATACTTCGAGCTGCTACACCATATGTGTGGGAAAAGTAGTTTCAATGCTCATGCTAACAGTAATTTAGTCTATTCACAGACAAGAAACAAAATGTAATTGACAGAAATATTACTCTATTGAATGACCAATGCTAATATTTATTAGGTCTATCCTAAATAAAGGAAAATCAACTTGCTAATCCCTATCTTACAATCTACGACACTGTCAAATTCAATGTAACCTACCGCAACCATAAGCTACAGTAATCTTCCAAAGCAATCATAGATGTAAGCTATAGTAAACATAAGCTATGCTAATTATGATCTATTCTTCAGGGTAAGCATCCTACCAAGAAAATAACTTAGTCAATACAAACCCTAGTTCCAACCTTACCTACAAAATAAATATTTTGAGCCAATCCCCATGACTTTGTATTTTATCTAAGACTGCAATCATTAACCCTAGAGAATGTGATGCCTAAGTTTATACAAACACTTATCACTCTCAACATCTACTGAAATGAAATCTATCTCTCTTAACTCTAAATCATCCACAAACAGTTAACAAGATGAATTTTGGACTTCCTACTAATATCAAACATATTCTACCTGTGTTCTATGAACACCAAAGTATATTGGAACTATTCACTCTCATTTGCATGTACTATGAGACTGATATTCAAACCCTAGGAAACAATGCTCGCATCTACTAGTGAACTATGATTCTTTCCCTAATTTCATTCAACACCAAAAAGCATGATTCCAACTCCTATCTAGGCAATTCAAAATGCTATTTGGAAAAACCCTAGAACCCTGTAAACTCCGACCTTTAAAACCTCTGTGGATTCAATAAGTATTGCGAGTATTTCACACTACAATCCATTTCTTCAAACACTCTACAATCTTGTAAACTTGATAGCCAAAAAGGGTTTTAAAACAAGTATTGGAGTTATCCACTAATCAATATCACACTGGCAGGAAAAGAAATATGAAATCCCAGTCTATTTTCAATCCTCCATTAAGTCGATTCTACAACAAACTGAATATAATCAAATTCATCATACAGTTTTGTAAATTCTATAACTCTGAATGGATTCTTTAAACAAGAGTCATAACCGTCAACAAGCAATATCACGCTGGGAGTCAAAGAGGGTTAAAATCCAATTCCACTGTTACTACTCTACTGAATCGATTCTACAGGCTCAACTGAATACATATGATATCAACTAGTCTTCTGCAAACATAAATCCCATTCCAAATCACAAATAAACAAAATCATTAACATTCCATCATAAAAACAGTATCAAAGTCTGCAACATCACTCTACTTATAGTAATACAAGCAACACTTAAACACAAATGAATCGGTCTTGAAGCTGGTCCCTTCCCTCAATGCCTACAAGTCTGAAATCAAAGCTTTAAGGAAATAAACGCCCGATCAATTAATAAGAACAGAGTTTACAGTCTTCTCTGTGTGTGTCCATCCCCACTTAGGGTTTCAGGGTTACATTTTATACTCAAAATATAAAGTAAAATCGACCTTGGAACAAGCATCGACCCTATCCTAACAACTGTACACTTATCTCAGCATACATGAACCAAGAAATGGAATTCAAATCCCCTGAAATCCATACTCTACCAAAAATGGAAGACAACAGCTCCTTGAACAAAGGACAACCATGAAATAGCACCTGAATAATCTTTATATGCATCTAGAAATCGATTTTATCCCCAAGCAAGACATCTCCTCTATGGACAAATCCCCAAAATCTCTGGTTCAATCAACATGTATCTTTGGAGCGTCGGGACAAGCATTGGGTCAAAATGAGCAAAAGACCACTGCAGGAAGGAAAACAAAGACTTATTAATTGACCCATTATTAAATGAAAACCAAAAGTTCCATTATATACATAAAACAAAGCAAAATAATAAATAAACAATTAAAAAGTCACTTACCAAAGCACCTAGCAATGTTGTTCTTCAAAAAGGCATAACCATGCACAAAACAACACTAAACAAAGCCGTTTATTACTTGGTTCATGAGACTTTAAACTAGAAAATATAGTGATGGACAGTCAAAATAGGAGGCCAACACAAACCTAGATGCAATGTTAGATGCATAATTGGACACATAATTTTATGCAAAACATGGTGCAAAATTGGGTGCAAGACTCAATGAAAAACTAGGAGCAAAATAAGATGCAACATTGGATGCAAAACTAAGCATGAAATTGGGTGCAAACAAGGATGCAACAAAGGACGCAAAAAAAGATGCAATAGAAGTTGCAAAATTGGGAGCAAATAAAGGCGTAACAAAAGATGTAAAAAATTGGGCACAAAAATGGATGCAAAAATGGATGTTAAAAAGGACACAAAAAAATATGCAATGGATGGCATTTTACGAAAATGTACAATGGGGCCAGGTTTAGCGCTCGATTGTTCACCATAACTGGGAAAAAATTACACTAAAATATGGCACTAAATTCGACGCTAAATCTAGTTTTTGTTGTAGTGATGGGTATAATGTTGGCCTTCAAAAATGTTTTGAATGTAAAAAACATTAAAATTGATACTGAGTTTACAACAAATATCCATCATAATCGACAATATTATTTATAGTTGACATTTAGAAGAGGAACGTTACATAATGTTACAAGATCTCCCCCATACTGGGCTATAGAGCACCTCTTAGTGCAATTAAGCACACAATTGAATTTTAAAATAACTATTCTCACTTACCAGATGGAGTCACTAGTTTGTTTTCATTTGTTTTTGGTAGTGGTGCATATCATTTGTTTATATGCATCGACACATATAATTGGTTTATATGCATCAACACATATAATTGGTTTATATGCACTAATGCACTCATATCAATCGACTATGACGACAAATCTAAAAAATAAATTTCATACGGTGTGTACAATGTGACATATTGCATTGGTGCATCTGTTATGCAAGAAAGCACTAGTGTGTGTAATCGATATGTGAGCATCGGTACAAGATTGAAATTTTGTTATTTTTGGAGGTGTAGTTACTTTACATTATACATAACCAGTGCATTGTGTTATGAAACGCATCGGTGGCCATATTTTGAACAAAATGCACTGATAAAAAACATCTACTAAAACATCCAGGCATGGAATTTTTTTTAGTTATAAAATTTATCCATTATGATCTCCGTCAAAACATCTGTTACCATTGACGAAGGTTGTAGAGGATGTTTTTTTTTTTTTTTTGACAATCTTGTAACACTAAAAGCATCCTCTATGACCTACACTACAGGGGATTTTCCTTGTAGTGGGTATAGGTTCCAAAGCCATTGGAGGTAATCTGGGAATTAAATTTTATGCTCCATCGTCTATGGGATGTAGACATTGATGACGATCCATTTTCTTTTCCAATGAAATGATAACTAGCATAAATGGTTTTTGGAATTACAAAAAGGTTATCAATCATCACTTATTGAGGGTTCCATATAGGGTAATTTTAGGGGTGAAATTTCACCAATTGGTTATTTTTTGAAAAAATAAATTCGCTATTTGGTCATTTTTAGTGTCTAATATTGCCTATGTTTACAAAATATATTTTTTTTATCATAATATTCGCCAAAATTTACACAGTTCAGTGTCAATTTTATGTTTCATATTCAATATTCACCTTCCTATCTATAAACATGTGTTTTTCAATCCAAAATAATTGCCTAGAATACTATACTTAAGTATAATATTATAATCCTTAAAAAATACTCTAGTTCCATAGAAGGGAAAGGCTTCTTGAATCTCTTGAGGAATCAATCAATACCCCTTCTGACCCTTCCATATTTTCCTTTAGATAGATTCAAAAGTTTGGAATGTGCATTTTGTTTTTTGCAGCATAATGATTATTACTTGTTTTTTCCATAATAATATTTTTTAGGAGTCTATGCTTGGAGGGGTCATTCAGCCCCTCGATACTCCAAGGTAATATTTTTATTTCAAACTTTGGGAGAGAGCGAAAAAGAACTCCATTAATTGACTATATTTCCTTGAATTCCACATAAGGTTACCTACTTCATCAAGGCATTGATTTTTGGTTCTAAAACCTCTCCTTTTATCTTCTTGTTGGAGTCTCTTTAGTTCTTTTTGTTGTTGAATTTGATTCCAAGGCCTACACCTTTAATGGGAGTTTTGTGGGTCAATTTGACGTAGTTGTATCCTTTATCAACACTTCCTTGAAGAGTTCTAGTCAGGGTTCACTGATGGGGACTTTTAACTTGTGTGATTCTTCAATCCCTTGGAGGTGAAGTTCTCCCATATCCACGTATTCCATATATTCAAGGAGATCATGCATGTATTAGTCTCTTGGGTTGCATTTTGAGCTAGATTTTCTAGTTGGTCTTCCAAAAGAGAGGATTTCTAGTTTTCTCCTTCTTTCAGGTTTTTTTCTAGGGATTCGTACTAATTGGAAGTAGGGATAGAGGATTTTAGGGGAGGGAGGATTTTTTCTTGTTATTTTTCCTCTTGTTGTTGACTTGCTAAAAGACGTCTACATATTTCTCTTTAGAGGACTTTGTAGTAGAGGGGATGTGGTTTAGAGGAAAATATCGGAAGAGGTGTCTATGTTCATGAAACTTTCTACAACAAAAGGGGATGTGCTCATAGTCAAGGGTTTGGATCCAATCTAAATATCTTAATTCTAAACAAATGGCTTCAGAAAGGGGTTAAGAGATATTCATGTACACAAATTTTGGTGTATGATGTGCAGTGACCTCATTGAGTAGCCTCAGAGACTTTTACAAAGCGTTCAAGAGTGTTATCGATTCCTTCAAGGGTTTCTAGTTCCCAATAATCTTTAGGAAGCAAGTACAACCTTATCCAAAGTGGTGCCTCTTTGAATTGTTCCTTGTTGAGGCTAAAGTGCTCCACCCAAGGTATCATGTAGAGATTGGTTGAGTTGAAGAAGTAGGGTATACCCTAAAAAGATATTGTATAGTCCTCTGAATTGTCAATAATTACCATTAAGAATCCTTTTGATCCTAGTTTTATATCATAGTGCCCTTTTGGGTTCCATTTACGATTCATCCACCAAATTAGGGATTTTTCTAATGACCATAATCCTATAAATTTACATATTATACCATGATATTTCATGTGGTGAATAGTTTGATGGATCCGAGTTGAGCTTATTTCATATAGTGGAACAACTGCAAATTTTGAGATGCATTTCCCAAGGTTGTGATGTTCTGATCTTTGTCTAGAATGTAGGGACGTTGGGGTGCTTGAGTTGATTCCTTCTTCTCCCTTACCATTTGTTGTATTTGCTTGAGGATTTGCTATAGTCATGAAGCCTATGGTTGGTTTCTTTTAAGATTCTGAGCCCATGTACGTACCAAATTGATGGGGAGGCATGGGTCACCCTTCTAATGAGGCCACCAAGGCCAAGACTAGGATGATACGATGGAGGTTGACCTATGAGCAATAGGTGAGATTCACTTGAAACCCTATGATTACCATGAGCCTCTGATAATCAATAAAAGTCACATCATAGTGTAGCTTGGGTCATAACTATTTTTATGAATGTTATGATAAGTTGGATCACCAAAATATTAGGATATGACTATGAGATAATTTATTAAAAGGGAAAGAAGAATGTGCATTAGTATTATGCGACTAAAAAAACTAGTCACAACATTGTTTATAAACTAAATGCCACTAAATGTGAGCAATTTTAAGTGTCATTGCTATAAATGATTAACATAAACTACTAATCTATTTAGAGGGAAACATATATGAATGGATAGTGTTTATGTGAATATAAATTAGTAGTATCTCTTTCTTATAAATAACTTTAGATTAATTTGAACATTAATGTAATATTCACAATTGGATATGATATATTAGAAAAAGTAACACCAAAATGACATGAGTGGGTTTCTAGTTATTAGGATTGGTTGAAAATACCAATCGAGAAGGATGAAAGTACTCATATAGAGATATCATAGCACAAACATATATGAGGGTTGAACCTAATTAGGAATGTGGAGACTTAGGAGAGTGATCCACTAGCCTATTTCTTGTCAATAGGCATTATGTGAATAATGAAGTAGATTTGCATGATTTTAATTCTTAGATAAACCTTCCGTAGCTTACTATGCATCTTCAATTCTAGTACATTAATATTATGACCATTAACTATATAGAAATGATTCATTTAGTATAACTTATGAATGCTATGTTTCCTTGCCTTAGCTACTCTTAATTTCCCATCATTAACATTTACTATGCACTTTGTATATATATTCCTATCATAGTTATATATATAATCAAACGAAACAAAGTGCACTTTAGTGAAGTGGGCAAGGCCATACCAAGAACCTAGTGGTTTTGTAATAGTGACATTGGTTTGATAAATACTAATGAAACCAAGAGTTTTTGGTGGGAACACAGTGGGAAGGGGTCTAGGGAATTGTTTTCTCATTGAGTGGATGTGGACGTAACCATGAAACCCTAAATCTCTCAAGTAGTGGTTTTGGTTCATCTTATAAGGAAATTAGATGCTTTTGGTAGGAAGGGGTTAGTGTGAGAGGCAATTGGTCACTTTTGAAGTGGTCATGGCCATGGCCATGAAACCCTAAACAATGGGTACATGTAATAAAGGTACTAGTTTGATCTTCTAATGAAATTGATAGGTTTTTGGTGGGAAGATGAAATTGATTGCTTGTGAAGTGGGCATGTTGATGGTCAAGAAACCTTGAATCAATGGTGTCAATGTATAACATAGGTTCTATTTTCAATCTTCAAAGAAAATTGAGAGGTTTTTGGTGGGAAGGGGTAAACCCAAGAAGCAATTAGTCTCTAATTAAATGGGCATGGCCATGGCCATGAAACAACTATAATGTGGGCTTATAAAAAAGTAACAAAAGTAGTAGTTGTCAATCTTCTAGTAAAATAACTAAGCTCTCCATAAAAATCATTTCTTTAGCTTCTCTATAAGACCTTTATTAAAGAAGCACAAAAAAAAAAAAACTTTAATAATTATTCTATTTTTCTTTAATTTAACATAAATATTCAAATCAATAACACTCATTTAACTTATATATAAATGTGATCTGTTAGTCTTTTCTTCTATAATATATATAGAAAGAAGAGAGAAAAACTTATATTCATTTATTAAATTTTTGTATATGTAAAATTAATCTAAAAACCCTACTTAACATAGCATTTCAGTTCTTTCGTTATTCCTTATCATTGATACAAATTTTTGGATATGGAAATTTATTTTAAAAGCCCTGCTTAACATTTCATTTCAGCTCCTTCAGTACCTTATTACTAATGGACTTCTAATCTCGTCATACGACCTTATTACTCTATTCTGAACCAGCTGAATATTATACATTGACATTGTAGATACATTCAAGTTAAATCGCCACAATGAAGTTGAGTAATTAAATATGGAACGAAATTTCAAAGTGCAACAATAATAATGATACCACTGGACTGGCCTTTACCCAGTAGTGACAATGGTAGGAGGAGACCATTGCTTTAATAACTGATACATGAGTTACAATCAGCCTCCAAAACCTATTCTCTACTTTGACTGGCGATAGAATGAGACATTTATGAACATGAAGAAGAGACGGTGGTTGTCTATCTCATTTTACAGTAATTTGTAATTTCCTCCACCGATCTCCATGGAAAGCGCCCCGCAATCAGCTCCCAGTGCCCACCTACAATATTGAAATATAATCCAAGTCCTATCAAACAATGAATAACAACCAAGAAATTGAATGCATAAATTAACACCTAATACCAAACAGTGAATAACTACGTAGAAATTTAATGTATAAATTAAGACCTAATTATTCCTACCTGTCACCCAAGAGCCTGTGAAGCCTATCTATCAAATCTTCTTCTTCCGCAGAGATATCACAATGAGTCTTCTTGCAATATTCCACGTTGCTTCCCCGTTCTGCAATAACTCGAATTCGATCTCAATCTATCAATGAACAAATGAAATAAGCCATGGCTTGTTGAATTCAATTAAAGGACGCAAAAGAGTGATGGATCAGATTTAGCATATAGTTATATGAAGAGGAGGGATGGATTCAGATTCAACATACGTAATGATAATGTAATTCCTTCTTCTCCTGGACGAGTGACGTTGCAGTCTCCCTCTGCGTTTGGCATGGAGGAGCCTTGCAGTCCATCCATATTCATAACAATGATGAATGAATATGAATGAAATTGATCATTAAGATGAATACAAGGCATGCAATTAGCTAGGGTAGGGAATGCAATTAGGGTTTTGTTATATAGAAGGAATACAGTCGTTTGGCGATGGTAGAAAAGGCGGAGGAGTTGGTGATTGTGATTTGACACGAGCAGTACGTTGGTCTGAAGGACACGTGAATTGAATTATGAATCCGCGGCACGTATATCGTTACAGGTACGCGGAGAGCAAGTGGATAGGCCTCAGGACTCAGGAGCAGCAGATTGTAAGTAGACTTTTATGACTCAACGGTACTAGGTCGGTCGTCTGTCAGTACTAGGTAAGTCGGTAATTGCCATGGGCGAACAATACATGGTATGCAGTGCAGCATTTAATGCATTGGCGGCTGCACTGCATACGTCGGATCTCATAATGCCTGGCATCCGACGGTATGCAGCGCAGCCGCCAGTGCATTAAATGCTGGGCTGCATACCATGTATTGCTCGCCATTGCCATGGAGAGCAATAAGCACCTGGCAGAGCAGCAATAAATGCTGTGGCTGCTGGGCACATTAACAGTTAGATGAAGAGCTGGATTAAATCCAATTGTTGATGTGTCCCTCAGCCACAGCATTTATTGCTGCACTGCTGGGTGCTTATTGCTCTCAGATTGGGATGGTGGGAAGGCAAAACTTATTTTACCATGAGAGTTATGGTTTCTTTTTTTTTTTCTAATTGTGAGAAACTCTTCATACACTCTCTATACAGGAATTTTTCTGTGGTCATGGCCTTGCTGACCATGAGGTTTAAACATAAGACCTCATGAAGACTAAACCCCACTCAGACCAAATGAACTATACCTCATGGCTGGAGGATAGTAGGATGAAAACATCAAACCAGTACTTGTACTTGTTTTTGGAGAAGCCAGAATTTTGATAATGGAACAAGTTTGGTTAGATTGTGGAAATCTTAAGCTGGTGAGAGTGTTAAATGGATATTAATAAGCATTCAGTAAAAGAGTATTAAATGTAAGAGTATTAGTTGGATTTCCATTCAAGAGTTATAATCTCAGAACACATTGTTTCAATGAATAGTGTTTGTCTCAAAGTAATGATTGTTGTTCAGATTTATTGTTAATCGTTGGATTTCAAGATGTTGAGATCTAACAGCTATTAGAAAGCTTATAGCAGCAATTATTGCTATGAGGTAAGTTAATTAATTCTAGTCATATTTGGCTACAATCTTAAAGGCACCGGGCCCAATGAAGAGTCTCTCTGGTGCATATATTCAATTAAAAAAGCATATATTAGTTAGTCAAATGAATCAGTAGAAATAATTTTTTTTAGAATTTATCTAATAATATTTTCTATAAACTTAAAATACTCAATCATTAAAATTAGTTTATTGAACTTTGTTTATATATAAACATCAAAATAGAGTAACCATTAATGATATTTTGTATAAAGCTTAAAATACTATATGATTAAAATTAATCTATTAAACTTTGTTTATATATATAAACATCAAAATTAAGTAATCATTAATAAACATCCATCCACACACCATTAAAAATAAGCCCTAAGGTATTCATATGGATAAATTTAGCAAACAACATTAAGAAGATGAATTTGTTTATATTATGTAAGACTTTCTTACTATTTTTAAGCTATGTTTGCAAAATTCAAAAAACAAAACTCTCTCCTTTCTTAAATATATCCTCAAGGACCTTTGTGTGTGATTTTTTTATAAGAGAGAGAACGCAGATTATAATGATGTGTGAGGAATAACACAATTTTTATATGTAGAATTTTAAAGTTGAAATTTAATGCTAAATGTGTTGAAGGCTAAAGAAATTTGTTAGGTAATTATTAAAAACTATTATGACAATAGATTATTTTAGATTAATGAAATCACGATATAAAGTTATAATAATATTTTACATTTTAGTTAAAATAATTTGTATATTTAAAATATTTTTAGTTTTTTATTATTAAAAATATTAAAAAATTAAAATATATTCAAAATTATTAAATAATAAACCGTTCAAAATTGTCAAATTCATAATTGAATTGAACAAAATTGTCAAACTCACAAGTGAATGGATTAACAAAGTGAAACACTGCTTAAAGATATTAAAGTCTCGTGTGAGTCCATAAATAGAAAAGAGTAGTTGTCATGGTTACATGGTGTGACTTTTTCATTTTAGATAGGTCTTCGTTTTTTTTCCAATAGAGTTAAAAATGAATTACTCTAAAATAATAATTCTCTAATGATTTTCCAAATAAGTTTTTCTCGAATTTTTTGGACAAGCATTTGGAAACAAATAAAAACAAATTTATATTTTCCTTATTATTCACTTGCATAGAGTACCTCTCTCATAGACCACCTCGAAGCTATAGAGACATCTTCAAGAACAACATTTTGATATCTTTATCGAGTTTCTCACTGAATCTAATTTGTTTTTTCGTGTCCAACGAAATGATCATAAGTGTCTGAAGAATAATTACTAAGTTTCAATTTGAATTTAGATTCAAAATGGGTACGCTACAATGAATATTTGGATGGAAATTTTCCAATTAAAGAAAATGGACATTATAACTCAAGAAAACTAGATAGGGTATATAACAAAATATGATAAATACATGTTTTTATAAAATCTTCATAAATAAGAGGTTTATGATTTGATTAAAAGTTACTGAAGTGTTAAGAAAATTGTTTGGATTACCAAATCTAATTTTATATATATATATATATATATATATATATATATATATGAAAGTCCATGTATTATAGTCATTAACATACTTACATTCATCTATTTTGAATCACTATGCAACCAACTTGGGAATTGTGATTTTTTTAAGGAAGCGACGCTCGCCTCTTAGCCTTAATCTTTAAAAGACATTTTTTGTTTCTCAATGCCTCTTAATCTCATCCCTCCAAATTGTTTGTCCTTCTAGTGTTGGGAAGGTGTAATGGAAATAACAATTCCTTGGCTACCATGGCCACCACTGGATAACCCACCTTATGTTCAAAATAATCTAGAACCAATTACTTTAGTAATCCTTTCAAAATTATGGTAAGACTACTCATGAGTAACCTACAATATATGAAAAAAGTGCCTTCATAAGATAATTGAACATCCTTTCTCAATGTGTTAAATGATTGTCCTTCTCTAATAATTCATCCTAAAGTGGTTGAATTGAATTAGCATTTAAATCCTGCATTGGATTTAGACAATCATGTTCCTTATGATCACACTAAACAAAATATCTAATTTACTAATAAAATCCTTTTTAAAATTAGTAGTAATTAATTTACATAGTTTTTGTACAAGGCCATGATTCAACTCACACATTGTATTTGATGCACTTTTTCTCATTCCAGCACTTACAATCCTAATATTCATTAAGAAAACATGAACATTATCATCGAAAAGTAAAACAACCTCTTCATGAATACAGGTCATAGAGTACTATAATGAGTTATCAGAAGGAAACTCCATCACGAAATATGTCATTAGATACATCCATGAAGTGTGGCAATTTTCTTCCCATGAAGCATGTTTGGAGTGTTTAAGAGTTGTTGACTTCTTTTCTTTTTCAATGCAAATTGATCGAGAAACCCATCAATACTTCGTATGTTTCATAGATGGTAAGGGTGGTAAATTGACGGCCTTCCTTGCCAAAGTACTAACACCGAAGGACTCAAGGATCGACGATCGAGCTTCTTATCTCCCCCCTCATTGGGAGAGTGTATGCACGTCTTACCAATTGAGCTACCTTGAAATGATTAAATCACTTCCTTTATTAAATTACAAGTTATAAATAAATGTGTAAAATTGAAAAAAATAGATGTTTCAAGGTATTCAAGCACCTTAATTTATATACAAAAATATTTATGTGTAAGTAGTTCATTATATATCCTAAAACTTTAGGACAAAGTTTCCTAAAAATGGGGTTTATGTAGTGACCCACTTTTACTTAGACTTTGATTATTATCGCAACATTATTATTTGTGGGCATTTGGTTTCAAATAACATGATTGTGTCTCATGTGAGAATTATTAGTCATCACATTGACCTAATACCTAGTGCAAGTTTACCTAATAAGGCAGCCTACAGACTAAGTCCTCAAGAGAATGAAGAGATCAAACAACAGGAACATAAGCTCTTAGATAAAGGTTTGCTGAAAGAAAGTTTGAGTCCTTGTGCAGTACCCATTATGATTATCCCAAAGAAGGATGGTGGATGGCGAATGTGCACTGACTCCAGAGCAATTAATAATATCACTACCATGTACAGATTTCCTTTACCCCACATTGATGATTTAATGGATTGTTTGAGTTGTTCAAAGTATTTTTCAAAAATAGATTTGAAAAGTGGTTATCATCAAATAAGAGAAGGGGATGAATGGAATACTACATTCAAGACTAAGAATGCACTGTATGAATGGTTAGTAATTCCATTTGGGATTACTAATGCACCTAGTAATTTTATGAGATTAATGAATGAGGTCTTCAAAGAATACACTGGAAAATTTGTGATAGTGTATCTCGATGATATTCTGATCTTCAGTCATAATAAGTAAGAACATTTGAAACATTTTAAATCGGTGTTAGAAACCCTGCAAAAGGAGAAGTTGCTGATAAATTTGACAAAGTATAGTTTCCTGAAGCAAGAGTTGATTTATTTCAGATTCATGGTTTCAGAAGAAGGGTTGAAGATGGATCCAGATAAGGTGCAAGCAATTTTAAGTTGGTCAATTCCACGAAGTTCATATGAGGTAAGGAGTTTTCATGGACTTGCAAGTTTTTATAGAAAATTCATTAATAATTTTAGTCAAATTTGTGCACCTATAATAGACACCTTCAGTGGAACTAGACAACCTTTCAAGTGGATAGAAGCAACTGATAGAAATTTCAAATTGTTAAATAAGAAGATCACTGAGAAGCCTATTCTAGATTTTCCAAGTTTTGATAAGGTTTTTCAAGTAGAGATAGATGATATTGGGACAACAATAGGGGCTGTTCTAAGTCGGGAACAGAGACCAGTACCATATTTCATCCAGAAGTTAATGTTAGCTTTTCAACATTAAGCTAGCATTATTAGGATCTTTAACTGAGAGAATAACAAGCATAGCAATCAAACACAAGAGACAATGAGCACAGTGTTTTTCCTCAAGGAAACCATAAATGGAGAAAACCCCGCAACTTCCTTAGAGATAGAATCAACACAAAAGGTAAAACCCAAAAACAGTAAGATGCACTCCCGACAGCAGTAACCTTCTTCTTCTCTAGCCCCAGTGTCTTTTCCTTCCTCAACTATGCACTACACTTGAGTGTGTAAGTGATGTGTGCTAAATAGAGAGTCCATCTCTCTATTTATACTAATCTTGACATGACTAAAACCCTACTAGGGCCAACCTCTACTAGGAGAGTCTAATAACCCTAGTGCCTCGGAACTGCGGGGACTTTAACCCTTAGACAATAGGAGGGTTACCCACAATGACTTGACATGACTTGTTTACATTATTGATCCCCTCGATCGGAACATCGGGGCATGACAACATGACTCAATTACATTATAGATACATCCCGAAATAAACATCAGGTTATAATACATAAGATACATAGATGAATACATTCTGAAGTTACAATTACATCAACACTCCCTCTTAACTAGGAAGGTATTCTCTCGACACAATTTTCATCACTGGTCTTCTTCTCTGGATCTTCTCGTCATTTGCATCTTCAAGTCATCTTCATCTGGATTTGGATCATCGTCATTGGATCATACTCAATCTGGAACATCACTGGATCTGGGTCATCACTCGATCTAGATCATCGTCACTGGATCATACTCGATCTGTAACATCACTGGATCATCATCACTAGATCTGGATCATGACTAGATCTGGATCGTCACTGGATCTGGATCATCACTAGTGGATCTAGATCATCACTCGATCTGGATCATCACTGCTGGATCTGGATCATCACTCAATCTGGATCATCACTGCTAGATCTAGATCATCCCTCGATCTGGATCTCTCAGAGTCATCATAACTGGATCTAGATCATAGCTCGATATGGATCATCACTACTGGTCATCATCATATGTGCTATCTCATGATTCTTCTCGTCACAGGAAGTTCTACAAAGCCAGCCCTTTTTCATGCTGGTTGTAGGCCTAGCCCCCATGTAGGTCTTCTTCAGCACTTATATTTGACCTACTCATCAGAAAGGCACACCACTCACATCCATCTAGGTAGGAACACATCTTGCTGATAATGATGGAAGAGTTCCACACTTCCATCTAGGATGGAACACATCATGCTCACAATGATGGAAGAGCTCTGTGCTTACATCCATCTAGGCGGGAACACATCCTCAGTCACAATGATGGAAGGGATATGCACTTACATCCATCTAGGAAGGAACACATCCTGCTCACAATGATGGAAGGGCTCTGCACTTACATCCATCCAGGTGGGAACACATCCTGCTCACAATGATGGAAGGGCTCTACACTTAAATCAATCCAGGTGGGAACACATCCTGCTCACAATGATGGAAGGGATCTGCACTTACATCTGACCTGGTAGGAACCAAATCCTACACCCTCGTCAGATGTGAGTGGAAGGAACCAAATCCTCTCACCAAATCCTCTCACCATGACATAATGGCTTAGCCCTTATATCTGACTTGTTCGTTAGAATGGATATGGATCTCAGCACTCATATCTAACATGGAAGGAACCAAATCCTCTCACCATGATAGAATGTCTCAGCCCTTGTATCTAACCTACTCATCAGAATGGCTATGGGACTCATCACTTTCCCTTGGAGGAAAGCTCGATCTGGAGAACACCAAGATTCTCCCTTAAGTACTCGAACTTCACTCTAGCCAATGGCTTCATCAACGCATCAGCTATCTATTCCTTCGTCGCAACATACTAGAGCTTCACTGCTCCACTCTGCACTATATCCCTGATACAGTGATACTTAATCTCGATATGCTTCGACTTGTCATGGAACACTAGATTTTTTGACAACTTCACGCAACTCTGGTTGTCACAATGCATACAAGTAGCATCCATCTGGAGATCAAAATAAATAAGATAGTAGCTTTCCTAGCCATACTACCTCACAACTAGCTGAACAAGCTGTGACATACTCTGCTTCATCTGTACTCAGTGCCACATAGGATTTCTTCCTGTTGAACCAAGAGATCACACCTAATCCCATACTAAAGCAACACCGTGAAGTGCTCTTCCTATCGATGGCACTATCTGCCCAATATGAATCAACATAACCCTCCAAGTTAATCTTCTGATTCGCATCGTACTTGAGCCCATAATCAACTGTACCCCTCAAGTACCATTAGAGGAAATTTCAACTCAAAATGGGCCTCCTAAAATGTACTAATGAAATAATAGTTAAAATAATAAAATAATATTTATTAATTTTGGAGGAAGAAAAGAAAAAAACTACTTTTCTGTTTGTATTTTTGACATATCTCCCCGTGTTTTTACTCAAATTTCGATTGGAAGAGCTCGTTGGATGCGGAATTATCCAACGAGTACCCACTCGGCATACTTTTGACGGACCCCGCTACCCCAAAAACAAGAAATACCTGAAAAAATGGAATGATGATGTCATCGTTCCATTTTTTCAGGTATTTCTTGNGAATGTTAAAAGGCCCATTTTGAGTTGAAATTTCCTCTAATGCTCAGAATATGCTTTGTAGCAATCAAGTGAAAATTTCTCAGATATGTCAAGAACTGGCTCAAGATGTTCACAGCAAAGCAAATGTCTGGTCTTGTGTTCATGAGCTACATCAATGACCCAATCATCTAACGATATATCATAGCATCAATCAACTCTGATGAAGCATCGCTCAATAGCTTTAGGTTCGATTCCATAGGTGTGGCCATAGTCTTCCAGTCCATCATCCCAAACCTCTTCAGGATCTCTACTACATACTTCCCTTGTCCAAGGAAGATTCCATCTGCACTCTGCCACACTTCCATACCTAGAAAACAATGCATCATACCCAAGTCCTTCATTTCGAACTCAGCAACAAGCTTTCTCTTCGTATTAGCGATCAACCCATCCATACCTGTCACAAATAGATCATCTACATATAGTAGAAGTATCGTTGGGTTGTCATCTTCAACCTTGTAGTAAAGGTTGGAATCTGCTTTACTCTTGGTAAAGCCCAAACTTGATAGAAAGCTATCGATTCTGCCATACCATGTCCTGGGTGCCTGTTTCAAACCGTACAGGGATTTCTTCAATTTACATACATGAGACTCCCTGTCATGTGTCTCAAAACCGAATGGTTGTTCTACATACACTTCCTCTTCCACTACACCATTCAAGAAAGTAGTCTTGACATCCATCTGGTGTATCTTGAATTTCATCAATACAACCAGAGCAAGTATTGATCTGATGGAAGTGTATCTGGCTACAGGTGCAAAGGTTTCTTCATAATCTATTCCTTCTTTCTGAGAGAAACCCCAAGCCACAAATCTTGCCTTATATTTTTCAATGCTACCATCTACAGCATGTTTGATCTTGTATATCCATTTGGAAGTTACAACTGTCACTTCCCGTCTGGTCTTGGGACAACATCCCAAACATCATTATTCATGATCGATTGGTATTCTTCGATCATAGCATCCTTCCATTCTTTCTATTCTATCGCTTCTTCATAAATGGAAGGTTCTTTATCAATGAAATCACGTAGTAATGCTACATACCCGGAGCAGGATCTGGTCCTCTTTCTTTCTCTGTGATTCTCTTCTGGAGCCCCATATCTTTTCGCACCTTGGATAAGTTCTTGTACCGAAGCATGTTTCCTCTTATGAGGATTCTTCTCCAGAGGTGGATCTACAGGTCTTTGTGGTTCTTCAAATTCTCGATCTTCTTCTTGAGTTTCTTCGTTCATGGTTGTATCATGAGTTTTGGGTGCTTCTGCTTCTTCAGGTTCTTCAGCAGGTCTCTTTCTAGATTTGTTGTAAGCTCTGTCTTCATCAAATGTTACATCCCTGTTGATGTCAATATTCTTGTATCCTAGGAAATATATTCTATAAGCCTTCAAGCTTTCAGAGTATCCCACAAGTATACCCTTCTTTCCTGAAGGATCTAATTTTGTTCTCTTCTCTTTTTGAATGTGTATGTACACTAGACAGCCGAATATTCTGAGATGGCTAACTTCAGGTTTCTTGCCGGAGAATACTTCTTCAGGAGTCTTGTTCTCGAGTACTCTATGTGTAGTATGGTTTTGTACATACACCATTGTTCTGGCAGCTTCCGCCCAAAGATGCATAGGAAGGTCTTGATCATGAAGCATTGCTCTTGTAGCTTCCATGATAGTTCTATTATTCCTCTCTACAATCCCATTCTATTGTGGATTATAAGGAGTGGACAACTCCCTCTTAATCCCTGATTCTTTGCATAGCTATTTGAATTCTTTTGAAGTGAATTCTCTGCCATTATCTGATCGAAGGGTCTTGATCTTCTTTTCAGTATGGTTCTCGATCAAGGCTTTGAATTCCTTGAATTTCCTGAATACTTCATCTTTGTTCTTCATGCAGTAAACCCATGTCTTCCTAGAAAAGTCATCAATAAAAGAAACATAATATGCATACCCGCTTAGTGAGTTTGATGACATAGGACTGCATACATCGGAGTGGATGATTTCCAAGATTCCTTTTTCTTTGCTTTCGCTACTTGGAAATGTCTTCTTTGTATTCTTTCCTTTCGCACATCCTTTGTAGACCCCATCATGTTTTGCTTGGATTTCTGGAATACCTTCAACAGTTTTGCTTGCAATAGGTAGTGCTTTGTAATGCACATGTGCAAGCCTTCTATGCCAAAGTTCACTTGGCTCTACTGTGTCATGGACCAAGGCTTGTTTTGGATGGCCCTTTAATTTGTACAATCATCCTTCTTGTTCTTCAATCACTACCGCATCATCGATAGTCTTCCCTTTTGGCCACATGATGACTTGACCATCTATGAATGCAACCCGCATTCCTTTTGCATCTAATGTCGATATGGAGAGGAGGTTCTTCTTGAGTCCTAGTACAAATAATACTTCTTTCATTATTAGAGACTTTCCAGAGTCTAGCTTATAGGAATATTCCCCACTACTTTTTATTGGATATTGGTAGTCATCTCCAAGCTTCACCTTGTGAGGTGATTCGTGTTCTGACAATCTTACAAAGGATTCCTTGAATCAAGTCATATGTTTGGAAGCCCCACTGTCTAAAATCCAATCATCACTTCCATGAGTAATGTTACCTGTGAGAGCGGAGATCAAAACATATTCATCCTCGCTTGAAGAATATTCACTTTCATATTTGGTTCTTTTCTTGGATGGTACATCATCCTCTGCAGCATGAACATGATGTCTTCTTTTGTTGCTCCTTTTTGTTAGATTTTGTTTCTTAGGACAATTCCTTGCATAGCGTCCTACTTGATCACATGTATAACATATCATTAGAGGAATTTTGGGGTCTAAAATGGGCCTCCTAAGGAAAATAATAAAATAATATTGATTAATTTTGGAGGAAGAAAGAAAAAAACTACTTTTT
>LPNX010383740.1:47584-107525 GCA_001517045.1 Pseudotsuga menziesii
CATTATGGGTACTCGTTGGATGTGGAATCAAATTCCGCATCCAACGAGCTCTTTCGATCGGAGTTTGAGTAAAAAAACAGGGAGATATGTCGAAAATACGAACAAAAAAAGTAGTTTTTTTTAATGACAAATATGCCAATTCAACCATTATGGTTGACTTATTTTATTGAAATTCTATTGGTTCTTGAATTCCAACTCACAAAAACTTATTTTGGCACATTTTCTTATAAGGCCCATTTTAGACCCCAAATTTCCTCTAATTCGGATCCTAGATAAATCTTTTCTAGTGTTATCTTTGTGAGAGTGCTTACCTCTAAAGTGATGAGATCTTCTTTTGGTTGTCTTGGAGTGTGACTTGGAGTGTACTATGAGAGCTTGATCTTCACTTCCCATATTTTCTTCTCGAGCTTCTATCCGAGCTTCTTCTTGAGAGCACTCTTCCCATAGTCTCCTAAATTTGACTAACTTCTTTCTAGCACAGATTCCTTGGATGAAAGAATTCCATGACCTAGGAAGGCCACTCAAGGTAGTCATCACAATATCTGCATTTTCCACTTCTTCATCTAATGCTTCTAGTTGTTCCTTGATATGAGAAACTCTTATGATGTAAGACTGGATTTTTTCTGCATTCTAAATCTTCACATTCTTCAGTTGGTTTCTCAGAGTCATCTTCTGGTTTATGTTCTTCCCTTCAAACAATTTGGTTAGGGCATCAAACATAGCTTTAGGTGTCTTGAGAGAGGACACCTGTGGGATAAGGTGATCCTTGATAGAATCAGAAATTATCCTCTTTTCCATAACCAACTTCTTCTTATGTAAGGCCTTAGCCTCATCTCCCTTTGGAACTGGAGCCTCCTCATGGATGTAAGAGTCTAACTCATTTTCTTCCAGGACTAGGGAGATCCTATACTTCCAGGCTCGGAAGTTATCAACTCCGTCAAGCTTTTCATTAATCTTGGTATGATGAGACATCTTAACTGAGAACCTCAAATGGAAATACAAAATATTTTAGATCTTACCAGGTCAAGATGTCAGATCTGAATTTTGAGCTGAAATCCTGCAGAGCTGGTTCAGGAGCAAATTAGGGTTTTGCTTTTCCAGAGTTTTGTCCACCCAAATGCCTTGAAATTTATCCCTAACTTTGATTTTATGGAGGAGATCAATCCAGGCTTAGGCTCACTGAAAAATTCCTTTTCTGTGAAAAGCCCTAATTTTCGACAGCAGCGACAGGTCCAAAACTGAAAAATGTCAGAATTGGATTTTGTTTTGATGAAAAGGTGTGCCATAAGGAGAAGAGTTATTCCACCTTACTTTTGCTAAAAATATGTGGAGAGAGATCCACAAAGTAGGAATCCCTAGTTCCCGTAGCTGCATAGTGTCTTCTTCTCAGGTTAGCCTTGATACCATGTTAGTTTTTCAACATTAAGCTAGCATTATTAGGATCTTTAACTGAGAGAATAACAAGCACAACAATCAAACACAAGAGACAATGAATACAGTGTCTTTCCTTGGGGAAACCATCAATAGAGAAAACCCTGCAACTTCCTCAGATATAGAATCAGCATAAAAGCTAAAACCGCAAAACAGTAAGATGCACTCCCAACAGCAGTAACCTTCTTCTTCTCTAGCCCCAGTGTCTTCTCCTTCCTCAACTATGGGCTACACTTGAGTGTCTAAGTGATGTGTGCTAAATAGAGACTCCATCTCTCTATTTATACTAATCCTGAAAGAGTCTTGCGGAAAGACAATTGAGGAAGATATCAATAGCGAATATTTAGTTACGGAACCAAGATGACAAAGAACTCAATTACAGATATTGAGCTGTGAAACCAATCCTGCGGAAAACTCAATTGCGAATATTGGTTTGTGGGACCAAGCTTGCAAAAAGTTGGTTGTAGGAAACTCAAGCTTGCGAAAAGTTGGTTGCGGGAGAACCCAAACTTATGAAACCTTGATTGTAGAAGCAAAGCTGCAGAATCCTACTTGCGGAAGGAGATTTCAATCAACATTTCATTCTGAAGAAGAGGACTTTAGGTCTGCTATATTTCACCTTCCATCACCAAAGATCGGGTCACTACATACAGAAAGATTCCAAGGGGTTCAATCGAAGGGGCCTCACCATTTTAGTCTATTTCAGAGCCTTTCCCTGGCACCAACTTGGGTTCCTAACCCCAGAATACCCAAAGTATTGATCCCATGCCCTTGACTTCCTGAAGGCTTTCTCCCAGAATCATCAACTAACTGAGCTACCACATGGGGATACCATGAGATATGAATTGATGATGATTATGATGAATTATGATTTGATAATGTTTAAAATTACATCAAATTATGGATTGATGATTAAAATGTATAATTTTATGTATAACATGTACTTCTAATGGTTGTTGAGTGTGATCAGAAATTACAGGCATATGTGACGCAAGGTAGTCTTGATACCGAGTCGACTCCAGATTGATTCATGGATCCATGACATGTGATGTTGAAATTATGTAATTAATATATTGTATTTTAATTAGAAATATTTGATACACGTAGTATTTATGTGCAGGTGATGGATTGTGATTTCCAATCGATCAACATAAGGTGACAGGGTTGAATGTGAAGAAGGTGTATAAAGACTAGAGATTACTCCATGTGGCGAGTTGAAAATCAAGAGAGGCTCTTGCTTGCTAGATGTGTGTTTCTGTGAGGGTAGGTGGACTCAGTCATCAATGAGGCTTAGACTAGGGCTGTGCAATAAGGACTTGACCTTATTTTCCAACAACCATTAGTGCATCAATATGGTAAGAAAGATTGAGTTAATGAGTTCTTATTGTTGTAACAATCCCTACTACGGAAGGGATATTCAAAGGGCACGCCCAAAGCATGACACCCTTAATATGATCTTCGCAATGAGAATAGACTAGTAAAAATAAAGTAGTAAAAAGGGTAAGGGTGTGAGTTTTAAAAGAATTGTGTTACTACAGTTTTAGTAACTAGCATGCACACACAAAGCTAGGATTATTATTTAAAGAAAAATAGGAATTAAGTTGTGAATGGAAAAAATAAAAGAAATTTATTTATTTCAAAAAGTAGTAACACCATGCATACCCTCAAATAAGAGAAAAAGTGATACTTATAAGGGGAAATAAAAAAAGAAAAGTAAATTGATAATTCCAATTTTATGCATGAGCATGAATAAGACGAATGGAAAGTCTTCGAAAAACTCTAGAGATAGACATGGAATAAGTCTCTCATCTCTTTTTATCCTATTGTTGGATGACATAGTCTATACTAATCTTTTTTGGTGACTATTGAGGGTGGTTTGTTGATTAGTGTACAAATGAGGTTGGGATCTTCTTGGTTGTAATACATGTACCTTGGCTATGCTAGCATTTGCTTGCATTCATCCCTATTATGGCTTGGGGGTACTATGGGAATAAGAGTAACTTTTGGTAGTAGTGGGGTAGTTTTCGATGGAGATTCTTTAATTGTTGTTCTAAAGGAGACTTGCAGTAGGAATTGAGCAGCCTTTGGAATTACACGACAAGAGTGATTTCTCGGGTTAGTAGAGTTGTTTATTGTTTTGTTTTTCTATGTAGTTTTCTATTAGAAAATGAATGAAACTAGATCAATGATTTATGAGTTCTTCTTTATGGTATTTTGTTGGAAAGAAACTATATGTTATGAAACTATATGCTTTATAAATTTTGGACCTTGTTTATTTGAATACATGCATGATTAACTGTTGTCCTTAATAGGGTTCCTAAAGGGTCCCTACGATTAATTTGATCACAATCATGTTTATTGGTTCAATATTTCTTATTTCCCATGTTGATTGGTGAATACAAAAAAAATGTCCAATTTCCTTTGAAACAATATATATCTCTATGTCGAAAATATTTAAAACATTATATATCATGGGACACTTTAGAGGCTTATATTAGTATTACAATTCATAAATTTTAGTTTAGACTCTTTCGTTTTATGCAATTGGTTTGTTATTCAATTTATTAAATTCCAAAATTTGGTAGCTAATTCACTTAATTTCCTAAAGGGAAGAAAATAAAGTGAATTGAATGCAAAAATTTTATGGAAAAAAGTTCGATCCAGCTACTAGCTCGTTCAATATTTTTAAGGGCTCGATCACGGTCCTTAAAAGATGTATCAAGATAATAGCTCAATTGATCTTTTCGCTTAACGATAGATAAACCCTTGATCTAGTTATGTAAATATATTCTCAAAACCTTAGTTGATGACTTTTAAGACCTCAATTGAGCTAATAGCTCAATCGAGGTCTTTAAAAACAGTCTTTTAGCCCCATTTTCTATAAATTTAATTTTATTGACCTCTTTGCTAGGCCAAAATCCTATCATAGAATACATCTTAGGTGTTGTACTTTATACCGATGGATTTGTCAATGAATTGTCTATCCATTTGCATATAATTTACAAGATTTTGGGTTCAGGTGAATTTTTTTTTTCCATTTCAAACTTACACTTAAAAACCATGTACACAACTTTGAAGCATTGGAAAGAAAAATCAAGAACACAAAAACTAGACAACCAAAAAATTTAAAACAATATTAATGTCCCACATCGGCATGTCCTCTTCAAAAGGGTATTTTCATTTAAATTTTTATAAGCAGCAAAAACAAGTTTACATGCACACATAGGTGTACAAAATGCAATTAAAATTTTCACTCGTCAATTTAGAAAATTAATCAAATAAATATAATTTTCCATAATAAATTAAAAACAGAATATGTGCACCTTAGTGCATTCTATGTAGATTACATTCATATGTAGATTATGAATTTATGACTAAACTATTTTGCAAGCCACTTGTTAAAGTTTCTTGAAGTTTACAAGAACAAACATTTCATTAAAGACAATTTTGGCATGTTAAATGATACTATTATTTAAAAGAAAATAATCAAAAAGAAAACTTAAATCTCTGTAAAAAATTTTGTTGCATGCCAAAACTCACAAGGAATATATTAGTTTTGAACGATTTAATTTAATAAATGAGTAAAAAAATGAAGTTTTACTATTATTTTTGGCCAAGAAGTGTTACCCATCTTCATGGATTCACCTTTAAGTAAATATTTATATAAGTTGATCTAAAAAAATTTAATTTAATAAATTCGTCTCACTTAGAATGAAAATGAACCAAGATAAAAAATTTAGATGAGACAAAACAAATGATCACAAGGGAAAAACCCAAAAAATTAAGATGACCCAATCAATTAAGTTTCTTATAGTATTAAAAAATAAAAAAGATAAAGTTTTAGATGAGACAAAACAATAGATAAGAGAGGAAAAACCCAAAAAAATTAGACGACCCAATCAATCAAGTTTCTTATAGTATTAAAGAAAAAAAATGCCTTTTTATATGCTTACAAAGTCTATAAGTCCAAAAGCTTAATCTAGGTATGCACATCACTCAAGGCTAGAAAATAATATTAAATGCTACTAACAATGCCCATGCATGCAACTCAAAGATGAAGGGAATTTATCTAACTAACTGCCCAACGATAATAATAAAATCCACTAATTTGTTTAGAATGGTACACGATAAATAGAAATGATCCTCTCTCTAGAGACCATGTAAGATGTAAAGGTGCCCCTTCTTCCTTGGGCATTGTTCATGGGGCACATGGTAGTGTTCCTTGTCAATTCCTCTCGATTTAAGTGGAAATATTCCTCTCCATCTTCCCAAGTTAGGAATGGTGCTAATGTAGGGGAATAAATCTATAATATATTATATCACTACTACAATCGGATGCGACTCTCATGTGTATAAGTGAATTATCTTGCTAAAATGATGTTTTTGGGTTATGAAAACTTTGGTGAGGTAAGGTGTCCCTTGGTATGGAAAAACATCTTCCACCAAAGTGAAATAAAGGGAACCAATGCTTCTGAGATAGAAAAATAACTTATATGTCTGTGGATGCATGAGCGAGCCTTTCATGTGTTGCAGATTTATGAAATGAAATATGTTGGCATGATATGTCATGTGTGGTACTCCATAGTAGGAATACAAATAAGTGTGTACAGTACTTGGTTTTGCAATGAAATATGTTAAGATGATATGTCATGTGTGGTACTCCAAAGTAAGAATACAAAGAAGTGTGTACAATACTTGGTAGGGTTTGTTCAATGTATGATACATTGTCAAATCAATGCTCCATATTTAATTACTCTACTTAAATGTTTTAAAAAAATATGTGAATGTGGAGATTTAGGTTGACGGTGTTCATAACACAAATGGATAAGATTTAGAAGGATTAAAATAGAGTAAGAAGGTTGTATGAAGAGATAAAAAAAAATGTTAGATTTTTTATGCTATCTTGAAAGACGTATCGAATATAAAATCTTAAGCAAGTTTTACCAATTATATTTATGTCTAAAAATTAATAAATGAATATAAGTTTTTATCTGATTTATATATATATAAGAGACTTAATAGATCACATTTATACAAGTTATGAGAATAACCTTGTTTATTTATATATGTTGTTATTGATTTGAATATATATTATATGAAAAAGAATAGAATAATTATTAAAGTTATTTTAGTTTTTTTTTTCATTAAAACAATAAGCTACATATATGGAAGTTAAAGAAATGATCTTAAAATTTGAAGGGCCTATCCTTGCTCACAAGCTTTCATTGTTTCTTTTCTAAAGCTGAGTATAAAAAAAACCCTTCTAATTTTAACACTATTATGATTAGCCCTCTTTTAGCTAAGTTATATGAAAATATTCAAGAAAACAAGATCACTATAGGGTTAGAATAGATCATAGAAAAATATATAAAGTTCAGGTTGGATTAGTGTTGCATGTCAACATCCTGCACAAATTCTTCATGGCCAAGTTTAGCAAGTTTACTAGTCATGGTTTCTTTTTTTGATACAATATTAGGGTTATATAGTTTATTACATAGACAATTTTAGTAGTTTACAATATGTCAAAAAAATAAGATATAGTTATATTTTTTTTTTTGCCCCGTTTCCCAATGAGGTAGGCATGTTTTCATGAATTTTAGAGTGTGGTAGTGTCCTGTACCCAATGTTTTTCTATGGATCATTCCCTTGGAATAAGGTTTGTAATGGCCTAGGTCGCCTAGTCATCTCCATGTGAAATCATCAAAGTGGTGGCATGGGTTGAAAAAATAATAATTATCATGTACAAAGGTTATGGTAGATTCTACATATGATATAACAAAAAAGGTGAGACCACATGAATGTTGGAAATCCCCAATTCAAGTTGCAAGTGGATATTAAATTGGAAATTGTTGTCCACATTTTCCTATGCACTAATTGATCAAATATCTTAAGGAATTTTTTTCCACAAGTTGGGAATAATGTTTATCAAAGGTTTAATGAGTTGGAAAAGGTCTCGTTGGCTCAAGAGGGCGCATACAAAGATGGATGGGTCTGTTATGAGTTGTCACCCTCAAATAAATCTGAAAAAATAAGTTGAAAAGTAGGAAAGCAACTGAAAAGCACGAAGGAAACAATTTCCTAAGTTTACTAAGGAAAAAGTAGAGAAAGGATTTGTAACTGTAAAGAAAGAAGGTAGCAATCTCAAGAAAGCTACAAGTCCTAATTTCAGCTAGTGAGGTAACACTTATTGAAACAAATGGGTCCATATGCAAAGTAAATTACAAAATAATCAACCAACTCATGATTAGATCGTCTTCTAAGGAAGAAGGCTCTAGAGGAGGAAAAAGATACCAGAAGTTTATAAAAGGAATATGAGATCCTCCTTGGAAAATAATTTGGTCATTTTTAATTTGTATTAGAGATATTTATGCTTCTCAAAACCTAGGAGATGTGTCCCTCATTCGCATTGGGAGATCTGCCCCTTTGCATATAGTAACTAGTTGGTGTGATTAATAGTCACTTCAGTTGGTGATTAAGGAATGTAACGCACAGTTATTTTCATGGAGGTTTAAAAAAATATTTTTATCTTCGTGCATGTTTGGTTTGTGTGTCAGAATTGTGTGATAATGTCCCAATAATTTCAGTTGGAGCATTGTTGTTTCTACATTGTTTTCCTAGTGACTAGTTTTCAGTTGGTGTGGGTTTGGTGATGTGTGATGCACTTGTGAGAGGCAGTGGATGTTGTAGGGCCTCCATTTGAAATTTAGTGACCTGCATCATGTGATGGACACAATAAAAAATTGTTTTGAATGTCTGAATTTGAATTCCCTCCATGAGGATTGAAGACCGTGTAGATAATTTCCTAGTTTTGAGCTATTTCTTATATCAACCCCTTTTCACTCTCCATGCCTTCCATTCTCTATTAATTTTAGGGTTTTGATATATGTAATTGAGGGAATTATAGCCCATTCAATTAAGCAACAAGGATACTTGTGATAAAATTATTTATTTTACTATTTGTTCTTTTTCTATCAAGGATGAGAAGATGCTCAGTGCATTACTCTTTTTATTTCATTATAGTTACGACACTACATAATCATTCTTGAACATGGCACTTGTATGCATATGCATTCATCACTAGGTTAATTTGTTTGTCTTCAAGTCCCGCTGAATCCTTGAGTCTTCTTGCTCATTTGAGTTGTCCAATATTTCTCCCAGAATTAGTTGCATTGGGGGATTGGTATTAGTCTTGTCAAAGTCAGTACTACCAAGTCATGCCATGCCCATGTTCAAGAGAATTTTGGTCTTCACTTTCTACAGTCATCTTACCTTATATCAAGTTGGTCATCTTTGAGTGAGTCTTGTATATCACTCTATTGTCTGGTTTTCTCTAAAACATGTTTGATCACATTTCGTGTCGATGAAGGGGGATAGATCATGTCCCTCCTTCGATGAGTCTATTCCTGATGACTTCAACACCTCATCCAGCGATTAGAATTAGAAACCAAGACAAGTACCTTGGGCCTGCATGCCTCAATGGCAGGTTACCCCACTTTCAACAGGAGTTTACATCATTGACTCTTGATTGAAATATCCCATCGAGTGTTTGACTTCAAGTCCTTGATTCAAATTAGGTCGAATGTACTGAGATCCCTTGGGATTCATTGATACCTAGGTTATTTTATATATTTCCCAGGTTGCGATGGAGTTTGTTTGAGTCATATTACATGGATACACTTTGTATTGGTCATGGTTGTGTTATCATCTCATCATGGATCTATGTTGGTGTCTAGTAGCCATGATTATGTTTAGTCGATCTCTACTACCATGGATCTGCAATGTATTGGTCGACAACCATGTTATGAGTCATGAGATATTTGAGTCACTTGTACTGCAACATATTCCAACCAGCATGCTTGCCTTTAATTTCTTCAATTCGCAAAGCATTCACCTATCGCATTCCTCGAACTTCATGCTTTGGGAGGTATCCTCTTACATCGAAATCTTGTCATCTTGATCCATGTGTCAACCTGGTGCCTAATTCCGAAAGTTCCCTTAGCTAAATTGGATTGAAAGTGAGGTTGTTCACAACAGGATTTGAAATTGAAATCCGATGATAGAATTTGACAACATCTGACGTAACATACGGATATGTCGGATTGCAATGATGAAAAGTATTGTACCTTTTGAATTATTTTAGCATCGTCGAATATCTGATGTTAGTAGCGTAGGTTTTTTGACACAAGTTTTGTTGTCGGATATGCGACAGTGGAATGTTGAATTTGCAATGACTGATATCGTCAGATATCCGATGCAAGAGTGTCGAAATTTTGACGAGGATGTCGTCGGATATCCGACAAGAGAGTGTCGGATTTTCAACGTGTTTGGGATGTTTTTTGAAATAATATAAAGACATATTTCAAATTGTTTGACCCATATTTCCACCGGTAACTATGTTCATGCTCGTCAAATATTTGACGACTATGCAATTATAAATTTGAACATTTTTAAACATTCCGACATGTTTTCTATAGAAGTGATGGATGGTTTGTGAAAATTATTTATTCCTCAACGGACAGTTTTAGAAATTGTTTTATTCTTCAATGGGTGGTTGTGGGAATTTTTTTTTCTTCGACAGACAGTTTGCAGGGATTTTTTTATTCTTTGACAAACCTTCATTTGAGAAAATTGTGATGCGTGGAACTTAATTTTTTTAAGATTTTCAATAGTATTCATTCATGAAGTTTGTGACAAAATGTCAAATAGAAATATTCCTGATCCAAACGAAAACAATCGACAATTGTTTGCTAGACTATGGGATGCAGCGAAACAAAGGGGTGATGGAAAATGTTATTTTCCATGTACTCAATGCATGGGATTTAAGAGGAGAAGAATATTGATCTCAACAGCCACAAAACATTGCATGGAACATGGACACACTAAGGGGGGGAATGAATATCGTCCATTTGTAGGTTTAGCATTATAAAGTATTTTATATTCTTTGCTTTGGTAAATGTATGTATTATTTTAATATTTCCTATATTAATGTATATCTATTGATGTTTCCATGTATTTTTAAAGGAAAGACACCCTACGGCATATCGTCCAGAGGAAGTGCTTTCAAAACAAGTTCTAGATCAGGATCATGGAGTGTCTATGTTTAATGGAGAACAAGTGAATAATCATATTGAACAAGATGATCATACTGATAACATAGTTGAAGATGATGGTACAATATACCTCTTCTCAATAAGGCATATGAACCCCTTTATGAAGGCTCCAAAACAAATCTTCTCTCTGTTGTATTGTTGATAATGAACTTGAATGTTATGAATGGTCTTTCAAACATAGAAGTCACACAGATGCTAAGGTATGTAAAATAATCCATCACATATATAGTATCGTGATAAATTTTATTTGTATTCCTCTAATAATTGTATTGTTAACTCATTATTGATCATCGTACGGATGAAGTGTGTTTTGTTAATATTATTTATTTATTACATTAACTATATTTTTATTTTTTTTGCTGTAGCTTGATAGCAGAATTTTTGTTACCACCATCAAATATTTTACCTTGCGCATATTGAGATTTATTTTCCATCATGAAAGAGATTGGAATGCATTATGAAGCAATTCATGCATGCCCTGATGACCATGTCATATATTATAATCAGCATAAATTTGCAATAGAATGTTCGAAATGTTATATAAGTAGATATCGAACAGATAACGTAACAAAAAAGGTGCCTCAGAAGGTTCTTCTTTATATTCCTATCATTTCACATTCGCGATGACTATTCAGGTGCAAAAACATAGCACAATTTATGGATTACCATGCCAGGAATATAAGTCAAGATGATGTTATCCGAATTCCTGTAGATGGTTCTGATTTTAGAGATATGGAGGAAAAGTGGCCTCACTTTAAAGAAGAACCATGTGATCTTAGGATTTCTTTGGTAGCAGATGGTGTTAATCCATTTACATGGCATGGCTTATTTTTGTTATCAACAATAACATTCCTCCATGGTTGTCAATAAAGAGGGAGCATATAATGTTGTCGATGATTATTCCAGGTATTTTGTGTCTACAACTATTTTATTTCTAATGTAGTTGTGGCATCTCATTTGTCGTATTATGTTTTCTAATTATATATATATATTTTTATTTTACTCTTGTACATATTTTATATATCTTAATGGTTCTCATAATGATATATTTTATATGTAATTCAAATCAATTAGGTAAGTTCCAAGTCAAAGATATGAATTTATATATTGAACCTCTTATATATGAGCTACTGAAGTTATGGAATGGCATCACTATGTATGACGTATCTAAACCAATACGACAAAGGCAATTTCAATTCCTGCAATGGTTGTATGGACAATACATGATGCCCCTGGCTTAACTTCATTTTGTGGTTTGTATTTTTAAGTTCCACTTTAATTACATTTAATTATATGGAGTAGTTAATATAGTTTATATATAATTATAATTGACATAGGTATTCCATATTTATATATTGTAGGTCTTCAGACAAAGGGTAAATTTGCATGTCGGGTTTGTGGTCCTAAGATAAAATCTCGTCGCTCAAAAATCTTAAGATAGGAGGTGTTTGATGAGTAAAGGAATTTCCTCTCTAAGAATCATAGGTATAGACAAACTGAAAAAAATATTTTCAATGGGAAACAGGAGACTGCATTAAAACCACAAAGAATGACACCTCACCTTTGGAAGATGCAATACAATAGAAATCGTCATCATGGTACGTATGGATCATCGTATATGAATTGTTATGTATTTTAATTTTTATTGTGAGTTGTTTACTATAGTGTCTATATTTGATTTATGATGTAATTTATTTATAAACTAATATTCATGATGTCCATCATGATCATGAAGGCATTAATGGGCTTCCACGAGGAATGAAAAGTTATCCTATACAATTCGGTAGGTTTCCCTACTATGAGAACCTACAAATTGCTGATTTGTTTGATACAATGCATATTGGAAAGAATGTTATTGAAACATTATGGTGACTACTGGAGTTAAGGAGGGAGAAAGATAAAGTTGTGAAAGCTTGCAAATACATTCAAGAAAGCAACCACGCAATGAAAAACGTCATCCAATTTCATAGCAACAGAGACCAAGTTAATATAAACTCAATTCCATGGATGTTTACAGAGCAACAAAGCAATGTTCTCAAAGAAGTGATGCAGAAAATTAAATTTTCCACTAGATTTTGTGCAAACTTGAAGAATATCATAACAAAAAAAGGTGATTTTTCGGGGATCAAAACACATGATTGGCATGTCTTCATCAAGGTAATTATTATTGTTATGTCCATATAATTTTTTTTTTCATTTTATGGTGTATATTTGTTTTTCTTATTTGTATACTCTTTGTTTAATAAATGTCATGGTTTGTATATTGATACAGTATATTCTACCTCTCTCTCTCCCGGACAAATTCGACAACAATGTCAAACAAGTTATATATAATCTTGGTAAATACATGAGGTAACTAGCGATTACTTGCATGTGCTTAGTGTTTCTTTAATTCTCAATATAATTTATTTTTGTTTTTTTGTGCAATATTTCATGATATGTAATTTAATGTTTGTTTTTGTTAAATATAATTATTGGTTTGCGTCACTTCTAGATGGTTGACATCTAAAGAAATCATGATAAAGAAGATATAAAGTATTGGAGGAGATAAATTACTCATCTCATGTGTGAAATGTAGAAGCATCTACCTTTGGGTTTTTTCAATGCATAGGAACACTACTTCATACACCAAGTTGAGGATTGAGTTGTGTGGACCTATGCACTCAAGGTCCATGTGGATGGTTGAGAGGCACTTGAAATTTATGAAGGGTTTGGTGAGACAACGAGCACATGCTGAGGGTTCTATGATGGAAGGATATACGGTATACCAAAACATGTTGTATGTTAGTGAGTATCTTCCTATTTTAGCATCAAAGCTCAATTTACGTCGCATTTGTGATCCAGACTCCAATAACAAATTTGAAGGGGAGAAACTGAAGGGGAAAGGTAGATCGAGGAAGGTGAAAGGTAATTATTAGCTACTGCATGTTTATTGTATCATTCATATTCTAATTCCATCAATTAAGAGAATATAATTTGTTAAGGATATTTGCACCTGTCTTTCATTTTAATGATTATTGTCATCAAGCAGTTGGTCGAGAATGGGATGCAATTCATTTATACATCGCAAACAATCTTAACTAGATGAAGGTATGGATTGAACGGTGCAAACAATCGGGTCATGGAATATCATGGGAAGGTGTGGCTTCATTGGTAAAAGAAACACATCACAATGGAGATAGAAATCTTATAGAAAGGGAAATCGATTTAGGATATGGTTTAAAAGATAAAATGGCAAGCATATTAATCAATCACTCTAAATCTTTTATTTTGCAAATTACATTTTCACATACATGTTGTTCTTTTCCATGTATTGCTACATAACTATTGAATCGTTGTGTAATCTTTTTGTGTATTTCTTGTTTCAGGTAAAACACCATAAGGCTATGGTCTACAATGGTGGTAGATATCGGATCAAAAAATTGGATGAAACAAAGAAAAGATCAGATTGTGGGACACTTGTAGTTTTTGAGGTGACCAATGTTTCATCTAGAAGTGATAGGCATCCAGAACTTTGAGAAAATCGATTCTATGGGTATTTGGAAGATATTATATAGTGTGACTTTAAATCCTTTAAGGTAGTTCTATTCGTTGTCAAATGGTATAGGTTATGATTGAATCAACGTGATTCCAATATAACTATTATTGAACATGATAATGGATTTACCATGGTAAATACAAGGTTTCTTGAGCCAGGAACGAAGCCCTATGTTCTTCCAAGCTAATGCGGATAGTTATTTTACTTGGAGGTTCCAGGTAAAGCGGGCTGGTCATTTGTTGTGAGACATGATCCAAGGGAAAGGCTGATAAAGTATAACCTAGACAATGGTAATGAAGATTGTTCTATGGAAGAAGATGTCATGTCCCCTCAAATTGATGTTGACCATGCTAAGTTCCTAGGGGCTCAAAATTGATATTAATTATTCCTCATAGGATAAATTTTGTAATAATTAATTAAGGCATGTATCTAAGTTTTATTTTCCATTTTAATTATTATTTCTCATTAATGAGATGTAAATAAGCTGCCTAGTTAGGTGGGGTGCATTGGGAAAGTCTACTAGCCAAGGAAGGAAAGAGGAAACACTTTGACAAAAGTTGTCATAGGAAAAAAAGAGGAAAGTACATAAAAGAAGGAAAAAAGAAGTCAAGGATAAAGCAGGAAAGTTTTTCAGAGGGCATAGTTTCCTCTTATGGAGCCCAGAAAAGTAGTAAGAGAAAAGAAGGAAATTTTTCAAAGGAAAAAACAGTTTCTGTATGAGTCTGGAAAAGCAAAAAAGGTGTCATAACTCAAAAGAAGCAACTTTTGACTAAGAGAGGGTGCATTTTCTAATTATGAAGGAGGAATTGAACTTGGAAACAATTCCACATGGTCCTACTTGCTAAATTCCACAAAGGAGGCGCCTATGTGGCTAGGGTTAGGGTTTGTTGAGGGTTGACTTGCTCTCACAGGTCACCTTGGATCCTCACTTGCTAAGAAGGTCACTCAACACTCTATTAAATTTGAATTCGACCCCATTGAATCGGTTGGAATGATTTAATATTTTGGTTATGCTATGTGAGCATACTCTCTGAGAGTTGTGCCTCAGACCATTCGGTGATGATCCCCAAACCCCTCCTCCCTTCTCTGCCATCTCCCTTTCTCTTCTATTGCAGGTATGGAGTTCTACATTGCAGCCATTTAAGTATGATCAGAGTTATTTTCATCCTCCAACACATTCAAGTCAAGATATAGTAAATCCCATGCTTCACCTATGCTCACAGGCGCTTTTGCCGGTCATGTTCTGGGCCACCCGCCCCTTTATTTTGGAGTCTCCCTGTGAACAGCAACAAAGATTTAATTTGCATCCATTGGATACCTTCCATACACATGCACATGAGGTGAATTATATTTTTTTGTGCTTGAGGACTGTGTAGACAATTTTGATGAGAACCAAGCACTTGGCCTTTTCCAGAAAAAAACTGGAATTGTTTTCTGGAAAGAGTCTCTTCCCAATGGGAGGGTTAGATGAGGATGAAGATTGGGAAGCCATAATTGGGGTGGATGAGTATTGTAGGATTCTAATCCAAATTTCTACCCACAGTTTTATTTCATCCTCATCAAGTAAGAATGAAAATTGGGAGAAGGAATTTTCCTTGTTGGTGCAACAAGAAGAGCTGGAGGCTTTCCTAGGTGTTCATGATGACTTGTGGAATGCACCATCACCCTCTCGTAAGCCGCATAGGTACATATGGCTGTCACTTGATGCCATTCAACCACATGTGGATTGGGTGGAAGATTACATGTCACACAAGGAGTCTTATTGCAGAAAAAGTTCTGCACATGATCAGTGGAAGACAAATAAGCAAGAAAAGTGCCAAGAGAAGTTGTTCAGGAAAATACTTGCACATAGTTGGATATATGCTTGCATTATTTGACCAGTGGCATAGAGTTGAGCCATTGGAAGTGTTCACATGGACCTTTTAGTAGGAGTGTCAGTCCCTTATCAGGTGGGATGAGGGGACGCTTATTTGTTTTTCCTGCTTGCATTTTTGGAGATGATTATGATGCATCATCTTATTGTGAGTAGTTTGGGGATCCTTTTAGTAGGAGTGTCAGTCCCTTATCAGGTGGGATGAGGGGAGACTTATTTTTTTTTCCTGCTTGCATTTTTGGAGATGATTATGATGCATCATCTTATTGTGAGCAGTTTGGGAATCCTTGTTGGTTGGATGATTCCTATACTCATTGGGGTTGGACATGGGACTAACACCTATGTCTTTGCAGCAACATCATTGTGAGATTCAATTCTAATGTACATCATGCACATAAGGAACTTTATATTGGGTGGGGAAATCTGACAGATTTCCAACTTTGCATTGAGAATTTCCAGTTTTCGGTGCAGTGGTATGATTTCCAGAGCACGAATGTCATTTCATGTGATGATAAATTTGTATGGTGGATTCTAATGTTTGGATACTTACAATTGAGGAAATGTGATCCAAGCATAAATTGGCTTGACAAGTTGTGTGGGAAGACATTCTCACTAAAGGGGGTGCAATGCAAGCAATGGGACCCTAGAATTGCTTGTTTTTGAGAAACTTTACAGGATGGCTTCATGGAGAAAGTCAACCTATTTGCACAATGGATTCATGCTCTGGTTCTCCTACATGATGAACAAATTGAAGCACTCTGAAGTGCTTCTGCTTGAGGACAAGCATATTTGGGAGGGGAGGATTGCCATGTCCCCATATTTTGGGATATTAAAAGTGTTGACCATGTTCAAATTCCTAGGGGATCAAATTGACATTAATTATTATTCCTAGGAAAAATATTGCTAATAATTGTTCTAAGGCATGTATTTAATTTTATTTCAGCAATTTTATTTATTATGCACAATAACGATGTGGAATTAAGGATGCCATGTCAGGAGGTCGCATTGGGGAAATCTAGTAAACTTGCCTTGGATGGAAAAATGGAAACAATGCAAAAGAAGGAAAAAGAAACATGTCATATTAAAGATAGAAACTATCCAAATTAGTTTCTAATTTGGTGCAAGGATGAAAAGAAAGGAAATATTACCTTATACACAAACTTGCTAATTACTCAAGGAAGGAGCGGTTTCTATTTTGGAGTGAAGGATACAAACATGGAAACATTTACTAAGCTTCATACTTGATATTTTTCTTAAGAAGGTCAAATTGCCACTTTGGGTTAAGTTATACGAAGAAGGAAACATCGTTTGCAAACCAAAATTGTTAATCCCATCAAGGAGGGCCACTCATGGCTTAGGAACAAAATTGGCAAGTGGGTTGCTTGTTCAACGGGTGAAGGACTTGCTCAACAAGTCACCCAAGGCCTACTTAAGGGAATTTCCAAATCCATTATTCAGTTTGGTTAATGTATTTTTGTAATTCATTGAAGCTTAAGCTTCATTTCTGAGTGGTGATCCTCAGTCTCTTGGGTGATGTGCCCCAAGTCCCCTGTTCTCCTTCTCCCCTATTCTTCCCTTGTCATTGAAGGTTATATTAGAGATATGGATCAACTCTCATCCATTAATGGAGCGATAATGCAGGTTCTAAAGCCATTTCCATTTTAGTGCAGCACATTAGAGTGATTGGGGTACTCCTCCATTCAAATATTAGAGCTATCTTCAAGATTTCCTCCTTTTATGAGAGATTGATGATATGAAGTGATGAAGAGAGATAGATGGATCTTTGCCATTAATTGAGGTTATTATCAGTCCCTAGTATTAGAATCTTAACAGTTCCAAAGTTTCTGTAATGTTCTAATAGTTTTCCATCACAATGTCTACCTCCAATTCTAGTTTTCTAGCGTTGTAATGAAGACTAAATTAATGAGTAAAGATATGAAACTCCCGTGAGATTGAATTTAGTCATTAATTATTTGAAATAATGTATTATTACCTTTCTGTAAGTATTGCAGAGTTTTGAATATATCTTATTTACTCTGTTATTTACATACATACATAAACCTTTGTATATTGTAATATAATTTTATATCAGAGCCATAATCAACTTACCTAAGCCCCTGGTTGAAAAAGGCTGAACTACTCTTCCTAGTTTCACGGTTTGGATGCCTAGAAGCGTGGAAGTAAGTTTCTGCATAGCGGATTCTGAAACCTAAACGGCACAAGATATAAATGTGTTAGGGAAGAGGAAATTCTATGTCTAAAATATCTTTGGTTGCTTCCCAATGCTCACTCCTCTTGCCTACAAAATTTCCTAGAAAAAACCCCTGACATTCCCTGTCCGAAGAGGCTCTGAGTGGTTTGATTCAAAGTTCATAAATTGTAATTTAAATTACAGAATTAGATAGTGTTCAGGATGCACACCATACTTGGGACATTACAATAAATTTGCACTAGAATGCTATTTTTGGATCCCTAATGCAAACATTTCATCATGTTCTCTGTCAATTATCGAAACATTTATATATGGATTGAGTTCTAGATTTTGATATTTTCCTTGTATATCTTTTCAACTAGTAAAACAGAAAACATGATTTACAATAGAAATTAGTGTGTGAAATCATTTCGGAATCATATCTCTATTGTATTGATGTACATTACCTAATGCACTTTTTCTTCTTGCAAGGATTTTATATCTTGCTACTTCTTGCAAGGATTGTGGAAAGGTTTATATTGGCGAGACAGGTCGATTGGTACATACAAGGTTGAAGCAAGCAGACATCATTCATGAAAGGATAAAGAAATTGGCACTAGTATAACATTCAAAATCCTCTAAACACCATCTCGGTATAGAGAATGCAAGGGTTATTATTAGCATTGACCACTACACAAAGAACCATGTCTGGGAGGCTATAGAGATGATAGATGGAAATTAAGTAAATCTTGGACCACAATTATGAACCTTAAAAATACCGGGGACCCTTCTAGGAATTAGTGCGGGCCTCTTAGGTCATAAAGATAAAAAAAAAAAACCAATAAACTCAAGTCTTTATTATCGCAATTTGATTTCAATATTAATTTGAACTTAGGATTGCATTAATATTAAATAATATTTTTAAATATTATCAATATTAAACATTATTAATTTTTAAATATTATTAATATTATTAATTAGCAAATGTTAATATTAATTATATTAATATTATTAATATAAAAAAAATTAATATTATTTATTATTAATATTATCAATTTTAATATTAATTTATTTCTAATTAAATTAATAACTTGATGAAGTGCTGGAATGCCCCTTCAGAATCTCTTGATGGAACAATCGTTAGTAAGATGAGAAATCCCTCAACTTCATCTACCTTCTTGTGGCCTTATCAATTGTGGAAACCGGTATGATGCTTTTCCCAATTGACATCTTACTAATTTTGAGATTATAAATAATGCACATAATATAAATTGTCTTTGTTGGTGTTCATTGTTAAAATATTCATTATATCATTTATGATGCACATAGTAGGCATCTTCTTTTAGTAACCATTCATGAGTTCTTCTCTTACCATCCTATTGCTGAACAAAATCACATCATCAATGAATAACAACATTTATGTAGAAACACACATCCTCAATTGGATTCTACAACTATTTATTAAACACATCCATTATTCTTTGTCCATATCAAGTTTAGGTTATTAGGTATGCATCAATACATTATGTTGTTGTTTAAGACCCTTTTGTAAACCGCTTTAATAGATTGCGTAATTGTTTAGGATATTTTGTTGTTAATATTGTTCCTCTTCCTGATTCTTAAAAGGTGTTAGCTCATTGGAAGAGCACTTTCTTTACAAGAAGGAAGTTCGTGGTTCGATTCCTCCATTCCCTAATGATATTGCAATGTATTTCTAAAGGAAAAAAATGTAGTAGTGCAATATGGATAATATTAGATGCAACACTAAATGCAAAAGATGATGTAAAATTGGACATCACACCAAACACAAAATTGGATGCAAAATTCGACCTTATGTCAGACGCAAATGTGGACACAAAAATGGATGTCACACTAAACGCAAAATTGGATGCAAAAAGAGACTCAACACTAGACACAATTAATGACTCAAAACTAGATGCAATACTAGGTCCAAAACTAAATGCAACAATAGATGCAAAAGTGGACTCCTAACTAGACATAAAATTGGACATTAAATTGAGCACAAAATATGGTGTATCAATGGAAATAAAACCAGGCGTAACACCAGGTGCAAAACTGGAAGCAAAACTTGCCGCAAACAAAAACTTAAGATGAGACACAATATTGGATGCAAGATCGGACAAAACATTGGATGTAAAACTAGAAGTAATATTGAATGCAAGATTGGATACAAAATTGAACACAAAACTAGATGCAATATTAGATACAAACATGGGCGCAAAACTAGGCGCAACACGGGGTGCAACATTGGGTTCAAACATAGATGCAAAAAAATACATTAACTAGGATGCAACACTAGGTGCAAACCTAGATGCAAAATACGACCTAAAACAAGATGAAACATTAGGCACAGACATGGATACAAAAAAAGATGTAAACACAAAATTAGATGCAAATGGGGATGCAACATTATAAGTAAAATTGGATGCAAAACTAGATGCAATATTGGGCCAAAAATTGGATGCAAACCTAGATGAAACGTTAGATGCATAATTGGACACATAATTTTATGCAAAACATGGTGCAAAATTGGGTGCAAGACTCGATGAAAAACTAGGAGAAAAATAAGACGCAACGTTGGATGCAAAACTAAGCGTGAAATTGTGTGCAAACAAGGATGTAACAAAGGACACAAAAAAAGATGCAATAAAAGTTGCAAAATTGGGCTCAAATAAAGGCGTGACAAAAGATGTAAAAAATTGGGCACAAAAATGGACGTAAAAATGGATGTTAAAAAGGATGTAAAAAAGGATGCAATAGATGGCATTTTGCAAAAATGTACAATGGCACCAGGTTTAGCGCCGAATTGTTCACCATAATTGGAAAAATATTACACTAAAATCTGGCGCTAAATTCGACGCTAAATCCAGTTTTTGTTGTAGCGATGGGTATAATGTTAGCCTTCAAAAATGTTTTGAATGTAAAAAAATTTAAAATTGATACTGAGTTTACAACAAATATCCATCGTAATCGAAAATATTATTTATAGCCGACATTTACAAGAGGAACGTTACATAATGTTACAAGATCTCCCCCATACTGGGCTATAGAGCACCTCTTAGTGCAATTAAGCACACAATTGAATTTTAAAATAACTATTCTCACTTACCAGATGGAGTCACCGGTTTGTTTTCATTTGTTTTTTGCACTGGTGCATATCATTGGTTTATATGCATCGACACATATAATTGGTTTATATGCATCGACACATATAATTGGTTTATACGCACGGATGCACTCATATCAATCGACTACGACGACAAATCTAAAAAATAAATTTCAGACGGTGTGTACAATGTGACATATTGCATCAGTGCATCTGTTATGTAAGAAAGCACTAGTGTGTATAATCGATATGTGAGCATCGGTACAACGTTTAAATTTTGTTATTTTTGGACGTGCAATTACTTTACATTGTACATAACCAATGCATTGTGTTATGAAACGCATCAGTGGCCATATTTTGAACAAAATGCACTGATAAAAAACATCTACTAAAACATCCGGGCATGGAGTTTTTTTTAGTTATAAAATTTATCCTTTATGACCTCCATCAAAACATCTGCTACCATTGACGAAGGTTGTAGAGGATGTTTTTTAAATTTTTTTTGCCAATCTTGTAACACTAAAAGCATCCTCTATGACCTACACTACAGGGGATTTTCCTTGTAGTGGGTATAGGTTCCAAAGCCATTAGAGGTAATCTCGGAATTAAATTTTATGCTCCATTGTCTATGGGATGTAGACATTGATGAGGATCCCTTTTCTTTTCCAATGAAATGATAACTAGCATAAATGGTTTTTGGCATGGTGGAAACGTTATCAATCATCACTTATTGAGGGTTCCATATAGGGTAATTTTAGGGGCGAAATTTCACCAATTGGTTATTTTTGAAAAAATAAATTCGCTATTTGGTCATTTTTAGTGTCTAATATCGCCTATGTTTACAAAAAATTTTTTTTATCATAATATTCGCCAAAATTTACACATTTCAGTGTTAATTTTATGTTTCATATTCAATATTCGCCTTCCTATCTATAAACATGTGTTTTTCAATCCAAAATAATTGCCTAGAATACTATACTTAAGTATAATATTATAATCCTTAATAAATACTCTAGTTCCATACAAGGGAAAGGCTTCTTGAATCTCTTGAGGAATCAACCAATTCCCCTTCTTACCCTTCCATATTTTCCTTCAAATAGATTCAAAAGTTTGGAATGTGCATTTCATTTTTGCAGCATAATTATTTTTACTTTTTTTCCATAATAATAGTTTTTAGGAGTCTATGCTTGGAGGGGTCATTCAGCCCCTCGATACTCCAAGGTAATATTTTTATTTCAAACTTTGGGAGAGAGCGAAAAATAACTCCATTAATTGACTATATTTCCTTGAATTCCACATAAGGTTACCTACTTCATCAAGGCATTGATTTTTGGTTCTAAAACCTCTCCTTTTATCTTCTTGTTGGAGTCTCTTTAGTTCTTTTTGTTGTTGAATTTGATTCCAAGGCCTACACCTTTAATGGGAGTTTTGTTGGGTCAATTTGACATAGTTGTATCATTTATCAACACTTCCCTGAAGAGTTCTAGTCGGGGTTCACAGATGGGGACTTTTAACTTGTGTGATTCTTCAATCCCTTGGAGGTGAAGTTCCCCCATCTCCATGTATTCCATATATTCAAGGAGATCATGCATATTAGTCTCTTGGGTTGCATTTTGAGCTGGATTTTTCTAGTTGGTCTTCCAAACGAGAGGATTTATAGTTTCCTCCTTCTTTCAGGTTTTTTTCTAGGGATTCGTAATAATTGGAAGTAGGGATAGAGGATTTTAGGGGAGGGAGGAGTTTTTCTTGTTATTTTTCCTCTTGTTGTTGACTTTCTAAAAGACGTCTACATATTTATCTTTAGAGGACTTTGTAGTAGAGGGGGTGTGGTTTAGAGGAAAATATCCGAAGAGGTTTCTATATTCATTAGAATTCCTACAACAAAATGGGATGTGCTCATAGTCAAGGGTTTAGATCCAATCTAAATATATTAATCCTAAACAAATGGCTTCAGAAAGGGGTTAAGAGATATTCATGTACACAGATTTTGGTCTATGATGTGCAGTGACCTCGTTGAGTAGCCTCAGAGACTTTTACAAAGCGTTAAAGAGTGTTATCTATTCCTTCAAGGGTTTCTAGTTCCCAATAATATTTAGGAAGTGAGTACAACCTTATCCAAAGTGGTGCCTCTTTGAATTATTCCTTGTCAAGGCTAAAGTGCTCCACCCAAGGTATCATGTAGAGATTGGTTGAGTTGAAGAAGTAGGGTATACCCTAAAAAATATTGTATAGTCCTCTGGATTGTCAATAATTACCATTAAGAATCCTTTTGATCCTAGTTTTATATCATAGTTCCCTTTTGAGTTCCATTTACGATTCATCCACCAAATTAGGGATTTTTCTAATGACCATAATCCTATAAATTTACATATTATACCATGATATTTCATGTGGTGAATAGTTTGATGGATCCGAGTTGAGGTTATTTCATATAGTGGAACAATTGCAAATTTTGAGATGCATTTCCCAAGGTTGTGATGTTCTGATCTTTGTCTAGAATGTAGGGACGTTGGGGTGCTCGAGTCGATTTTTTCTTCTCCCTTACCATTTTTTGTATTTGCTTGAGGATTTACTGTAGTCATGAATCCTTTGGTTCATTTCTTCTTAGATTTTGAGCCCATGTACATACCAAATTGATGGGGAGGCATGGGTCGCCCTTCTAATGAGGCCACCAAGGCCAAGACTAGGATGATACGATGGAGGTTGACCTATGAGCAATAGGTGAGATTCACTTGAAACCCTATGATTACCATGAGCCTCTGATAATTGATCAATGTTGCATCATAGTGTAGCTTGGGTCAGAACTATTTTTATGAATGTTATGATAAGTTGGGTCACCAAATATTAGGATATGACTATGAGATAATTTATTAAAAAGGAAAGAAGAATGTGCACTAGTATTATGCGACTAAAAAAACTAGTCACAACATTATTTATGAACTAAATACCACTAAATTTGAGCAATTTTAAGTGTCATTGCTATAAATGATTAACATAAACTACTAATCTATTTAGAGGGAAACATATATGAATAGATAGTGTTTATGTGAATATAAATTAGTAGCCTTCTCTTTCTTATAAATAATTTTAGATTAATTTGAACATTAATGTAATATTCAAAATTGGATATGATATATTAGAAAAATTAACACCAAAATGACATGAGTGGGTTTCTAGTTATTAGGATTGGTTGAAAATACCAATCAAGAATGATGAAAGTACTCATATAGAGATATCATAGTACAAACATATATGAGGGTTGAACCTAATTAGGAATGTGCAGACTTACGAGAGTGATCCACTAGCCTATTTCTTGTCAATAGGCATTACGTGAATAATGAAGTAAATTTGCATGATTTTATTTCTCAGATAGACCTTCCATAGCTTACTATGCATCTTCAATTCTAGTACATTAATATCATGACCATTAACTATATAGAAATGATTCATTTAGTATAACTTATGAATGCTATGTTTCCTTGCCTTAGCTACTCTTAATTTCCCATCATTAACATTTACTATGCACTTTGTATATATATTCCTATCATAGTTATATATATAATCAAACGAAACAAAGTGCACTTTAGTGAAGTGGGCAAGGCCATACCAAGAACCTAGTGGTTTTGTAATAGTGACATTGGTTTGATAAATACTAATGAAACCAAGAGTTTTTGGTGGGAACACAGTGGGAAGGGGTCTAGGGAATTGTTTTCTCATTGAGTGGATGTGGACATGACCATGAAATCCTGAATCTCTCAAGTAGTGGTTTTGGTTCATCTTATAAGGAAATTAGATGCTTTTGGTAGGAAGGGGTTAGTTTGAGAGGCAATTGGTCACTTTTGAAGTGGTCATGGCCATGGCCATGAAACCCTAAACAATGGGTACATGTAATAAAGGTACCAGTTTGATCTTCTAATGAAATTGATAGGTTTTTGGTGGGAAGATGAAATTGATTGCTTGTGAAGTGGGCATGCCGATGGTCAAGAAACCTTGGATCAATGGTGTCAATGTATAACATAGGTTCTATTTTCAATCTTCTAAGAAAATTGAGAGGTCTTTGGTGGGAAAGGGTAAACCCAAGAAGCAATTAGTCTCTAATTAAATGGGCATGGCCATGGCCATGAAACAACTATAATGTGGGCTTATAACAAAGTAACAAAAGTAGTAGTTCTCAATCTTCTAGTAAAATAACTAAGCTCTCCATAAAAATCATTTCTTTAGCTTCTCTATAGGACCTTTACTAAAGAACCACAAAAAAAAAACTAAAATAACTTTAATAATTATTCTATTTTTCTTTAATTTAATTTAACATAAATATTCAAATCAATAACACTCATTTAACTTATATATAAATGTGATCTGTTAGTCTTTTCTTCTATAATATATATAGAAAGAAGAGAGAAAAACTTATATTCAATTATTAAATTTTTGTATATGTAAAATTAATCTAAAAACCCTACTTAACATAGCATTTCAGTTCCCTCGTTATTCCTTATCATTGATACAAATTTTTGTATATGGAAATTTATTTTAAAAGCCCTGCTTAACATTTCATTTCAGCTCCTTCAGTACCTTATTACTAATGGATTTCTAATCTCGTCATACGACCTTATTACTCTATTCTGAACCAGCTGAATATTATACTTGACATTATAGATACATTCAAGTTAAATCGCCACAATGAAGTTGAGTAATTAAATATGGAACGAAATTTCAAAGTGCAACAATAATAATGATACCACTGGACTGGCCTTTACCCAGTAGTGACAATGGTAGGAGGAGACCATTGCTTTAATAACTGATACATGAGTTACAATTAGCCTCCAAAACCTATTCTCTACTTTGACTGGCGATAGAATGAGAGATTTATGAACGTGAAGAAGAGACGGTGGTTGTGTATCTCATTTTACAGTAATTTGTAATTTCCTCCACCGATCTCCATGGAAAGCGCCCCGCAATCAGCTCCCACCTACAATATTGAAATATAATCCAAGTCCTATCAAACAATGAATAACAACCAAGAAATTGAATGCATAAATTAACACCTAATACCAAACAATGAATAACTACATAGAAATTTAATGTATAAATTAAGACCTAATTATTCCTACCTGTCACCCAAGAGCCTGTGAAGCCTATCTATCAAATCTTCTTCTTCCGCAGAGATATCACAATGAGTCTTCTTGCAATATTCCACGTTGCTTCCCCGTTCTGCAATAACTCGAATTCGATCTCAATCTATCAATGAACAAATGAAATAAGCCATGGCTTGTTGAATTCAATAAAAGGACGCAAAAGAGTGATGGATCAGATTTAGCATATAGTTATATGAAGAGGAGGGATGGATTCAGATTCAACATACGTAATGATAATGTAATTCCTTCTCCTGGAGGAGTGACGTTGCAGTCTCCCTCTGCGTTTGGCATGGAGGAGCCTTGCAGTCCATCCATATTCATAACAATGATGAATGAATATGAATGAAATTGATCATTAAGATGAATACAAGGAATGCAATTAGCTAGGGTAGGGAATGCAATTAGGGTTTTATTATATAGAAGGAATACAGTCGTTTGGCGATGGTAGAAAAGGCGGAGGAGTCGGTGATTGTGATTTGACACTAGCAGTACGTTGGTCTGAAGGACACGTGAATTGAATTATGAATCCGCGGCACGTATATCGTTACAGGTACGCGCAGAGCAAGTGGATAGGACTTAGGATGTTGAATATTGTTTGCCCTTACAATCTGCTGCTCCGAAGTCCTATCCACTTGTAAGTAGACTTTTATGACTCAACGGTACTAGGTCGGTCGTCTGTCATTACGAGGTAAGTCGGTAAGCTGATTGCGATGGTGGGAAGGCAAAACTTATTTTACCATGAGCTTTATGGCCGCTTCTTTTTTTCTAATTGTGAGAAATTCTCCACCATAATAGTATTGGAATTTTTTTGGGGCTATCGCATTGCTGATGATGAGGTTTGAACATGAGATCTCACAAGGACTAAACCCCACTTAGATGAAATAAGCTACACCTCATGGCTGGAAGTTATGGCTTCTGCCAAGGCAAGTCCAAGAGGATTGTAAGATGAAAACATCAAACCAGTACTTGTACTTGTTTTTGGAGAAGCCACAATTTTGATAGTGGAACAAGTTTGGTGGAGAGCAATAAGCACCCGGGTGCAGAGCAATAAATGCTGTGGCTGCGGGGCACATCAACTGTTGGATTTAATCCAGCTCTTCATCCAACGGTTAATGTGCCCCACAGCCATAGCATTCATTGCTCTGCAGGGCTGTGCTTATTGCTCTCCAAGTTTGCTTAGATTGTCGAAATCTTAGTAAAAGAGTATTAAATGTAAGAGTATTAGTTGGATTTCCATTCCACGACACACTGTTTCAATGAATAGTGTTTGTCTCAAAGTAATGATGGTTGATTGTTGTCCAGATTTATTGTTGATCGTTGGATTTCAAGATGTTAAGATCTAACAGCCATTAATAGGCTTGCAGCAGTAATTATTGCTATGAGGTAAGCTAATTAATTCTAGTCATATTTGGCTACAATCTTAAAAGCATCTAGCCCAATGAATATCTGGTGCATATATTCAATTAAAAAAGCATATATTAGTTAGTCAAATGAATCAGTAGAAATAATTTTTTTTAGAATTTATATCTATTGTATAAAGCTTAAAATACTCAATCATTAAAATTAGTTTATTGAACTTTGTTTATATATAAACATCAAAATAGAGTAATCATTAATGATATTTTGTATAAAGCTTAAAATACTATATGATTAAAATTAATCTATTAAACTTTGTTTATATATATAAACATCAAAATTAAGTAATCATTAATAAACATCCACCCACACACCATTAAAAATAAGCCATAAGGTATTCATATGGATAAATTTAACAAACAACATTAAGAGGATGAATTTATTTATATTATGTTAGACTTTCTTACTATTTTTTAAGCTATGTTTGCAAAATTCAAAAAAATAAAACTCTCTCCTTTCTTAAATATATCCTCTAAGGCCCTTTGTGTGTGATTTTTTATAAGAGAGAGAACGCACATTATAATGATGTGTGAGGAATAACACAATTTTTATACGTAGAATTTTAAAGTTGAAATTTAATGCTAAATGTGTTGAAGGCTAAAGAAATTTGTTAGGTAATTATTAAAAACTATCATGTCAATAGATTATTTTCGATTAATGAAATCAAGATATAAAGTTATAATAATATTTTACATTTTAGTTAAAATAATTTGTATATTTAAAACATTTTTAGTTTTTTTATTATTAAAATATTAAAAAATTAAAATATAATCAAAATTATTAAACGTCCAAAATTGTCAAATTCATAATTCAATTGAACAAAATTGTCAAACTCACAAATGAATGGATTAACAAAGTGAAACAGTGCTTAAAGATATTAAAATCTCGTGTGAGTCCGTAAATATGTCATCTTTGATATTTTTTTTATATAGAAAAGAGTAGTTGTCATGGTTACATGGTGTGACTTTTTCATTTTAGATATGTCTTCGTTTTTTTCCAATAGAGTTAAAAATGGATTACTCTAAAATAATAATTCTCTAATGATTTTCCAAATAAGTTTTTCTCGAATTTTTTGGATGAGCTTTTGGAAACAAATAAAAACAAATTTCTATTTTCCTTATTATTCACTTGCATAGAGTACCTCTCTCATAGACTACCTCGAAGCTATAGAGACATCTTCAACATCAACATTTTGATATCTTTATCGAGTTTCTCACTGAATCTAATTTGTTTTTTGGTGTCCAACTAAATGATCATAAGTGTCTGAAGCATAATTACTAAGTTTCAATTTGAATTTAGATTCAAAATCGGTAAGCTACAATGAATATTTGGATGGAAATTTTCCAATTAAAGAAAATGGACATTATAACTCAAAAAAACTAGATAAGGTATATAACAAAATATGATAAATATATGTTTTTATAAAATCTTGATATATAAGAGGTTTATGATTTGATTAGAAGTTACTAAAGTGTTAAGAAAAATGTTTGGATTACCAAATCTAATTATATATATATATATATGAAAGTCCATGTATTCTAGTCATTAACATACTTACATTCATCCATTTTGAATCACTATGCAACCAACTTGGGAATTGCGATTCTTTTAAGGATGCGAGGCTCGCCTCTTAGGCTTAATCTTTAGAAGACATTTTTTTGTTTCTCAATGCATCTTAATCTCATCCCTCCAAATTGTTTGTCCTTCTAGAGTTGGGAAGGTGCAATGGAAATAACAATTCCTTGGCTACCATGGCTACCACTGGTATAACCCACCTTATGTTCAAAACAATCTAGAACCAATTACTTTAGTAATCCTTTCAAAATTAAGGTAAGACTACTCATGAGTAACCTACAATATATGAAAAAAGTACATTCATAAGATAATTGAACATCCTTTTGCAATGTGTTAAATGATTGTCCTTCTCTAATAATTCATCCTAAAGTGGTTGAATTGAATTAGCATTTAAATCTTGCATTGGATTTAGACAATCATGTTCCTTATGATCACACAAAACCAAATTATCTAATTTACTAATAAAATACTTTTTAAAATTAGTAGTAATTAATCTACATAGTTTTTGTACAAGGCCATGATTCAACTCACACATAGTATTTGATGCACTTTTCCTCATTCTAGCACTTACGATCCTAATATTCATTAAAAAAACATGAACATTATCATCGTAAAGTAAAACAACCTCTTCATGAATACAGGTAATAGAGTACTATAATGAGTTATTAGAAGGAAACTCCATCGCGAAATATGTCATTAGATACATCCATGAAGCATAGATACATCCATGAAGTGTGGCAATTTTCTTCCCATGAAGCATGTTTGGAGTATTTAAGAGTTGTTTCTTCTTTTCTTTTTCAATGGAAATTGATCAAGAAACCCATCAATGCTTCATCATGTTTCATAAATGGTAAGGGTGTAAATCGACGGCCTTCCTTGCCCAAGTACTAACACTGAAGGACTCAAGGATGGAGCTTCTTATCTCCCCCCTCATTGGGAGTGTGTGTGCACATCTTACCAATTGAGCTAACCATTGGGGTTGTTTCTTCTTCTTCTTCATTAAAAAAACATTGGTGCATGCGTGCACGCACACACACACACTTCATAAAATTGTTAATATCATAAAACAAATTAGTGTTGCTCACCAAAATGGTTAGTTCAACTCATTGTTGGAATTCTTATCAAACACTCTTCATGATCAAAGTGTCAAAATCCAAAAAAAAAAACTCATTATGACAAAGATACCTTGAAATGATTAAATCACTTCCTTTATTAAATTACAAGTTATAAATAAATGTGTAAAATTGAAAAAAATAGATGTTTCAAGGTATTTGCACCTTAATTTATATACAAAAATACTTATGTGTGAGTAGTTCATTATATATCCTAAAACTTTAGGATAAAGTTTCCTAAAAATGGGGTTTATGTAGTGACCCACTTTTACTTAGACTTTGATTATTATCCGAAACATTATTATTTGTGGGCATTTGGTTTCAAATAATATGATTGTGTCTCGATTTAACACTTGGATTATTATGCTATGTTATTTTTAGGGCATTCGATGATGAACGACCCATCCATTTGTAAAAACTATTTCTTTGATTAAAAAGTGGGATGTTTTAAAGTTATCTATTTGAAGTTATGATTTGATGATGATTATGATGAGTTATGAGTTGATGGTGATTATGATGCCATGAGATATGATTTTTTTTTAAAGTGGTTCAGGACTGAATGATGTAGGAATATCTAGTAAGAAAAAAAATCTTTGTTTCTTGAATAAGAAGTCAATGCTATTATTTTTCTACTTTCATGTAAATTTTCTAGAAGATAGCCCGTTGGTTGTGGATTCTTGTAATCTATTTTATAGATAGGGATGGTTTGAATGTAATAGTGACAATTTGAAACAAATTCAATTGAATATTGTAAGAGATTGCTCGAGGATAGGTTAGTTACACATTTACTTTCTTGGGAGTTCAGATCCTCCTATTGCGGATATGACAGGTTTGATAAAATTCTATATTAAGAATCAAATGTAATAATGAGATATAGAAATAGGAAAAGGGATAGATGTGGAATAGTGAACGAGCGAGATAGAGTGTATGTAACAATGGTTAATGAAATAAAGAACATAATCTTAATAATCTGCACGGATGTGACTATCTGATGTCTTCTTTTCAATAACCAGATGTATTCTTATTTTGTTTCTGTGGATGAATATTCAGTAATATTTAAATGATTCGCGAAGCCGGAGATGTGTATAATTGCATAGAATATTGATAGCTCATGAATCAATTCGACTGTTACAGTCTGAATTGAAGTATTCGAATTTCAGTAGATCGACAGTCGTGGATGAATTTCGCAAGAGAAAAGTGAAGATCCGCATTGTTAAAGAGAGATCAGCATATGATATCATATCGATGGTCAGAAAAGAGCCTGCAAGAATTGGACAGCTTAGAAGAGTTGCAGAAAAGGAAGTTGTAGGAAGAAAATTGCGGAAGCCCATTTTGGAAAAGTGGGAAGGAGTATTTGCAATATGCAATCCACAATTGCAGAAAGGGTCTTGCGAAAAGACAATTGAGGAAGAGCTCATTTGCTGAGATTGAGTTGCAGAACCAATCCTACGAAGAACTCGATTGCGGAGTTTGAGTTTCGTAACCAATCCTATGAAGAAATCAATTGCGGAGATTGAGTTGTGGGGCCAAGCTTTCAAAAAGTTGGTTGCAGGAAACTCAAGCTTGCAGAGAGTTGGTTGTGGGAGAACCCAAGCTTGCAGAGAGTTGGTTGTGGGAGAACCCAAGCTTGCGGAAATTTGATTGTGGAAGCAGAGTTGCGAAATCCTACTCGTGGAAGGAGATTTCAATCAACATTTCAATCTGAAGAAGAGGACTTTAGGCCTGCTAGCTTTCACCTGCCATTAGTTTTGGTATCAGAACATGGTACAGATGCCACCAAGATAAGGAAGAATACATGGATTCCCTGTAGGACATGGTCGAGGAAGAAATATGTGGAGACAGACACATAAATAGAATTAAGAAAACTCCAAGCTAGGATGGAAGTTATGGAGAGAAAGAATTCAAAGAATACAGACACCAGTGATGAAGAAGAATCCTCTGAAGATGAGCGAGAGGAGGTTGCTGAAGAAGTAAAAGTATTGAAGATGTTGATGAAGGTTAGTAACATACCAAGAGTTGAATTCCCCATGTATGAAGGTAATCTTAATGTTGAATAACTCATGGATTGGATCAATTCTTTAAACAAGTATTTTGACTTTAAAGAAATTGAAGATAAAAAGAAGGTGAGATATGCAATGACTAGACTAAAAGGGCATGCAGCTATACGGTGGGATGAACTTCAGATCCATGGAGAAATAAGAGGTAATCCCAAAATCAAATCTTGGGATAAAATTCTATATAAAATTAAAATTCAATTTATTCGTATGGATTATTAGTTGAATCTCATTAGACTACTACAAAATCTTAGACAAAGGGGTATGACTATTAAAAAATATATCGAAGAATTCTTTAAGCTGAGTATTGGAGCTAGAAAAATGTAAGGGGGCATAGAAAGAGTATCTAGATATATAAATGGATTGAGATATGAGATACAAGATGACATCAGCTTCTTGAATTTGAAAACTATGGAATATTATTATCAGGTAGCCTCAAGGGTAGAAGAAACAATACTAAGAAAACATAACCAAAAGAGCAGAGGGAGAAATACAACAAGAGGGAAAGTATTTCCAAACAGAGGAGGAAGTACTCCTAAAGATGAGGTAGAAGGTTCTAGTATCTAGGTAACCCAAAGAGGAGGATTCATAGGAGGCAAAGGAAGAGGAAAAAATAGAGATGTAAAATTCTATACATGTGGAGAAATTTGACACATGCCATGGGAGTTCCCAAGGAATAAACCTACAGCTAAGAGGAATGCAAACATTTCTAACGATCATGAGGAGTCCAGTGAAGAAGCAGAGGTGAATAATCCTCCTAATAAAGGAGTATCCCTTATGCTGAAGATATTTTTAGTAATATAGAGAAGAAAGTGCATGAACCAACCCCGAGAAAGAGTTTGTTCAGGACTAAATGAAAGTCACCAGGGAAGTGTTGTAAGATGGTTATTGACAATGGTAGTATGGATAATTTGGTATCCACTTAGATGGTAGAGATGTTGGGATTGAAGAGTATGAAACATCCAACTCCTTACAAAGTGTCCTTGTTGCAGAAAGGACATCAACTCTTGGTGAATGAGCAGTGCAATGTAGAGTTTCAAATTGGTACTTATAAAGATGTGGTATTATGTGATATAATGCCTATGGTTGTATGCCATATACTCTTAGAGAGGCCATGGAAATATGATAGAAAAACCATTCATGATGGAAGAGAGAACACTTATTCTCTGTACAAGGATGGAAAAAGGCATACATTGTCACCATTAGAGGATGAAGCAGTTCAAGAAGGTTCAGGCTCGAATGTTTTGTTGATGACTAGGAAAGAACTATTACAAGAGATAAAGAAGGAGAATGAGCTACATTTTTATCTTGTTGGAAAACAAAAGGTAATATTAAATCTACAAATTTAGATGATTTTCCTACTAAAGTTAGAATCTTGCTTGATGAATATGCTAACATTATTGTGGATGAGTTACTAAATGTTTTACCTCATGTGAGAATTATTAGTCATCACATTAACTTAATACCTAGTGCAAGTTTACCTAATAAGGAAGCGTACAGACTAAGTCCTCAAGAGAATGAATAGATCAAACAAGGGGTACATAAGCTCTTAGATAAAGGTTTGCTGAAAGAAAGTTTGAGTCCTTGTCCAGTACCCACTGTGCTTATCCCAAAGAAGGATGGTGGATGGCGAATGTGCACTGACTCTAGAGCAATTAATAAGATCACTACCATGTACATATTTCCTTTACCCCACATTGATGATTTAATGGATTGTTTGAGTTGTTCAAAGTATTTTTCAAAGATAGATTTGAAAAGTGGTTATCATCAAATAAGAATAAGAGAAGGGGATGAATGGAATACTACATTCAAGACTAAGAATGGATTATATGAATGGTTAGTAATGTCATTTGGGATTACTAATGCACCTAGTAATTTTATGAGATTAATGAATGAGGTCTTCAAAGAATACACTGGAAAGTTTGTGATAGTGTATCTGGATGATATTCTAATCTTTAGTCATAATAAAGAAGAACATTTGAAACATCTTAAATTGGTGTTAGAAACCCTGCAAAAGGAGAAGTTGCTGATAAATATGAAAAAGTATAGTTTCCGGAAGCAAGAGTTGATTATTTGGGATTCGTGGTTTCAGAAGAAGGGTTGAAGATGGATCTAGATAAGGTGCAAGCAATTTTAAGTTGGCCAATTCCAAGAAGTTCATATGAGGTAAGGAGTTTTCATGGACTTGCAAGTTTTTATAGAAAATTCATTAAGAATTTTAGTCAAGTTTGTGCACCTATAATAGACACCTTTAGGGGAAGTAGACAACCTTTCAAGTGGATAGAAGCAACTGACAGAAATTTCAAATTGTTAAAGAAGAAGATCACTGAGAAGCCTATTGTATATTTTCCAAGTTTTGATCAGGTTTTTCAAGTAGAGATAGATGATATTGGGACAACAATAGGGGTTGTTTTGAGTCAAGAATAGAGACTAGTAGCATATTTCATCTAGAAGTTAAATGGGGAAAAACAAAAGTATTCCTCATATGACAAGTAGTTATATGTTGTTGTACAAGATCTCAAGAAATGGAGACATTACTTCATGCCCAAAGAGTTTGTGTTATATTCTGATAATAATGCTTTGCAGTTTATAAATAGTCAACCTAAATTGAATCAGAAACATGCTAAGTGGGTGGAATATTTGCAGAAATTTACCTTTGTGATCAAGAATACAAGTGGAAAATCTAATAAAGTTGTTGATTCTTTAAGTAGAGTAAGTTTGACCTTGTAGGAAATTAAGGCCAGTACTTTGGGATTTGAAAGTTTGATTAATATGTATAAAGAAGATATGGATTTCAAAGATATATATGCATCCTGTGAGAATCTGATTTACCATAATAGAAGAAAATGGTTGGACTACATGTTACAAGGAGGATTGTTGTTTAGAAATAATAAGTTATGTATTCCAAAGTGCTCTACAAGATAAAATTTGATACATGAGAAACATAGTGGAAGTTGATTGGGACATTTTGGATAGGATAAAACATTTTCTCAAGTGAGTACTTTTTATTTTTTGCTAAGAATGGAACATAATGTAAAGAAGTTTGTTGAAAAATGTTGGATATGTCAACATGCCAAAGGGAGAAGAAAAAATATTGGACTATATCAACCCCTACCTATTCCAACTAGGCCTTGGGATTCCATGAGTACAGATTTTTTTCTGCAATTTCCTAGAACTCAAAGGGGAAATGATTCTATTTATGTAGTAATGGATAGGTTTTCAAAAATGGATCATTTTATTGCTTGTAAGAAAACCAATGATGCAACAAACATTGCTAATTTATTATTTTCATAAATTGTAAAGTTGCATGATTTACCTTTAAGCATTGTGTTTGAGAGGGATATTAAATTTGTTGGTCATTTTTGGAGAACTTTGTGGAAGAAGTTGGGAACCAATATCAGTTTTATCTTTGCTCATCATCCTCAGACTGATGGTAAGACTAAAGTGGTGAACATAAGCTTGGGAAATATACTGAGAAGTCTTGTTTATGAAACTCTGAAACAATTGGATGAGGAGTATAGGTATGAGTCATTTTACAGATTGTATATGGAACGTACTTGAGGGGATTATATGAACTTAGAAATTTGAGAGTGCATGATAGTACTTGAGAAGTGCAGATGGTGAATATTTTGCATGTAGCATGCATGAGCTACAAGAAAATGTTAAGAAGAAACTGCAGGAAACTGTTGTAAAATACAAACAGAGAGAAGATATGAATAGAAAGGAAGTTAATTTTCAGGTTGGAGATTTAGTAATGGCCTATCTTAGGAAAGAGAGGTTTCCTAAGGGAACCTACAATAAATTGTAGCTCAAGAAAACTGGACCTTGTAAAAATTTGAGGAATTTTTCTCCAAATACATACGAAATAGAAATTCCTTCTAATATTCAAATATCTACAAATTATAATGTTTCAGATATATATCCTTAAAAATATTTAGGTGTTCATGCATAAGAAATTATTTCGGGAGAAGACGGTCCATTTATAGATTGGAAAGGATAGTTACCTCAGAAAGGACAACCACAGATTGAAGCTATCCTTGACAAAATGGTTTCAAAGAAGACAAGGGACAAAGAATATTTTCAGTATTTGGTCAAGTGGAAAGATTAGTCATCTAAAGATGCAGCGTTGATGACAGAAACAGAGATTTCCAAGTATAATGTGAACCCTAAAGACTTATTGAAGAATTCTTTTTCTTACCCCGGAGTATGATGTAGGAGCATCTAGTAAAATAAAATTCTTTGTTTGTTGAATAAGCAGTCAATGCTATTTTTTTCTGCTTCCATGTAAATTTTCTAGAAGATAGGGTTGGTGTTGATTCTTGTAATCTATTTTATAGATAGGGATGGTTTGAATGTAATAAGGACAATTTTCCACAATTTCCCTCAAATATTGTAAGAATTTTCTTAAGGATAGGTTAGTTATAGATTTACTTTCTTGGGAGTTCAGATCCTCATGTTGCAGATCTCATAGGTTTGATAGAATTATATATTAAGAATCAAATGTAATAATCATATATAGGAATATGAATAGGAATAGGAAAAGGGATAGAAATGTGGAAGAGTGAATGAGCGAGAGATAGATTGTATGTAACAGTGGTTAATTAAATGAAGAACATATTCTTAATACTCTGCACATATGTGACTATCTGATGTCTTCTTTTCAATAACCGTACACATGCTTATTTATTTGTGTGGATGAATATTTAGTAATATTTAAATGATTCCCAAAGGTGGATATGTGTATAATTGCATAGAATATTGATTGCTCATGAATCAATTCGATTGTTATAGTCTGGATTAAAGCCTGTGAATTTTAGATGATCAACAGTTGTGGATGAATTTCACGAGAGAAAAGTGAACATCTGCAGTTTTAAGGAGAGATCCGCATATGATCTCAAATTGATGGTCAGGAAAGAGCCCGCAAGAAATTGATGGCTTGGAAGAGTTGCGACAAAGGAAGTTGCGAGAAGAAAATTGCGGACACCCATTTTGGAAAAGTGGGAAGGCGTATCCACAATTCGCAATCTGCAATTGCAGAAAGAGTCTTGCGGAAAGACAATTGAGGAAGAGCTCAATTCGTGGAGATTTAGTTATGGAACAAAGTTGACACAGAACTCAGTTGCAGATATTGAGTTGTGAAATCAATCCTGCGGAGAACTCAATTGCAAATATTGAGTTGTGGGACCAATCTTGCAGAAAGTTGGTTGTAGGAAACTCAATCTTATGGAAAGTTGGTTGCAAGAGAAACCAAACTTGTGAAACCTTGATTGTAGAAGAAGAGCTGCAGAATACTACTTGTGGAAGGAGATTTCAATTAGCATTTCAGTCTAAAGAAGAGGATTTTAGGTCTACTATATTTCACCTTCCATCACCAAATATCGGGTCGCTACATACAGAAATATTCCAAGGGGTTCGATTGAAGGGGCCTCACCTTGTTAGTCTATTTCAAAGCCTATCCCTGGCACCAACTTGGGTTCCTAACCCCATAACCATCCAAAGTATTGATCCCATGACCTTGACTTCCTGAAGGTTTTGTCCCAGAAGCATCAACTAACTAAGCTACCACATGGGGATACCATGAGATATGATTTGATGATGATTATGATGAATTGTGATTTGATAATGTTTAAAATTCCATCAGATTATGGATTGATGATTAAAATGTATAATTTTATGTATAGCATGTACTTCTAATGGTTATCTAGAGTGATAGGAAATTACAGGTATATGTGACGCAAGGTAGTGTCGATACCGAGTTGACTCCAGATTGAGTTAATGAGGTCTTATTGTTGTAACATTCCCTACTATGGAAGCGATATTCGAAGGGCATGCACAAAGCATGACACCCTTAATATGATCTTTGCAATGAGAACACACTAGAAAAAATAAAGTCGTAAAAAGGGTAAGGGTGTGAGTTTTAAAATAATTATGTTACTACAGTTTTAGTAACCAGCATGCACACACAAAGCTAGGATAATTATTTAAATAAAAATAGGAATTAAGTTGTGAATGGAAAAAATAAAAGAAATTTATTTATTTCAAAAAGTAGTAACACCATGCATACCCTTAAATAAGAGAAAAAGTGATACTTAGAAGGGGAAATAATAAAAGAAAAGTAAATTGATAATTCCAATTTTATGCATGAGCATGGATAAGACGCATGGAAAGTCTTTGAAAAACTCTAGAGACAGGCATGGAATAAGTCTCTCATCTCTTTTTACCCAATTGTTGGATGACATAGTCTATACTAAGTTTTTTTGGTGACTATTGAAGGTGGTTAGTTCATTAGTGTACAAATGAGGTTGGGATCTTCTAGGTTGTAATACATGTACCTTGGCTATGCTAGCATTTTCTTACATCCATCCCTATCATGGCTTTGGGGTACTATGGGAATAAGAGTAAGTTTTGGTAGCAGTAGGGTAGTTTTCAGTGGAGACTCTTTAATTGTTGTTCGAAAGGAGACTTGTGGCAGGAATTGAGCAGCCTTTGGAATTACATGACAAGAGTGATTTCTCAGGTTAGTAGAGTTATTTATTGTTTGGTTTTTCTATGTAGTTTTCTATTAGAAAATGAATGAAACTAGATCAATGATTTATGAGTTGTTCTCTATGGTATTTTGCTGGAAAGAAACTATATGTTGTGAAACTATATGCTCTATAAATTTTGGACCTCGTTTATTTGAATATATGCATGATTAACTATTGTCCTTAATAGGGTTCCTAATTTGATCACAATAATGTTTATTGGTTCAATATTTCTTATTTCCCATGTTGATTGGTGAATACAAAAAAAAATGTCCAATTTCCTTTGAAACAATATATATCTCTATGTGGAAAATATTTAAAAAATTATATATCATGGGACACTTTAGAGGCTTATATTAGTATTACAATTCATAACTTTTAGTTTAGACGCTTGTGTTTTATGCAATTGGTTTGTTATTCAATTTATTAAATGCCAAAATTTGGTAGCTAATTCACTCAATTTGCTAAAGGGAAGAAAATAAAGTGAATTGAATGCAAAAATTTGATTGAAAAAAGCTTGATCAAGCTACTCCCTCGTTCAATATTTTTAAGAGCTCGATCATGGTCCTTAAAAGATGTATCAAGATAATAGCTCAATTGATATTTTAGCTTAACAATAGATAAACCCTTGATCTAGTTATTTAAATATATTCTCAAAACCTCAATTGATGACTTTAAGACCTCAAATCGAGGTCTTTAAAAATAGTCTTTTAGCCTTATTTTCTATAAATTTAATTTTATTGGCCTCTTTGCTAGGCCTAAATCCTATCATAGAATACATCTTAGGTGTTGTACTTTATACCGATGGATTCGTCAATGAATTGTCTATCCATTTGCATATAATTTACAAGATTTTGGGTTCAGGTGAATTTTTTTTTCCATTTCAAACATACACTTAAAAACCATGTCCACAACTTTGAAGCATTGGAACGAAAAATCAAGTACACAAAAATTAGAGAACCAAAAATTTTAAAACAATATTAATGCCCTAGATAAGCAGTAAAAACAAGTTTACATTCACACATAGGTGTACAAAATGCAATTAAAATTTTCACTCGCGAGTAGAAAATTAATCAAATAAAAATATAATTTTCTAGAATAAATTAAAAACAGAATATGTGCACCTTAGTGCATTCTATGTAGATTACATTCATACGTAAATTATGCATTTATGACTAAACTATTTTTCAAGCCACTTGTTAAAGTTTCCTGAAGTTTACAAGAACAAACATTTCATTGATATTATTATCTAAAAGAAAGTAATTAAAAATAAAACTTAAATCCCTGTAAGTTTTTTTTGTTGCATGCCAAAACTCACAAGGAATATATTAGTTTTGAGAGATTTGATTTAATAATGAGTAAAAAAATAAAGTTTCACTATTACTTTTAGCCAAAAAATTTTAGCCATCTTCATAGATTCATCCTTTAGTCAATATTTATATAAGTTGATCTTAAAAAATTAACTTAATAAATTTGTTCTACTTAAAATGAAAATGAACCAAGATAAAGTTTTAGATGAGACAAAACAAACGATAAGAGAGGAAAAACCTAAAAAATTGAGATGACCCAATCAATCAAGTTTCTTATAGTATTAAAGAATAAAAAACACCTTTTTATAGGCTTACAAAGTCTGTAAGTCCAAAAGCTTAATCTAGCTATGCGCATCACTCAAGGCTAGAAAATAATATTAAATGCGTGCAAGTAACAATTCCCATGCACGCAACTCAAAGATGAAGGGAATTTATCTAACTGACTGCCCAACGATAATAATAAAATCCACATAATTTGTTTAGAATGGTACAGGATAAATAGAAATGATCCTCTTTCTAGAGTCCATGTAAGATGTAAAGGTGCCCCTTCTTCCTTGGGCATTGTTCCTGGGGCACATGGTATTGTTCCTTGTCAATTCCTCTCGATTTAAGTGGAAATATTCCTCTCTTTCTTCCCAAGTTAGGAATGGTGCTAATGTAGGGGAATAAATCTATAATATATGATCTCACTACAACAATGGGATGTGACTCTCGTGTGTATAAGTGGATTATCTTGCTAAAACTGATGTTTTTGGGTTACGAAAAATTTGGTGAGGTGAGTTATCCCTTGGTATGGAAAAACATCTTCCACCAAAGTGAAATAAAGGGAACCAATGCTTCTGAGATAGAAAAATAACTTATATGTGTGTGGATGCATGAGGGAGCCTCTCATGTGTTGCAGATTTATGAAATGAAATATGTTGGCATGATATGTCATGTGTGGTACTCCATAGTAGGAATACAAATAAGTGTGTACAGTACTTGGTTTTGCAATGAAATATGTTAAGATGATATGTCATGTGTGGTACTCCAAAGTAAGAATACAAAGAAGTGTGTACAATACTTGGTAGGGGTTGTTCAATGTATGATACCTTGTCAAATCAATGCTCCATATTTAATTACTCTACTTAAATGTTTTAAAAAAATATGTGAATGTGGAGATTTAGGTTGACGGTGTTCATAACACAAATGGATAAGATTTAGAAGGATTAAAATAGAGTAAGAAGGTTGTATGAAGAGAAAAAAAATCTATTAGATTTTTTATGTTATCTTGAAAGACGTATCAATGATAAGGAATATTAAGGGATATAAAATCTTAAGTAGGGTTTTACCAATTATATTTATGTCCAAAAGTTTAATAAATGAATATAAGTTTTTATCTCATTTATATATATAAAATAGACTTAATAGATCACATCTATACAAGTTATGAGAATAACCTTGTTTATTTATATATGTTGTTATTGATTTGAATATATATTATATGAAAAATAATAGAATAAGTATTAAAGTTATTTTAGTTTTTTTTAATTAAAATAATAAGCTACATATATGGAAGTTAAAAAAATAATCTTAAAATTTGAAGGGCCTATCTTTGCTCACAAGCTTTCATTGTTTTTTTCTAAAGGTGAGTATAAAAAAAACCCTTCTAATTATAACGCTATTATGATTAGCCCTCTTTTAGCTAAGTTATATGAAATTATTCAAGAAAACAAGATCACTATAGGGTTAGAATGTCATATAAAAAAAATATAAAAGTCGGGTTGGATGAGTGTTGCATGTCAACATCCTGCACAAATTCTTCATGTCCAAGTTTAGCAAGTTTACCAATCCTGGTTTCTTTTTTTGATACAATATCAGGGTTATATAGCTTATTACATAGACAATTTTAGTAGTTTACAATATGTAAAAAAAAATAAGATATAGTTATATTTTTTTTAATTGGCCCCATTTCCCAATGAGGTAGGCATGTTTTCATGAATTTCAGAGTGTGGTAGTGTCATGTACCCAATTTTTTTCTATGGATCATTCCATTGGAATAAGGTTTGTAAGGGCCTAGGTCACCTAGTCATCTCCATGTGAAATCATCAAAGTGGTGGCATGGGTTGAAAAAATAATAATTATCATGTACCAAGGTTATGATAGATGCTACATATGATATAATAAAAAAAGGTGACACCACTTGAATGTTGGAAATCCACAATTTGAGTTGCAAGTGGATATTAAATTGGAAATTGTTGTCCACATTTTCCTCTGCACTAATTGATCAAATCTCTTAAAGAAATTTTGTCCACAAGTTGGGAATAATGTTTATCAAAGGTTTAATGAGTTGGAAATGGTCTAGTTGGCTCAAGAGGGTGCATACAAAGATGGATGGGTCCCTTATGAGTTGTCACCCTCAAATAAATCTAAAAAAATAAGTTGAAAAGTAGGAAAGCAACTGAAAAGCACGAAGCCAACAATTTCCTAAGTTTACTAAGGAAAAAGTAGAGAAAGGATTAGTAACTATAAAGAAAGCAGGTAGTAATTTCAGGAAAGCTACAAGTCCTAATTTTAGCTAGTGAGGTAACACTTATTGAAACAAACGGGTCCATATGCAAAGTAAATTACAAAATAATCAACCAACTCATCATTAGCTCATCTTCTAAGGAAGAAGGTTCTAGAGGAGGAAAAAGATACCATAAGTTTATAAAAGGAATATCAGATCCTCCTTGGAAAATAATTTGGTCATTTTTAATTTGTATTGGAGATATTTATGCTTCTCAAAACCTGGGAGATGTGTCCCTCGTTTGCATTGGGAGATTTGCCCCTTTGCATATAGTAACTAGTTGGTGTGATTAATAGTCACTTCAGTTGGTGATTAAGGAATATAACATAGTTATTTTGATGGAGATTCAAAAAAATATTTTTATCTTCATGCATGTTTGGTTCATGTGTTAGAATCATGTGATAATGTCCCAGTAATTTCAGTTGGAGCATTGTTGTTTCTACATTGTCTTCCTAGTAACTAGTTTTCAGTTGGTGTGGGTTTGGTGATGTGTGGTGCACTTGTGAGAGGTGGTGGATGTTATAGGGCGTCCATTTGAAATTTAGTGACCTGCATCATGTCATGGACACAATCAAAATTTGTTTTGCATATCTAAATTTGAATTCCCTCTAGGAGGATTGAAGACTATGTAGATAATTTCCTAGTTTTGAGCTATTTCTTATATCAACCCCTCTCCACTCTCCATGCCTTCCATTCTCTATTAATTATAGGATTTTGATATATGTAATTGAGTGAATTATAGCCCACTCAATTAACCAACAAGGAGACTTGTGAGAAAATTATTTTGTTTACTATTTGTTCTTTCTCTATCAAGGATGAGAAGATGCTTGGTGCATTACTCTTTGTATTTCATTGTAGTTATGACATTACATAATCATTCTTGAACATGGAACTTGTCTACATATGCATTTATCATTTGGTTAATTTGTTTGTCTTCAAGTCCTACCGAATCATTGAGTCTTCTTGCTCATTTGAGTTGTCCAGGAATTCTCCCACCATTAGTTGCATTGGGGGATTACTATTAGTATTGTCAAAGTTAGTACTATGAATTCATGCCATGCCCATGTTCAAGAGAATTTTGGTCTTCACTCTCTATAGTCATCTTACCTTATATCATGTTGGTCATCTCTGAGTGAGTCTCGTATATCACTCTATTGTTTGGTTTTCTCTAGAACATGTTTGATCATGTTTCATGTCGATGATGGGGGATACTTCATGGCCCTCCTTCGACGAGTCTATTCCTAATGAATTCAATGCCTCATCCAGAAAATTGGACATATAAACCAAAACAAGTACCTTCGGCTTGCATGCCTCAATGGCTGGTTACCTCGCTTCCAGCACAAGTTTACATCATTGACTCTTGATTGAAAGATCCCATCGAGTGTTCAAATTCAAGTCCTTGATTCACATTTGGTCGAGTGTACTGAGATACCTTGGGAATCATTGACATCAATGGTGATTTCCCTCGCATTTGTTAACAGTTTACATTATTGACTGGTAATCAAGTGGTTTCTACCATGTTCAATGTCAAGACATTGTAATCACACAGTTAGATTCGGACTATTACGAGTTCAACTTGAAGACCCTGGGCTATTTGATATATTTGCCAGGTTGCGATAGAGTTTGTTTGAGTCATATTACATGGATACACTTTGTATTGGTTATGGCTATGTTATCATCTCATAATGGATATACATTTGTGTCTAGTAGCCATGATTGTGTTCAGTCGGTCTCTACTACCATGGATTTGCAATGTATTGGTCGACAGCCATGTTATGAGACATGTGAGATTTGAGTCACTTGTACTGCAACATATTCCAACCAGCATGCTTACCTTCAATTTCTTCAATTCGCAAAGCATTCACCTATCGCATTCCTCTAACTTAATGCTTTGGGAGGTATCCTCTTACATCAAAATATTGTCATCTTGATCCATGTGTCAACCTTATGCCTAATTCCTAAAGTTCCCTTAGCTAAATTGGATTGAAAGTGAGGTTGTTCACAACAAGAATTGAACCCAAAATATGACAACAGAATCTGACAACATCTGATGTAACGTACGGATATGTCGAATTGCAATGATGAAAAGTATTTAACTTTTGAATTATTTTAGCGTCGTGGAATATTTGACGTCTGTAGCGTAGGTTTTTCGACGTAGTTTTTGTCATCGGATATGCGACGGTGGAATGTCAAATTTTCAATGACTGATATCGTCGAATATCCAATGCAAGAGTGTCAAAATTTTGACAAGGATGTCGTCGGATATCCGACAAGACAGTGTCATATTTTCAACGTTTTTGGGTTGTTTTTTGAAATAATATAAATACATGCTTCAAATTTTTTGACCCGTATTTCCACCGGTAACTATGTTCATGCTCGTCAGATATTCGATGACTGTGCAATTATAAGTTTAAACATTTTAAGACATTCGGACATGTTTTCTATAGAAGCGACAGACGGTTTGTGTAGAGTACCCTTGATACCTTAAAGCTACAATAACCATTCAAGAAGTCTGCAAAATAAAAGGCTTAGTAATCTTCTCACCAATTAAAGCATTTATACTGCATTCATAACAACATCATCATGTAACAGCAATAAGCATGCACAACATAATAATAATACAAACCAATAAGCAATGAGATAATGAGACAACCATATTCACGTGGTTCACCTCGTCCACGAGGCTACATCCACCAATTTATTTGTTCTTTTATTTCTTTATCAAATAGAGTGCTTACAACAATCACGACTCATTCATGGCCGATTTTATCTTACCTCAAGGCTCCTCGCAGAGAGAGACAACCTTATTTTAGGACCCTTACAATCAGCTCATAGAAGAACATCATTGTTAACACCACCAAACATCGTCAGCTTGTTCCTAATACACTAAGAACCCCTTAGATATGAGTTAAATCCATATATGTGCTATGTAACAGTTTTAAATAATTATAACTCCCTCCTTGTGCCAACAAAGAAGTGCCTTTACCCAAGCTTACAATCTTCAATAATAAGATGTTTTTAACTAATGTCCAGATTTAAAATATATCCACTCCTCACATCAACGCTATAATTTTATCCATGACTTCACTTACTATGTAATTTGGCCGTAAATCTGAGACCAGATCCTACTTAATAGTTTCATCTTAACCTAGATCAAACCAAGAGTTAGTGAGTTAGCTACAAAAGATTAAGCAAAAGTTGTTTAAATAAAAGATCAGGTAACCTGAATAACTCCCCTGAGCTCCTCCCTCGTTCTGATTACTAACAACAATCTTATAAGCGTTGAGATTTTTAGGTTTCCACGAGTAATTGCAGTATAAAAATATTTTCCAAAATATTTGCAGGGTTACCTCCATCGTTCTCATTGAATAAGGTTAACGCTGGACACAGGCCTAAGGTTTTGGTAGGTATCATACTACACTTTATTCTCTCCACCGTATTATACCTCATTACAATCAGCATGGCTATAGTTACTTAAACATTCTGATTGAACATGAAAAGAAACCAGGATCAGCGCTGGACACTAGCCTGAGGTTTAGGTAGCTAGCATAATTTACCTTCTGGGTGAAGGTAATTAGTTTTGTTAGGATCTTAAATGGTTCCTCAGTTCCTTCATCCTAAAAAAAGGAAATAGATAGATTAACTACTCAGGTTAACATCTCTGTTCATTACCACTACGAAACATCTCACGCAGGCGTCTCAATATTTCTACTTTTTGACTAGTTTAAATTTGGCCCAAAAATGATGGGGTTCCAACCAAAAGGACTTGATTTTTTTAATATTGTCGATAGTATTCATTCATGAAGTTTGTGACAAAATGTCAAATCGAAATATTCCTGATCCAAACGAAAACAATCGACAATTGCTTACTAGACTATGGGATGCAACGAAACGAAGGGGTGATGGCAAATGCTATTTTCCTTGTACTCAATGCATGGGATTTAAGAGGAGAATAATATTGATCTCAACAGCCACAAAACATTGCAGGGAACATGGACACGTTGAGGGGAGGGGGGGGTGAATGAATATCATCCATTTGTAGGTTTAGCATTATAAAGTATTTTATATTCTTTGCTTTGGAAATGTATGTATTATTTTAATATTTCCTATATAAATGTATATCTATTGATGTTTCCATGTATTTTTAAAGGAAAGACACCCTAAGGCATACCGTCCAGAGGAAGTGCTTTTAGAACAAGTTTCGGACTAGGATCATGGAGTGTCTATGTTTAATGGAGAACAAGTGAATGATCATATTGAACAAGATGATCATACTGATAAATAGTTGAAGATGATGGTACAAATACATTGATTCATGATTCATTTAACGTTAGAATGGATGATGACGATGATGATGATAATGAAAATGATGATGACTTTGATGATGTTCACGATATACCTCTTTTCGATAAGGCATATGAACCCCTTTATGAAGGCTCCAAAACAAATTTTCTCCTTGTTGTATTGTTGATAATGAACTTGAAGGTTATGAATGGTCTTTCAAACATAGCAATCACATGGATGCTAAGGTATGTAAAATAATCCATCACATATATAGGATCGTGATAAATTTTATCTGTATTCCTCTAATAATTGTATTGTTAACTCATTATTGATCATCGTACAGATGAAGTGTGTTTTGTTAATATTATTTATTTATTACATTAACTATATTTTTATTTATTTTTTGTTGTAGCTTGATAGCTGAATTTTTGTTACCACCATCAAATATTTTAGCTTGCACATATTGAGATTTATTTTCCATCATGAAAGAGATTGGAATGCATTATGAAGAAATTCGTGCATGCCCCGATGACCATGTTATATATTATAATCAACATAAATTTGCAACAAAATGTGTGAAATGTCATATAAGTAGATATCAAATAGATAAAGTAACAAAAAAGGTGCCTCAGAAGGTTGTTTGTTATATTCCCATAATTCCACATTTTCAACGACTGTTCAGGTGCAAAAACATAATGTAATTTATGGATTAGCATGCCAAGAATAGAAGTGAAGATGATATTATCTAAATGCTTGTAGATGGTTTTGCTTTTAGAGATATGGAGGAAAAGTAGCATCACTTTAAAGAAGAACCATGTAATCTTAGGATTTATTTAGCAGTAGATGGTGTTAATCCATTTTCACAGATGAAATCCATTTACAAGGTGTGGCCTATTTTTTTTATCAACAATAAAATTCCTCCACGGTTGTCAATAAAGAGGGAGCACATAATGTTGTTGATGATTATTCCAGGTATTTTGTGTCCACAACTGTTTTATTTCTAATGTAGTTTTGGCATCTCATTTGTGGTATTATGTTTCCTAATTATATATATATATATATATTTTATTTTGCTCTTTTGCATATTTTATATATCTTAATGGTTGTCATAATGATATATTTTATATGTAATTCAAATCAATTAGGTAAGTTCCAAGTCAAAGATATGTAATATCGAACCTCTTATATATGAGCTACTGAATTTATGGGATGGCATCACTATGTATGACGTATCTAGACGAATATGACAAAGACAATTTCAATTCCATGCAATGGTTGTATGGACAATACATGATGCCCCTGGGTTAACTTCATTTTGTGGTTTGTATTTTTAAGTTCCACTTTAATTGCATTTAATTATACGGAATAGTTAATATAGTTTATATATAATTATAATTGACATAGATATTCCATATCTATATATTGTAGGTCTTCAAACAAAGGGTAAATTTGCATGTCCAGTTTGTGGTCCTAAGATAAAATCTCGTCACTAAAAAATATTAAGAAAGGAGGTGTTTGATGAGTATAGGCATTTCCTCTCTAAGAATCATAGGTATAGAAAAACCGAAAAAAATCTTTTCAATGGCAATCAAGAGACTACATTAAAACCACGAAGAATGACACCTCACCTTTGGAAGATGCAATACAATAGAAATTGTCATCATGGTATGTATGGATCATCGTATATGAATTGTTAAGTATTTTAATTTTTATTGTGAGTTGTTTACTGTAGTGGACACATTTGATTTATGATGTAATTTATTTATAAACTAATATTCATGATGTCCATCGTGATCATGAAGACATTAATGGGCTTCCATGATGAATGAAAAGTTATCCTATATAATTCAGTAGGTTTCCCTACTATGAGCACCTACAAATTGCTCATTTGTTTGATACAATGCATATTGGAAAGAATGTTATTGAAACATTATGGCGACTACTGGAGCTAAGGAGGGAGAAAGATAAAGTTGTGAAAGCTTGCAATAACATTCAAGAAAGCAACCATGCAATGAAAGACGTCATCCAATTTCATAGCAATGGATACCAAGTTAATATAAACTCAATTCCATGGATGTTTACGAAGCAACAAAGCAATGTTCTCAAAGAAGATGCAGAAAATTAAATTTCCCACTGGATTTTTTGCAAACTTGAAGAATATCATAACAATAAAGGTGATTTTACGAGGGTCTAAACACATGATAGGCATGTCTTCATCAAGGGAATTATTATTGTTATGTCCATATAATTATTTTTTTCATTTTATTGTGTATATTTGTTTTTCTTATTTGTATACTCTTTATTTAATAAATGGCGTGGTTTGTATATTGATACAGTATGTTCTACCTCTCTCTCTCCTGAACAAATTCAACAACAATGTCAAACATGTTATATATAATCTTGGGAAATACATGAGGTAACTAGCGATTACTTGCATGTGCTTAGTGTTTCTTTAATTCTCTGTATAATTTATATATATATATTTTGTGCACTATTTCATGATATGTAATTTAATGTTTTTTTTGTTAAATATCATTATTGTTTTGCATCAATTATTGATGGTTGACATCTAAAGAAATCCATAAAGAAGATATAAAGTATTGGAGGAGAGAAATTCCTTGTCTCATGTGTGAAATGCAGAAGCATCTACCTTCGGCATTTTTCAATGTACAAGAACACTACCTCATACACCAAGTTGATGATATTGAGTTGTGTGGACCTATGCACTCAAGGTCCATGTGGATGGTTGAGAGGAACTTGAAATTTATGAAGGCTTTGGTGAGACAATGAGTAGATGCTGAGGGTTCTATGATGGAAGGATATATGGTATACCAAAACATGTTGTATGTTAGTGAATATTTTCCTATTTTAGCATCAAAGCTCAATTTATGTCACATTTGTGATCTAGACTCCAGTAAAAAATTTGAAGGGGAGCAACTGAAGGGGAAAGGTAGATCGAGGAAGGTGAAAGGTAATTATTAGCTAGTGCATGTTTATTATATCGTTCATATTCTAATTCCATCAATTAAGAGAATATACTTTATTCAGGAGATTTATACCTGTCTTTCATTTTAATGATTATTGTCATCAAGCAGTTGGTCGAGAATGGGCTGCAATTCATTTATACATCGCAAACAATCTTGAATGGATGAAGGTATGGATTGAACGATGTGAACAATCGTGTCATGGAATATCATGGGAAGGTGTGGCTTCATTGGTAAAAGAAACACATCGCAATGGAGATAGAAATCTTACAGAAGGGGAAATCGATTTAGCATATGGTTTAAAAGATAAAATGGCAAGCATATTAATCAATCACTCTAAATATTTTATTTTGAAAATTACATTTTGATGTACATTTTGTTATTTTCCATGTATTGTTGCATAACTATTAAATCGTTGTGTAATCTTTTCATGTATTTATTGTTGCAGGTAAAACACCATGAGGCTATGTTCTACAATGGTGGTAGATATCGAATCTAAAAATTGGATGAAACAAAGAAAACATCAAATTGTGGGACATATGTAGTATTTGAGGTGACCAATGTTTCATCTAGAAGTGACAGACATCCAGAACTCTTAGAAAATTGATTCTATGGGTATTTGGAAGATATTATACAGGGTGATTTTAAATCGTTTAAGGTAGTTCTATTCATTTTCAAATGGTACAGGTTACGATTGAATCAACGTGATTTCAATAGAACTATTATTGAACATGATAATGGATTTACAATGGTAAATACAAGGTTGTTTGAGCCAGGAATGAAGCCCTGTGTTCTTCCAAGCCAATGTGAATAGGTATTTTACTTCGAGGTTCCAAGTAAAGCGGGCTGGTCATTTGTTGTGAGACACAATTCAAGGGAAAGGCCAGTAAAGTATAACCTAGAAAATGGTAATGAAGAGGGTTCTATGGAAGAAGAATATGATGATGAAGAGAATGAGTAACATGAGTTAGGTGATGATGATGATCCCACAGAAGATGTCCAAGAAATAGTTGAATCACATGATGTAGCAAACAATGCCGATGAAGATTATAACGATGATGAAATGATGAGCATAACTGATGGTGAAGACGATGATGATATGGCCAATACTTGCAATTTTGACTCTAGAGTTGATGATACAAATGATGGCTTGGATGAAGAAGATGATGGCATGGATGAAGAATATGATGAAATATATTGAAAGGTAAATATTTAATTAGACCTATTATTTTATCTTATTTTAAAAAAAGAGTTACTAACATCATCACCATCACCGTCATCTTCATCATCATCATCATCATGTTGATCATCATCGACACTATCATCATCATCATCATTGTCAGCACAAACATCATCATTATCATTGTCATCATCATCATCAAGAGTGTTATCATGATCATGATCATTATCATCATAATCATGACCCTCATCATAATCATCATAATCATCATAACCATTATCAGGTACCATCATAATCATAATCATCATAATCATGATGATCACACTTATCATTATCATCATCATCATCATCATCATCATCATCGTCATCATCATCATCTTCATCACCAACATGACCATCATCACCGTCATCATCAACAACATAATAATCACCCTTATCATCATCATCGTAATCATCATCATCATCATCCTCATGATGATGATAATCATCATCATCATAATCACCACCATCATCATCATCATCATCCTCATGATGATAATATTCATCATCATCGTCATCAACATCATCATCATCATCATCATTGTCAATGTTGTCATCAACATCATAATCATCATCATCATCATCATCAACATCATCATCATCATCGTCATCGTCATCGTCTTCATCCTCATCGCCTTCATCATCATCATCATCATCATCATCATCATCATCATCATCGTCTTCATCATCATTGTCATCATCATCAAACTTATCATTATCATCATCTTCATCATCATCGTCATCATCGTCATCACCATCTTCATCACCAACATGACCATCATCACCATCACCATCATCATCATCATCATAAGGCTATGGTCATCATCATCATCAACAACATCATCATCATCATTGTCATCGCTGTCATCAACATGATAATATTCATCATCATCATCATCTTCTTAAGCACCAACATCATCATTATCATCATCATCGTCATCATTAGCATCATCATCATCATCAGGAGAGTCATTATGATCACCATCATTATCATCATCATCATGACCCTTATCATCATCATCATAATCATCATAATCATAATCAGGTAACATCATCATCATAATCAGAATGATCACACTTATCATTATCATCATCTTCATCATCATTGTCATCATCTTCATCATTGTCTTCATCACCAAAATGACCATCATCACCATCATCATCATATTAATCATCGTCGTCGTCCTCACGATGATGATAATCATCATCATCATCATCATCAACATCATCATCACCATCATCATCATCTTCATCATCATCGTCATCATCATCATCATCATCATCATCATCATCATCATCATCATCATCATCATCATCACCATCATCATTGTCATCTGCATCATCGGCATCTTCATCGTCATCATCATCATCATCGTGATCATCGTCTTCATCATCATCGTTGTCGTCTTCATCATCATGATCATCATCATCATTATTATCATGATCATCATCATCATCGTGAGTATCATTATTATCATCATCGTTAGTATCATCATCATTATCGTCTTCATCATCATCGTCGTCATCTTCATCATCATCATCATCATAAGTGTCATTATTATTTTATATTTTAATATATCAACATAGATCTATGTTAATCTTGACTCTACCAAGTGTTAAGAGGGATCAAATGCTTTGAAGTGTAAATCTTGAAAACATAAAAAAATTGAATTATACACTTTGTTTAAACCTTATATGTTTTTAACATAGTTAACATTATAATCAAACCAAAAACACAAGAAAAATATTTAATGAAGAGTCCACCATGCCATTAGATTGGATATGTGGAATCTAGAATGACCACTTTTGTTTTAAAATGGTATTTACTTTGTTCATATTGATGAATATCCCTTCACAAATTTCTTCATTAAAATTTGGTTGTTATCAAATTAAACATGATAATTAAAAAATATAATATTGCAATTGCAACTATCATAATCACATTCCCAAATAGTAAATGTTAAATAAATATATATAAATAGATAAAATTCATTAGTTGGATTAGTGTAATGTATTTATGCTCCAATTAACGATCTCACATAATTAACAGAGAGTTAAAGATGCATGACATCTTTAATTATCAAAGTTTTATTTTGATTATATATTATATATAAAATAATCCAATAAGGTTAGTTGGATTTGAATTCAATGGAATTTTAAAATAAAAATTAACATATATTTATATAAATGTATTTTACAATTTATTCAATTTAATTTAGATTTAATATATATTTGGTTTTACAATTTTTATTTTTAATATTTTTTTGGTATTAACATATGCCATGTCATTATAAACATGACACATCTCACTCACTTTAATTATAAAGAAGTTCAATATAATAAATTTTATATTTTTATATTTCACACTTTAATATATAAAATTTATATACTTTAAAATTTCGTATAATAATATAAGATATTATAAAATGAGGATTGTATTTTTCACAAAATGTTAATTCCTAAATTTTCCTCATGCATTTAGTTTTGAAAAAAATCTATATAATATTAATTATTTATTTAAAAAATAAAAAAAGTTATAGTATTAATTATATATTTAACAACTAAAAAGTTAAAAAGTTATACATTTTGATATAATTATTCAAACCATTCTATCAATGAACCTTAGTTAAACCTCAATTAAATTTTAAATATTTAATCGATGTTGAGATTTATTAAGCTACCTTAGTTAAATTTTAAATATTTAATCAATGTTGAGATTTATTCAACTCTTGTTTAGTAGTTGGGATGTGGTACTAACATAAAGTTTTATGTTGAAACCCCAACAAATTTATTGTCCTTTTCCTCTTGTGTAAGAAGAAAGATGTTTAATCTCTTAAACTTGATCTCATCATAAAACTTAACTTACAAATAAACTAAACTAATTTAAATAAAAATTATTATCACAATATAAAAAAAGTTTAGTTATTTATAAAATTAAAATTAAATAATATAGTTAAAATTATTTTGTGTGATAAGAAAAATGTTTGATCTCATCAACTTGTTATCATCCGACAAATTAATTTAAATAAATATTAATATCATAATTTATCTTTTATTTATTTATAAAATCAAAATTACATTATAATTAAAATAAAATAAATATATATTAAAATTAAAGTATTAAAGTTGACGATGAAAGGAACTTCATTAATAATACAAAATAAACTAAAAAACTAAGATAATTTGTGATTTTATTTCATCATATATCATTCATAATTCGCATATCACAACAATGTTTTTAAGCTAGATCCAAAATTATATTAGCATTAAACAAAAAGATACATAGCCTTATGTGGTTGGTCTGCCACTAAGGTAACCATAATAGCCACAAAACCACAATTAATCAACTACTATTTTGAAGGACACAAAACACACAAAATAAGAAAAAATGAAAAATTTTCTGAAATAAAAAAAATAACTATCATGACGCCTAAAAGAACTAGGCATGTACTTGACTATTCTAGCAAGACCATCATATTAACTACCTAGATTGTCCGGAACATCATAAATCCTTTCACATAAAATGTTCTACCATCATCATCATAATCATCATAATCATAATGATCACACTTTTCATTATCATCATCTTCATCATCATCGTCATCATCGTCATCATCATCTTCATCACCAACATGACCATCATCACCATCATCATTATCTTCATAATCATTGTCATCATCATCATCATCATCCTCATGATGATGATAATCATCATCACAATCATTAAAATCATCATCACCATCATCATCATCTTCATCATCATCGTCATTATCATCGTCGTCATCATGATAATGATGATAATAATAACCATCATCATCAACATCATCATAACCATCATCATCATCTTCATCATCATCGTCATCATCATTGTCATCCTCATGATGATGACAATCATCATCATCATCATCAACATCATCACCACCATCATCATCATCTTCATCATCATCATGCTCATCATCACCATTCACATCATCACCATTCACATCATCATCATCATAATCCTCATCATTGTCGTCATGATCATCTTCATCATCATCATCACCATCATCATCATCATCACCATCATCATCATCATCAACATTTCATCCTCATCATCGTCATCATAATCATCATCGTCATAGTCGTCCTCCTCCTCCTCCTCCTCCTCATCATCATCATCGTCATCATTAGTTTAGTTTGCTTTGGACAACATATGCCAAATTTTTTTATGTTAAGACAATGTTAATGTAAACAGTAATTATAAAAGACACATGTTAAAGTTATGTGTATATAACACCTATAACTATATGTGTGTGTGTGTGTGTGTGTGTGTGTGTGTGTGTGTTTTATAACACACATATCTATAACACATATCTATAACACATACAATGCATATTGGCTGAATTATATATATAGGCGCCGGGTGGGAATGCAACGAAACTTTGCAACAATTTTTTTTATCTTACCCTGGTGCAAATTATTGATGGTGAACACCAATTTCTTAGCTAACATGGTGTGAATTCTTAGCTTACCCTGGTGTGAATTATGTGGACGGTGAGCGCGGATTTCTCGCTGCCTGCAAATTGTGTTGATAGTGGATGGTGGACATTTGAGTAGGCTTACCTATTTGATTGTGTATATGTTGCCATAAGGAATTTCAAAAACCACAACGTGATCTATTCAACCTACACCTTTTTACTGTCCACAAAACATCCTTTTATCTACAGAATCCTCATCATATACCTCAATTGTTGGCATATTTTCCATCTAAGTGCAACTATTTCTCTTTCTGCGGGCATGTTCATAGTGTTGCAGGCACTGGGAATTTCGACATTAAGACCGTGGTTAAGGACAGTTTCGTTCTAGGGATATTAACTAATAATGATGAAAATTAGAATGATTGGGTACACAACAAGTTTTTATTGTATTTGAATATAATGGATCCAACTATATGATTTCAGTAAAAAATGTCTTGATGTTAGTAGTATTCAAACAATGTTAAAAGCACTCAATTGGATGATGGATTCTGTGCTTCAATTTTGTGACTTTTACTTTGAAAGTGGACAAGAAGAAAATCTTACAGGATTTGCATTGACAAAATTTTGTATATTCAGTTGATTTAACTAACATCAAGACTCCTTTTACTAAAATCATATAGTTGGATTCATTATATTCAAATAGAAGAATTCTTCATTATTCCTCCTTATAATTCAACTATTCACTTTCCCCTTCTTAAGCTTAGTTCTTGCAATGCTAGTGCTTGCAGTACTTCAAAGCCTCTAAATGGTAGCCATAGTCCAAAAAAAAATCTGCAACAAAAAATAATTACATATCATCAAAATCATAGCCTATATTGGGATCCTCATCGTTGATAGCAACCTCTACCTCATCCATTGGCCTCTTCATTGATCCTCCAAGGATATACCAGTACTAGTACTTGGTAATATTTGTGGGTCCAAGTCCATCCACCATGTTGGTTTTTAATGCAACACCCTCCAATTTTGATGAAACTGGCTAATATAAGTTGTAAAACTAGGCATAAATTTTAACATTCCTAGTAATCACTGGTTTTGACTTGAATGAAAGGTAGATTTGTATTAATGTCATGACGAGTTACTCCTACATCGAAAATCAACAACAAAGGGGTACATAGAGGGTTTGGTTCTCTTTATTAAATTTTAATCCCATACCCTCATACGTGACAGAATTTAGTCTTAAAATATTACAAACCCAACAATCCTAGAATGTTGAAACTCCAAAAGCTGTTAATTCTATTGAATTCTTAATGAGATATAAAATTCTATTTTCATCATATGAAGTTAGATGAGGTTGAATCCACTCTTAAACATCCCATATTTATGAATGGTCATATTCAAATTTTAAGTAAAAGGAAATTTAAAGAAGAATATTAGCTTTTACCTTGAGAATTTAATATTGTCAGTTACTACAACAGAAATAATGACCCAAAAAATTCAAATTTCAAGCTTATATTGGCCTTTTTTTCAAAGCCAATGTGAAGTTTGGTGAATTTTCGGTAAAGAAAAAAGAGAGTAGATAAACTCTAAATAAAGAGTAGCTCTCACAATTGTTTGGGAATGGTTGGATTGATAGGACATTCCCCTAAGCCTAGTTGATAATCTATTGGGATGAGGAAGTCAAGGGGAAATATTATGTGAGGTTTCCATCCTTAGTCACTTCAATATTCATATTCTCTGTCATTTCATCCTTATATTATTTCATATCTGATTTATAAGACAATTTTATGATTAGTTTTGCATGTTGGTTTATAACAGAAAACTAAGAGAAATTTGATCTTGGGTCCGCCTTATGGGAAACAAGACGATCCTACAATAAACACAAAATCTATCTTTATGCCTACCTTGAGGGGAAACCAGGCTATAAAATAGTGTTTGAGTGTTTTCAATGACTAAATTTAAGCATATGACTATGCCTATACTACTTTTACAGCATAATAAAATAATTCTCAGTTTATACCCACAAACATATGTATTCTACCTATTGCTATAGAACACATCCTTTGTTGTTTGTTAAGGTGGAGCCTAACTTTAGACCTATCTTTAAATCATTAATTACATGAAAAGAACATGTTTCAATATTTCCTGCAAAGATGGATTAGAAATGGTCTGTATCCCATCCCTAACAATCTCTAGATCTGCTGAGAAAAACTATTCCAGGAGGTGCAATGGTTAACCCCTTTCCCATAAAGAAATCAGTAAAGTTAACTACCTTGAATATTTGGTCTCCAATCAGGTTTAATGACACACATTTCAGATTGTGGACAGCCTTTTATTTGCATATTTTTTTTACTATAGCACATTGTAAACTGATACCATCAAGTTTCCCAGAGCATTATGAATTTATTATGCCCCAAAATTTCAACAGGAATGACTGTAGCTATCATTTCTGGTAAACCAAGGCTACAAATCCTTTTATGTCTCAATAACAATTTCTTTAAAAAATCATCATTTCTAATATTTTTCCTTATATTCAATTATTTATCTTTCTTTGTCATAGAGAACGTCATATTAAATTCTTTACCGCAAAGAAAGGCCACAACTCTACTTTGTTTGTCGGCAAAACATCAAGTCTAGGGATAGCTTATATGAGAGGAATGTGAAACTTATTTATGTTAGCAGAAATCACCTCCAGCGTTAACTGATACAAGAGGATCATGCAAATATTTTCGCTATGCTTACCACTAACCTCTTCTAACAGCAGTCCAATCATCCAAGCATGCACATCCTCTTAACTAATCAACTAGTCAAAAACTTCTGAAAAATCTCAGAAACAACATGCATTTTAATCCCAAAATGGATGTGCAATTTAGGGGTTAACACTAACTATGGCTGAGAATGTTACTACAAAATCATGCAATCCTAGCAAGAAAAACAATCTAGCATTAAAATTTTAAACAAGCAATTTGGAATCTTGACTATTAAGGAACTTCATCTAGAACCATACCAGAAATAACAATATCCAGAAATGTGGAAATTAAGGCCAGCAATAGATTAATTTTACTCACAACAATTATCAATTAATCATGCAAAATTGCTCACAAAAGAGACTGAATATGGAGCTGTAACACTAAATTGTATTAACTGAGTGTACAATAGCCAACCCTATAATAACATAGGTTGCTGAATAAATAGAATACATCAGTAAATCCAATGCATGAAAAGGAATCCAAATCTAGCATAAAGCAGGCTTACCAAAAATAACAAATCCCCCATAGGTGTAAAAAGCTGATCCCAAATCTGTCATGGAGCTCACGAATTGGAAAAAAGGCATAGGAAAGCTAAAGAGTGGTGGAATGGCAGCTCATACATGATTTTGCATGGAGAAAAGAGAGGAGGATGTGTAGGACAAAAAACAAGTCAACCTCACCTAGCCTAGCTTTTCCTTTTCCCTTAAAACACTGAAAAAAGCAGGCAATAAAGCAGAAAAAGAAGAAGGGTGCCTAGGAGGCCAGGAATAAAGCAGAATTGATTCCTTTAGCTCTCCCATGCATTACGTGAGTCAAATAAGGCAATTTTGACCTCTATGGATAGGAAAATAGCAACTTGCACAAGGTGGGACACATGAACTAGGCAAATAAGACAAAAATAATGGAATTAATGTCTAAGTGGGTAAACTATGTGTTGATTATTATAACACCCCCCCTTAAGCCTGAATTATGAGTAATATATCAGAAAATTATAGGGCCTAGCAACAAGGCTTAGTCACCCTTTACATACTGCAAATCCATTTAAACAAGGAAAGAGGCAAAACCAACTTGGGAAAATCCTCCCTTAAACATGGACTGTAAACAAAATTGTAGAATCTTGTCTCCACTCATGCTTTCACAGCATGATCAGCAATCCCCAGCAGTGATTTGAGATTGCTAAAGGTATTCTCACAAAATGCTTTGGTCAATATATCAGCTACTTGTTCTGAAGATGAGCAGAAGAGTAGGTGAATGGTGCCATCATGCACAAGTTCTCTGATGTAGTGCATATGGATCTCAATGTGTC
>LPNX010383740.1:119524-138405 GCA_001517045.1 Pseudotsuga menziesii
AACAAAGAGGATCTCAATGGATGGTAAGGAAGAATACGTTAAAAAACAGCTATTTCTATAATTATAGTGTTTAATTTTCACTATTGCTATTTGAAACCTCTGTTGGAACTTGTTACAGATAGCGTTGAGAAACATTTCCATAGTTACGAGGAAAGAAATGGCATTTTGATGTGATCGATGGCCTTATATACATAGTGTTTTTGGTTCTCCATGTTTTATCAAGTGATCTATTATTAACAATTAATTTACTTGAATAGTTGAATAGTGTTCTAATTTACATTGTAATAGTATTGTATTTATTTAGATTGGTTTTGTTATTTTCATAAACAAAAAAAAATACAATTGATCGGTGCTAACATGAAACTATTGCAATAGGAGAAAATTTGAAGTATGTTGAATGATGTTTTGAAAGGTAAAGTAGAAGAATACTATTGGAAAAAACCCACCAACAAAGCCTCGTCGACAGGGGCTCCCACTCTGTCGAAGCCCAACCAGCATGATCTCTCTGAGCACTGGCCCAGACAAGTTTGACCATACCCAAAAACACCTGCAGAGAAGATGAAGTCTCACCCGAGATGTCGAGGGAGAGCTGTTGAAACCAAGTTTTCGATAGTATGAAGGAAGGATAGGGCATCAATGAATCAACAACATAATAATCAGATTCTTGAGAGATAATTAATTAGTATCACATCATTCATCACAGATCTATCATCATAACTAATAGATCACTAATAGATCGCATCAATTAATTATTCATCGTAGTAGTGTCATTCATTCATACAATAGATTCCGTAAACATCCATCATTGACATCGCAACACATAAAGAGAGGAAAAAATAAGAGACAAGAGCAATTTAAGGCAACATTCGTCATATCATATTACTTCTACGCAATAGATCCAAATCATACAGTGCTTCTCCACAGCAGGAGACTGATCACAACCTAATATTCAAGATCTGGTCAACACAGACATAGCCAAAACTGCTCAAGAACAAAATGAAGCGACAATATCACAATCAGATCACAAAATCGATTGATTGACTGATCTTCCGCCTCAATTATACTCTACAATTGCAATTCTAAATCTATATATAGGCTTGCACCTTTACATCCAAGTTCAACTTCTAACTCACTTCTAACAAACTAGTGACCTAGATCCATGAAATTTGGTCAATCAATACAAAATTGCATAAGAAATTTTGAAAAAGGTTATTCTTCTTCCTACCACACTGAATTGGTCATGCATAGTGTTGCATGAGCTTGCATAGCCTCTGCGTTGCTGCACAAATCACTTACCCAAAACCCCTACCAACATGCCCCCAACACACTCTTGTGGCTTGTCCTCGAGCCATGTTAGGGAGACAAGGTGTACTCCATTGTCTTGGTCTTGAAGTCCTCAAACTGTTGTGAGATCTCATGAACTTGAAACTAGAATTGTTCAGCTACATCGTGATAATTGAGTAGGTCTTGATTCAATCAGTGCACCTCCTTGGCCTTGTTATCCACCATCTTCTTGCCTTCTTGTACTGCCTATAGCGCAGCGACTTATTTGACCGCGAACTTCTTGCCAAAATCTTGGAATTCATCAAGCTGGGTTCTACGCTTGCACTAGCATTATTAGGGTCTAGAGGCTCTTTGCTGTAGGTCCTTCAACTCTTCAGAGCGCATGATTTGAACCATGAGAGGAATTTATTTTAGTGACATATTTAGAGTCGTCAAATGAGCTTCAAATTCCAGCGCTTGCTTGGTCAAGTTGGTCATCCTGGACAATACTTTTCCAGAACTATGTCATTTCTTTGATGATCATCTTCACTTCCTGCTCCATAGCTTCAAACTAGGCCATGATTTCTTTGATGGTATTTCTCCACTTGACAATCTGTTTTGGTGGCGTCTTAGGGTAAACAAGGGAATTCGGCACATTGTTAGTCAATTGGATCTCGGTAATAACTTCCCCAAGTCACTTGGCCTTGGCAATTGTAGTGAGTTTCGTCGTGATTTTGTATATGTGTTAACAGGAATCATCAACAGCTTTCGCAACCATGTTGCAACTAGCACAGAGCTATGCTTTCTCAACAATGAGGCGGTCTTGCTCCTTCTTTAACTCAATGATTTATTCAACGGCTTTCCATTACAGCTCTTCCTACGCTTACTTCAATGTGGAAATCTCTCATTAATTTTCTTCCACAAGCTACTCTTTAACCTGCTACAGCACATCTACTTTTTCCTACAGCTTCTTAGATGCATCTTGTGACTACACATATGCATCACTAAGCTCCTTCTTCCTGTCAGTCAACTCCTGGTCGGCACCCTATTGCAGCTGCACTAGAACCTGAGTAGGTAACTTATTGAGATCAAAATCAATGCTTGATAACGACTGTAGAAATGAGTTCACTTCTGTATTACCCACGTCAATTGCATTCGGGAGAACTTGAATGTTCCTAGCCCATGGATCGATGCTAATCGTCGAGAATTCTTGCATCACAACCATCTCTGGTGTCATTTTTGAAACAACAACATAAATAGAATATAACTTAGCTATTACCGTGATGAACACTTCTTGGATGGACTGATGCATGGCTTGTACCATGGCATCAGATGAGTTTGTTACAGCCTTGATGAGCCAATAGACCCAAAAATGGATCGCACAATTCTTTTGTCAATTGGGCTCCTCCACCCACCAGGAGTTCTGATATCGTGTGCCTTTGCAAACCTTCACAACAGGGACTGACATCAACTGGTAGTCATCTGGATCCATCCATACGACTAACAAATTGAGAATCAACAACCAAATATAGGAAAAAGGTCGTTCCTTGGCCTGAGTGGCGACAACATCTTCTAGAAACTGGTTTAACAGAAACAATGACTAGTTCATTTGTATTCCCTCAGTGTATTTTTTTGCACATGCAACCATGCCCAAATTGCATTGGACAGGCCGATTCTTCATGATGATCTTACTAGCCAAAATGGGCACCCCGATACGCACTTCCCACTCATTAATATTTTTGATGTGATAGGTGTGACCATCGTGCTGCAATCCAAATCTCTCCTTCAATTGTTGGGCAATATTTTTGTCATTATCGCACCCTCTGAGATACTACGCTGGATATTCCCCTGTCTTTAGTAATCCCATAATTTCTGAAATTAGATCGAACTTGACAGGAATAGGGTCGTTCAACCATAGCATCCCACCATGAAAGCACACCAAATTTTTTTTGATGCATGCATGTGATTCACTCAATTGCCCAAAATGAGGCATGTTAATGAGCCCCAACAACCCATACTTGTCCAGGCCCTGTGCCCATGGGTGAGGAATCTGTAGGATAGGGACCCTAGGTACCGTAGGAACTGACTTATAAGGTTCATATTCTACATCCTTTAGTGGAAAAAAATCATGGTCTTAATACTTCATCTTGACCAAGGTGGGTATGATCTCCATCGATCAAGTCATCGCTTCTGGTAGCGGTAGCAACTTCGGTGGATACTTTCGATTCTTGGTGAGCTTCTTTGGCTTCACCCTAGGCCACGTTGGAGCGACATATCCAAGGATATCATTGATGGATATTCCCTTGGGCACCATAGAATCTGATATCTCTTGAGCTTGATGGTCTGATCTATGCAGTTCCATCCCAATGCATCCTAGCAGAAGTGCACGTGTGTCTATTCTACGATAGTGTGGAACTGGGCTTTTGGGCCTTTCGCTTCCCTTTAGGGATCGAAGAGGATCCAAACATAGTGCTCATGACTTCCTCTATGATCACCATGGGATGAACGGGGGATTCTTGCTCACTCAAAATCTTGATTTTGTCGAGAGTGCTCAGCATGCCGCACTCTGCAATCCTCACAATGCAAACAAATACACTGCAATTTCACTCCTTGCCTATCACATGAAATTATACTATTTCCTTGAGCTCAATAGAGTCACTCAAATCAACTAAAAAATGCCTTGCTCACGTGTCCCATTCCTTCTTATAGCCAATTACTGATCCAATCTCATCATTTGCAAATCTACCATGTCCATCATCACCAAATCCATCATTAACGACCCCAAATCCATCATCAATCTCATCTCACTAACGATCGAGTCAGTCATAAATGCAGGTCGCTTCTCCAAGATCCACTGGATAAATGCTTTAGCTATCTATATTTATTGTTGATTTGAACAACTCACATCCCTATGGCTATCGTAGGTGGTCTCCCTCATAGCACTACATATTTATATCCTTACACAACCTCTTCCTCGGTTCTCACCTTAATGTTATCTACCTAGTCTTGCTCTCTCTCTCTCTCTCTCTCTCTCTCTCTCTCTCTCTCTCTATCTATCTATCTATCTATCTATCTATCTATCTATCTATCTATCTATATCTATATATATATATATATATATATATAACCCTTGTACAGTGCCTCAAGCATTGCGCAGCTTGGGATCCATCCTATAGGGCTTCAAACAGCTTCAATTCATAAGTTTCGGAAACACTGCACCATCTAATTGCTGTAATTGAACTGCACCCCCAGACTTAATTGAATGAACAAGATATGGGCCTAAACAGTGCATCTGTAACTTACTTGGATGCTTTGTGAACTTACTGTCATATAACATAACCAAATCTCACCATGTAAATTTATTATTCTTAATGTGGTGATCATGCCACGCCTTCTGTCGATCCTTTTCGATGCGTTGGTGGAAACCTATGAGAAAGCGGTCCTCTTCAAGATAAATTAACTATGCGATGTGATCCTCTAGTGCTTCCTCATTATCCATGATAGTCATGGTAGCAATACACAGACTAGGAACAATGTATTCCATAGGCATGACTGCATCTTTCCCATATACCAATTTGAATGGTGTCAGTCCCATCAACCTTTTACAAGTGGTGTGATCTACCCACAGTATCATTGGAATTTTCAAATCCCAGTCATCGTGATTAGCATTACATACCTTTGTAAGCACGATTTCCAATATTTTGTTGAAGGCCTCGATAGCTCCATTCGCATGCGGATGGTATGGTGTGATTTTTTTATGTTGCACCTACAACTGCTTGGTTAGTTCTCTCACCGTTTGATTGATGAAGTGACTGCACTGCTCACTAATATCTTGGGACATCCAAACTGTGTCACAATATTCTCGAATATGAACTTTGCTTCTGTCATAGCTGTGTAGTTCGCAATTGGTGGAGCTTCTGCCCACCTTGTCAGATAGTCAGTTCTTGTAATGATGTACCATGAACCAATCCTTTCCTGGTGGATTAATTGGACCCACAAAGTCCACAATCCATTTATCAAAATGTTGTAGAGTTACCTGTGGCACAAGTGACATATCATCCCGCCATGATGGTTTACTGACACGCTGACAGACTTTTGGGCTATGGGAAGACCTGGGTTTTATCCTTTTACCTTCACACCAACAAAAGACCCACAGTGTTGGCCCTTTTGGCAACAACCTGCGAACAGGTTGCAGTCTCACCCGAAATGGCTATGGGGTGCCGCAGAATCAGGTTTCTGCAAGCAAAAGAGGGATATTACTGTACCTTAGTCTTACAAATAATAATAATAAATAGCTTCAAGATTCACTTAATTAGCTTCGTGGTTGATATAAACATACAGTTACTTGCTCAACCCTTAACTGGGAATTCACAGCGAAGTTATTATTTAACATCTTATCTTAATTTATCCTTTATTTACTTAATAGATGCATAAATAGAATAAAAACAAAAAACAAAACCACCACGACATAAGATATACATGGTTCACCCCCAGTGGAGGGGCTATGTCCACAGAACTGTGTTTATATTCAACTCTTTACAAAAACCACAGTTCTGATCTGCACACTCAGCTACAGATCTCTTCAATCCCCCAAAGCTACGTACTTAGCTGTAGATCTCTATGCACTCAGCTGCAGATCTTCTCAATCACCAAAAACCCTCCGCGCACACAGCTGGGACTTAACTCTTTCTTACAAAACCCCTCTGCGCACACAGCTGCAGAGGTCATCCACGCACACACCTGGGACTGAACCTTTCTTACAAAACATAGGCCTTAGCTTTGCATTACATCATCATACCTCAAAAGCCTAACCTGACTTCTTTACATAAGTGCCTATTTATACAAGTGCACTATTACAATACCATGAGCTTAAGCCAAGGGGTTAAAAACCATGAGTTCAAACCATGGGTTAATTACAAAAAAAGGGGCTTCGACCCAACCCCGACACCCCTAAGACTATTTTGTGCTACAATTCCACTTACAAGCTTCGCACCAAAACCGTAGAGTTTCCAAAATAGAGGACCTTGAAGGTCGATCCCCAACAGGCCCCTAAGACTCACCAGTGTCCCGTCCGGGGACACTCTGCTGCTTTTCTGGAGGGAGAATCTTGTTGGTGAAGATAGTGAACTGCTTGTTGAGGCTGCGCAAGATGTCTTTAGCTACTTGCTCCTTTTCTACTATCTCCTGCACTACTACTGTAGATGCTTCACCGGCCTTTTCCTATGCAAATGCATCATACTCCTTCAAAACTTTGAGCTGGCTATCCGCAGTAGTGCTCATCTCCAAGGCCTCATTAATAAGAGGCTGCACAGAGTTTACCAACAGTGTTTCTTTCCTTCTGCATGCCTCAATTTCTTACTGGAGCTCATTGCTCTATTTTACCTTAAGCATCTTCTGTATAGGCGGCAATGTCTTAATCTCTGCTTTCACTGCATCCAGCTCTATCTGCCGCTGCTTGATGGTCTCTTACAGTTTTTTGACTTCTAGGCTCTCCTGTAAGTTTGCCCAGGCCTCGACACTTTCCTCCAGTAGCTTTGCTACACTGCTTACCAGATCTAAGTATTCGTGGTAGAGGCCTGAATGTCTCTGCGACGCTGCTCCTTGACTTCTGGTGGACTCTCAGGAGTGATGTGAAGTTGAAGCTCTGCAATCTAAGCCTCATGTTCGGCTCTCATTTTCTCGATTTGGCTGCGAGACTGTTATGTGTAGTCCTTCATCTTGACTATCATTTGCTATGGTTCTTCTTTAGCCTGCAGGTCGAAGTCAGGGAGACTCCAACACACCTCATCCAATACCCGTGCCAGTTCAGCCTGTTTGTTTTCTGCTTCCCTCTACTTTTGCTCTGCTTCTTCCAATTGCGCTGTGAAGCTCTCACTCTGCTTCATGGAATTTTCTAACTGCATTTGGGAGTAGTTATCTCATGCTTGGATCTCCCTTATGATCGCCAATTGACAAAGTTGCAGCTTCGTCATTGAAAACTTGGTGTAATCTAATCCAAACTGTCATGCTCATCTGTGAGCGAGATGCTGTGTCAGTTATGATGAGGGTTGTACTTGGCACTTGTCCTCGTTTATCTCTGGCTGGCCATTTTCTTGTGTCTGGCTCTGCACTTATTGGGGCACTACTTGCTGCAGTGCCAGTCGCTGATCTTTCCGCTAAGTCCTTCAATTCTGTGATTCTCTACGCTACACCAGTGAGCGCATCAAGGTGCGTAGCCATGAACTCTGACCATTTTCTTGTTAATTATTCTATGGAATTTGTCAGGGCCTGGTCAAGCTCTTCAGCTGTCAAAGCGGGTTCTTCGTCAATATTCTTCCCTTTTGATGCCTTTGATTTCTTTCTAGGCTGAGGTTTAGTCACTTCCTCTACTTCTGACGACTTGCGTCTGTCTGGTCGATTGGGGTCGGAGATTGTTTTAACTGACTCTTCTGCTTCTTCATCCATTTTCCCTGGTCACCTTCACTCTCCTATGACTCGCTTTGCCCTTCACTTTCCTCTAGTGGGTCTTGCTGCTATGTCTGACTAGGACCTGCACCCGCATCTGCCAATGGAGGGATTGGTATGTTGGGCTTTGTCCCTGCATCCTTCATCCATTCAGCCAACCACTGCTTGACGACCACGAGGATTTCTTCCTCATTCACCATGTATGGTAGCTTCGACCATCTTTTCTTGGTATCTGCATGAGCTTGGATGAAGACATGATGCATGTCAGCCCTGAAGTTGGCCACTCCTACATACTGAGAAAAGAGCTCATTACTAAGCCGCGGGGTCTTCAGAATCTGATATGAGATACTCATCGAGCAAAAGGTGAACATGTAGTTCATCATCTACTAGAAGGCTTTATCCTACGACACCCACAGAGAGGTGTACCTTGCTACGCCAGGCATGTGCAGAGGCACATCAACAAATTGTGCCTCGGTAGGTTCTTTCCATCTGACCAGTGCAATAAGCACTAACAACCATGAATAGTGAAAGGGTATACCTTTCTCCTGTGCATCTCGAACATCTTCAAGAAATTCCTTGGCAATGTACGCTGCCCAATTGTAACTGTAGCCTTCGGCATATTTCATAGCAATACTGAAAATTGGGGTAGAGACTTCATTTGGTCTGCACTTCCACATTAACTTGCATGCTAATAGCTCTGCGATGAAGTGAATGTTTTGATGCTGGATGGTCGAGGTTTGATACCCTCACTTTCCTTTCATCATCCTGAAGTGTTCCTTCCAATCAGGTTGGTACTTGGCTATTTCTTTATCATTAGACACCTTAGTATTGATCATCCTAATAGCTGCATCCAAAGCAGGGCAAACCTCGTTAATAGAAAAGGTAAGCACAAAACTATCAACAAGACTATGCCAACTTATAGTACCATGGTGAAGCTCCACCTCTGCATACCAATTCTTTGCTACAAGTGTTGGGGCACATGCCTTAATGGTCACTAATTTTGGTAACTCCACAGTTTTTGTGGAAGCTTGTAAGTGGAGTTGCGACTCAAAATAGTCTTAGGGGTGTCGAGGTTGAGTCAAAGCCCTATTTTTTGTAATTGTCCATAAATTTCAGGTGTAAGCCCATGATTTTGTAATAGTGCACTTGTATAAATAGGCACTCATGTAAATATGTCAAGAGTATCTAATGAAATGAGGATCATATGATGCGACGAAGTTAGATCTATTTTTGGTTTTAAGGTCAAGTCCCAGCTGTGTGCGTGGATGACCTCTGCAGCTGTGTGCGTAGAGGGTTTTTTGTAAAAACGCAACTGTAGCTGAGTGCGCAGTTAGAGATTGTAAGAAAGGAACTGTAGCTGAGTGCGCAGTTAGACATGAAGGACGGATCTACTGCTGAGTGCGCAGATCAGAACTATTTTTTTGTAAGAAGTGGAATAAAAGCGTAGTTTGTGGACGTAGCCCCTACACTGGGGGTGAACCACATTATATCTTGTGTTGTGGTTCTTTTGTGTGGTTTCTGTTATGTTTTGATGCTTTTGATAAGTAGGTGAATGCTAAAGTAAGATAACTATTAAATATTAACTTCGCTGTGAACTCCCAGTTAAGGGTTAAGCAAGAAAAGTATTTTATCTAACTGCGAAGCTAATTAAGTGAATATCGAAGCTTTATTTTGTATAAATATTTGTTGTTAAGGCTAAAGGTATAGTAATATCCCTCTTCTGCTTGCAGAAACCTGATTCTACGGCACCCCATAGCTGTTTTGGGTGAGACTGCAACCTGTTCATAGGTTGTTGCCTAAAGGGCCAACACTATGGGTCTTTTTGTTGGTGTGAAGTTAATGGTATAAAACCTGGTTCTGCCCTATAGCCCAACAAATTGGTTCTGTTGCCGGTTGAACTCAGTACCTGCTTGAAGAGGGATCTACGTCGTACCTAAAGGGCTATGTTTTGGAGGCCCTCAATAAAAGAAATCAATGATTGGGTTGAATCTACCTATTAGAAATTTGTGGAACAAGAAAATAAGGATCCTCATCGTAGCTCAGATGAATTCTTGCAAAGGTACGTTTTTACTGATATTCATGAAATTTTCTTTGGTAGTATCCACATAGAATTGCACCAGTGGTTATCCAGGTTGACAGAAAGAAAGACCAACCTCGAGGAAGATCAGTTTCCTGACTAGACCCCCGCAAGAATTAACATATTGAAAACAGTGAATAACGCGATATCACAAGCTGTTGATTTCTGGACAATGCAAACCCTTGAAGCATTTGTGACAGAATTTGCCATCGACACAAGTACCTCTTTTAGTGAAGCTGAAAGGCAGTTCTTCAAAGGACCAAGGGTGAAAGTAACTTCAACTAGTAAAGTGGTTTACTGCGAAGCGGTAAAAGATACAAGATAAACCTAGAATCCTATACCCTAGGCCAGAATACTGAGTATATGCCAGAAGACCCTGAATCTGAAGAAACCCCTTTTGTTAGAAACCCCCCTATAACTCCGCAGCAAAGATCTGTTACCCCTGAGAACCCGTCGCAGTCTGGAAGTAACCCTAGCCCGAGTATTCCTATCGCAGGCCAGTCTACTCCAGTAATTTCTCCCCCCCCTCAGTCCACTATGTCCCATATGACTGATGATATTAAGATCCCAGTCTTCAAAGGAACTGGATCAGAGGATCCAGAACAGTTTTGGTTTTTATGCGAATCCGTGTGGACTACTAGGAACATTTTGGATCAAGATATAAGAAGAGCAAGGTTGGTCACTTCTTTTAGAGACCGAGCTTTGACCTGGTTTATGAAGTTTTCTAGTACTTAGAACCATGTCTTGGCTGATATTAAAGCAATGATGATCAAAGAGTTTAAGAAGCCTAAATCAGAGTCATGGTGTATAACTGAATTGAAAGAGATTCAGCAGAGGCGAGGTGAATTAGTTTGGGACTTTGATCAGAGGTTCAAAGTTCTGCTAGATCAAGTTAGTTTCAATATTGGACCAACGCAGCATAAAGAATGGTTCATTGCAGCATTATTACCTCATATCAGAATGCCACTCATGCAACAGAAGGTTGCTGATCAGCAAGAGGCTTTGGATATTGCCATGAAACTGGAGACCGCTCCTGTCGAAGATAATTCTGGCATAGTCCAAATACAAGTGCAGTTAGCATAAATGGATTTGGAGCTGCGTGACATGAAAAAAGGGAAAACTATTCATGAAGAGTTGTGTTGTACATGATGTAGGATAGAAGGTCATGACAAGGAACAATGTCCTGTGCTAAGAAATTACCTGAATACTGGTGCGCCAAACCCATTTAACCCTAATGTTCTATATTGTGATATTTGTAGAACAACTGGCCAGCATTGACCTGAAGATTGCTATCTGCTACAAATATATGTGTAAGCACCTAAGAATCCCTATTGCAAGTTCTGTAAGTCAGTTGGACACAACGAAGAGGAATTTCGTAGCTTTGACCTTATGAGAGAGCGAACATATGATGCTTATAGGGTACAAAATGATGCACAAGGCAATGATGGATATGGTTACCGTGGTAGTACATCAGGTCAAGGTACTTTTGGAGGTCATGGTCGTGGTGGTATGCCTAGAAGAGGTCGAGGCTAGGTTGTGTGCTATAACTTTGATCAGGCAGGACATCTAGCTAGAGACTATCAAAACCCAACTACGACATGTCGATATTGCAGAGCAGTAGATCATGTCATTGAGCAATGCCCATAGCTGATAGCCAAGATACAAGAAAGAAATAGTGCTCCTCCTCAGAATATTCAGATGATTACTGTAGAGCAAAGACCTGTCCCAACCATTAACATTGTTACAAGGAGTAGAGCTACGACGCAAGTGAAGAATAAGGAAAAACAGCCTGACGAGGCTTGGGTTCGTAAGACCCCAGAGAAAGTTCCAACCTTCGATGTGGGAAGAGAAAAATAAACATTTATGGAAGCCAGAAAAGACTTTTCTGATCCGAGCACAGCAGTAGCACCTGCGCAGCAGCATCAATAGCAGTCACAGTCTCAAGAAGATGTGACGGATAAAGTAAGTACGCTGTCATCATTTGTACAGAGTTGTATGAAACTCTTAAGAAATTAGAATGCCTTAAATGAGTTTCAAAAATTTATTGCTTCTTGCGAGCCTCAACGAAACTCTGGTAAATAAAAAATTGTCAATAGAGTTAGAAGAATTGGAAGAGAAATGAGATTGAATGCTCAGATAGGAGAGTATGACATGAACGATATCATTTTAGACCTGGGATCAGAAGTAAATGTCTTAACTAAGAAGACATGGGAACAAATGGGAAAACCTACCCTTGAATGGTCCCCTATACAGTTGAGATTAGCCAATCAGCAGAATATTATGCCCCTAGGAAGATTCCTTAGTGTCCCAGTAGACATTGATGGAGTTAGTACCTTAGCATATTTTGAAGTCATTGAAATAATTGATCATAGCAACCCCTATCCAACATTGCTAGGAATTGAATGGGCAATAGAGAATTCTGTAGTAATCAACCTTAAGAGTAGGCAGATGAATTTTGAAGGTAAAGGTTTGAGAGTCATAGTACCCTTGCACCCTTCTCAAGGAGAAAGGTACACAGAGCCAGTCAGAGATGAAGATCAGGATATTCTGGATCATATCTACAACATCACAGGTAAAGAAGAAGACTATGTTAACCCTACTCCTGAAGGTATAATGGACTGGAAATGTGATAGTTCATGCATGACTGATTCAGATGAAGGCTTAGAGAATTGGTAGAATAGACTTTATGAACTACATGGACATCGATGTGCAAGAATTACCAAGTCTCTCAGATGGCTTGGCTCACAGACAAGAGTCTTACCTATTTTTCATGGCTTGACAAAACTCGAAGATTTTATTTTGCAAATTTTGGAACAGGTACTAGATTCACAGAAAATGGAGACTCTAGATTCAGTATTTAGAGCCACAGCTGCTAGATGGTGGAATGGTCATAAGAATTATATTCAGAGTTGGGAAGCTTGTCAAAAGTCCCTTCGCCTGAGATTCAAGGATCGACCTCAGGAGGTGCGAAGAGATTTAATGGTAAGAATAGCCCTCAGGAACATTTGGAGCAATGTTATGAAGCATGGAAGCATGTACCTCGTGAAGAATGGGTACATAGGTTTGTGCACACTCTGGAACCTGTAGCAAAGAACTGGTATGCGGAGGTGGAGCTTCGCCATGGTACTGTAATTTGGGATAGTCTTGTTGATAGTTTTGTGCTTACATTTTCTATTAATGAGGTTTGTCTTGCTTTAGATGCAGCTATTAGATTGATCCATACTAAGGTGTTTGATGATAAAGAAATAGCTGAGTACCAACCTGATTGGAAGGAACAAGAATCTAATGCAATAGAATACTATAACCCCGCAATTGACGAGGATGATTACCCATGCAACATAAAAATTCCTAAGTCAGAAGGACACTGCGAAGTACATGGACTAGCAGTTGAAGCACCAGAAGTGACTCAGCCCTTGAAGACAAGGCAAGTAAACATTGGGTTAGAAGAAATGCATAAGTATGCTACTATTGGAGATTATTGGGATGAAGAAATGGTAAGCAAAGTGACCCAACTTCTCCATGAGTATCATGACCTATTTCCGACGAAGTTCTAAAAAATGAAATGTATCCTTACTGATATAGGAGTGATAAAAATCCCTTCGAAACCTGATGCGAAGCCTCTCAAACAGTGCCCTTATAGGCTGAACCCCAAGTATAAAGAAAAAGTCAGGATGAAGTTAGAAAAGATGCTCGCTGCAAGAATTAGTGAGGCTATCTAAGAAAATATGTCGTGGTATACGAATGTGTCGAAGGCCCCTATTGTAGCGAAGCTGATGTTAGTGGTTGTGCCGAAGAAGAAAGGCGTGTCGAATCCTAACATGTGACCTTTGGGAAAAATCAGACTTGGTGGCACTGGTACGTTAACTACATTAACTACCTGTAATAATGAGATTTTGGGAAATCTAGCACCATTTGGACAAGGTCTCTGTCAGATTTTGTGTCTTCAATGCACAGTTATGGTAGATTTGATCTGTGGATTCTATAAGAAGACACCCAGGCCTGCGGAAGTCACATTACACATTTTCTTGATTCTTACAATTGAGTCCATGTCAGCTGACAGCGAAGTCCAAGAATTGTTGAGAGAGTTCGAACAGGGGGGTTTACAGAACTTTATGAGCACTCCTCTTGTGTCTGCACCATGTGAAGAAACTCCCCTAGCACCGACTCAGCCAATGCAGACACGATCTACCAAGAAGAAATTTAAACAAGAAGTTCATTCTAAGAGGAATGAAGATAGACACAAGCAATCAGGGAAAACACCAGAGGATCCCGAGATGAACCCTTCTGGTTCATCAGAGATCCCACTTAAAGGTTTTGAAGACTTCAGCGAGGCGGAGAATGTTGCATCACACCAACCCCCTTATCTTCTGCATGTTCAACCAGGAGTTCAGCTACCTCGATGGACAAAGAAGTTCACATTACGCACCCCTTCGCTGCCACCGGGTGTGCAATTGGTTGGGACAATGACAGGGAAAGTAGATTGGCTCAAGTACGCCAACCATGATACAAATGATCGTGGAAAATTTCCATAGTTCACACCTGGGACATACTTGCACTCTATCCACTATCCGGAGACTGGAGCAACATTATTAGAAGCGAAATAGTGGGATGTTGGCTTGGAGAAAGCTGGTTTGTTGAAGATGGTCAATGTTCCCCACTTCGGTAGCAACACCCAGGTGACCGTGGTGGTCAAGAAATTATTGGTGTTGGTACATGATGGGTACCTATGGATAGGAAATCAGAAAATCACCATCAATGGAGAACTCATTCACGGATTACAGGATTGCCAAAGGAAGGGCCTGATCCTAGCATTGAGTTTATGGGAAAACATGAAGACACAGAATATGAAGGAACACTTCAGGCTGACGAAAGGAAAGCGAGCGTATCAAACCTCGACAATCCAGCACCAAAGCATTCACTTCACAGCTGAGCTCTTAGCCTGCAAATTAATGAGGAAGTGCAGGCCAAATGAAGTATTTGCTCTGATCGTCAGTATTGCTGTGAACTGTGCCGAAGGCTACAGTTACAAATGGGCAGAGTACATTGCCAAGGAATTTATTGAAGATGTTCGAGATGCGCAGGAGAAAGGTAGACCCTTTCACTATTCATGGTTGCTAGTGCTTATTGCACTAGTAGGATGGAAAGAACCTACCGAGGCACAATTTGTTGATGTGCCTCCACATATGCCTGGTGCAGCAAGGTACGCATCTATGTGGGTGTTGCACAATAAAAGCTTCCAGCAAATGATGAACTATGTGTTCACCTTTTACTCGAAGAGTATCTCATATGAGATTCTGAAGATGCCATGACTTAGTAATCAGCTCTTTTCTCAGTATGCAGGAATAGCCAACTTCAGGGGTGACATGCATCATGTCGTTATTAAGGCCCGCGTAGATAACAAGCACAAATGGTCGAAGTTACTGTTACCACCTAAGTTGTACTTAGTGGTTTTTATTAAGTGAGCCCGGTGAACCAGACAGGGCTAACTTGTTCGGACTTCAAAAGGACCTTTGGAAGTACTTCTGGGAAGTGCTTGTTGTACTATATCACATGTTCATACCCCATAAGGGAATTGTAATAAATGTTCTAGCATGATAGTGTCTGTAAAAGACTCGGTCTCTTAGACTTTATTTGTCAATCCGATCAGCCCAGGGTGTTTTTTCCCTTGGTTATTATTGGTTGTTGAACAAACGACTGATAATTTCTGAGTTTTTCACTCCATACCTCCAAAGTTGGGGTGGTCGGCTTGGCATTTAGGCCTATTGAGGTTATTAGAGTCTATGTGTCAATGTATAAATATGCTAGACATCATTTTTGAGTCATATGAACATCTCTAAGTCCCCCTAGGTGTTTTTCAATTTTTCAATATTTTAGTTTTTTCGATGTTTTTTATTAAAATTTAATTTTTCCAAAACTTAGGCTATTTTTTAATAGTTTAATTGGAAAAATTTATTTTGTAATAAAAGTGGGCCAAATAATCAGTTTCAGTCATGTAGGTGCTCATTTTCAAGCTAAGAGCCCCATGTAAACCCATGGACCCACTGTTTCCTAGTTTTGAGTGATTTTCCATCACTCTGGTCAGAAAGCCCCAAAAATTAATTATTGATTATTTTAATTAATAAATTGATGAATAATGGAGAAAATACAAAATCATAAATCAATGGATTCTCAGCCGATTTGATTGAAATCAGTCAGATCTGAAGCAGATTGACTGGATCTAACAAATCCTTGACTGAAGGAGGTGATCAAATTAGATCCAGAGTTGATCTTGAGCATCCTTTATGAGGAATTTCACCCTCCCTCTCTCCTCAACACGTTTTTGGCTCAACTGGATGATTTTTGGTGGATTATTCAGTCAGCAGGTTAAGGTGTCAGTCAGATCATCCCCCTGATTGATAGTTGCACTCAGTGAGACTCAGATCTGGCTCAACTAGACACAGATCAGGCATTGATGGACTCTCCATCAGTTGATTTCACTTGATTCCATGAGTAATTGTGCCCCCCCTGGGATAGATGGCCTGCAAATTGTATATATCCAGGCACAGCCTCCTCTTCCAAGCTAGTTAGAACTGGGATTGAGGTGGTGCTGCTATTGTATTGTTGTAATTCTCATTTGAAATAAAGAAAAGCTTTGGAGGAAATATGGTGTGGTGCCATTACATGTGTGGATGATTATTGCCATTGTTGTACTGAGGTAACCTGTATCTGTGGTCATTTTTTGCTATTTTCTTGTAGATCTGTGGTTAAGATTGCTAATTAGCTTATTACAATCTTGATAGGAAAGGTGTTGTTCAATAATTTTATTGGCTGTCTCTCTCCTTTGATGCATGTTTATAGCTCTAGATTTAGCATGTCCTATAAGCTTATATGCATGTTATCTTGAATCTCTTTGTATGTACTAATCGGATCTCACAAGTTTCTTGGCAAGTTCTTTGATTTCAGCTGAGTTGCAGGTTCACACTTTGGAGAGGATGATAATCTAGTTTGATTCTTCATTCTCTTCAAAACATTTCAAAGGCATAGTCCCTCGGCATTTCACCTAAAAGCTCTACTGTGGATCTTCAAGGAAACCAACACTCTTTCTCTCTCTTCCTCCTTTAAAAATTTTTAAACTTTCCTCAAGCTGGTTACTTTAAGGTTTATTTTTAAATATGATCTATCTCATAAATAAAAGCATACATAGATCTAATTATCAATATCCCTTCAATTTTCTAGATATTAGTTTCATTGTGCACATAAATTTCAAATTCAAGAGATCTAGCTAAAATTGCCTTAGTATCGCAAGTAGTTTATTGAAAAATTCATAGCTTGCTGTTAAGGTAGTTTCATTTTCTGTTCAATAATTTCAATATTCTACAATATCAGTGCTGTTAATTGGCTGCACAAACAGCAGGCCAATATCCCAAGGAAATCTTGCTTTCCTTGGTTCCCTTTTCGTCGGTTTAACTAGTTTAATTTCATTAATTTTTTGAGATAAAGTAGGCTGACCCAAAGGCACTCTTAAAGTGTTTTGGGGAATTTTTTATTCTTATTCACTCGCTGTCATTTATCAGGTCTGACAGAGAATAAAATAATCTGCTGTCCAAAGTGGCTTTTGGAGCGCTCAAATCCCCCCAGGGGGCTCTCTTTTGTCACATAATTTGTAATTGTTTTGGATAAACTGTAATATCTTGGTTTCAGCCTGTATAAGGACCAAGAAAGCTCTGTTTTATCAGTGCTTTGATATTGTAACCTCTGTAATAAAATCATCCTTTGAATAGGCTCTTTCGAGCCCATTCCCCATCCCCCCTGGGGGGATTCACGTCGTTGCCTTTTTCGTCTTTTTCTGCTTATTTCCTTTTACTAGAATTTATCTGATTGGTAGGGTAGTATATTTGATCTTGTTGTTAATTCCATATTCTATATCTTATTTTCAAAAGTAATCATAATACTTACCCCACGATTTCCCGAGTGACCCACAAGGGGAAAGAGATTCGTGGTAGGATTAATCAGAAAACCGCATTGGTGTAGTTGTGTTATTTTCTCATCTTTTGTTTATAAACATTTTAAAATTAACCCCTCCTTGATTCCCTGATTGAGATCCACTTGGATCGAAAGAGGTTCTTGGGGGCTTTTCTTTTAAGCAAGAACACATCTTTTAAAACTTATTAAAATTTACAAGACTCCAGTGTGTATGCTCTGCACTTGGCTGTGGTTCATCCGATCAGTCAAGCTGTATCAAAAGAAATTGGGTGACTAGCATAATTAGGACTCACCTTCCCCAATTAACAAACCATCAGGTGAAAATCCAACACCTCGATCAAACCTTTACGGTGGCAAAATACCCAAAGGAAGCGTGAACCTACTGAAAAGTGACCTCGGGGTGCCGATCTCTGTCACACCCTAATGGGTGCATTATGAACATAGCCCCAGAGACTCCATTTCAGCCCACATATTCCTTGCAGGTAGCTGTATAGGCTTTGTTTTGGACATACTCCAAGTACTCTCAGCTATATCTGGAGTCCCCCTTAAGCCTAATTTAAACAACTCACACTCCAATTTTAACTTAAAACATACCAAGATGCAATCGCAAAACATTTATTCCAAACACATGCAAGCACACTGATCTCTTTTGACTCCATTTTTAAGGCACCGGTCTTTTCTGCTTCATATATATATTGTGTATCAACTTTGTGCTTTCGTTTGTATCTTCGTATCTTGTCATCTTGATTGCTTATAGTTAAAATATTCAAACTCCTAAATAACTGATTCAGTACAACTTCATTACACTAATAAATCATCCTTAGTAACTTAATAGGGTCTACCCCCCTTGGCTTCATTAGGAGTTGAGCCTAAACGGAGGAGTCAAGAACAAGGTGACAGCCTTGACTCGAGACTTGCCCCCAAGGACACACTGAGTGGCTTGAAGATTTCTGCCATGTGATCCAGGTGTGTGAAAAGGCAGCAACACTTTTTGGCGCCGTTGCCAGGGATAAATCTTTTTATTCCCGAGTATGAATTAGCTTAACTTTTTTCTAAACAACTAAAAAGATAAAAAAAACTTTTGATTGATCTAGTCTTTAAAAAACATAAAAATTAAAACTCGATCCATCTGGCG
>LPNX010383740.1:141000-198913 GCA_001517045.1 Pseudotsuga menziesii
GATTTCTATTTTTAGCTATAATAAAACTTTGCTTCTTTTATTTAGTTACATCTAGTTTGTTTAAAAAAATCAACTTAATGGTTCATTTGGTTTTTCATAAAACTTGTGCTACTAAGGTTTTTCTTGTCAAGTTGAGATGTTTTTGAAGGGTATATAAACCAGAGATTCTGGTGTTCTCGTATCCTCTCCTTTCCTTAAAGACCAGATCGAGCACACATCCCACAGTTGGAGCCAGAATGTTACCACCTAAGTTGTACTTAGTGGTTTTTATCAAGTGAGCCCGGTGAACCAGACAGGGCTAACTTATTCGGACTTCAAAAAGACCTTTGGAAGTACTTATGGGAAGTGCTTGTTGTACTATATCACATGTTCATACCCCATGAGGGAATTGTAATAAATGTTCTAGCATGATAGTGTCTATAAAAGACTCGGTCTCTTAGACTTTATTTGTCAATCCGATCAGCCCAGGGTGTTTTCTCCCTTGGTTATTATTGGTTGTTGAACAAACGACTGATAATTTCTGAGTTTTTCACTCCATACCTCCAAAGTTGGGGTGGTCGGCTTGGCATTTAGGCCTATTGAGGTTAGTGGAGTCTATGTGTCAATGTATAAATATGCTAGACATCATTTTTGAGTCATATGAACATCTCTAAGTCCCCCTAGGTGTTTTTCAATTTTTCAATTTTTTAGTTTTTTCAGTGTTTTTTATTAAAATTTAATTTTTCCAAAACTTAGGCTATTTTTTAATAGTTTAACTGGAAAAATTGATTTTGTAATAAAATTGGGCCAAATAATCAGTTTCAGTCATGTAGGTGCTCATTTTCAAGCTAAGAGCACCATGTAAACCCATGGACCCACTGTTTCCTAGTTTTGAGTAATTTTCCATCACTCTAGTCAGAAAGCCCCAAAAATCAATTATTGATTATTTTAATTAATAAATTGATGAATAATGGAGCAAATCCAAAATCATAAATCAATGGATTCTCAGCCGATTTGATTGAAATCAATCAGATCTGAAGCAGATTGACTGGATCTGACAAATCGTTGATTGAAGGAGGTGATCAAATCAGATCCAGAGTTAATCTTGAGCATCCTTTATGAGGAATTTTTCCCTCCCTCTCTCCTCAACACATTTTTGGCTCAACTGGATTATTTTTGGTGGATTCTTCAATCAACAGGTTGAGGTGTCAGTCAGATCAGCCCCCTGATTGACAGTTGCACTCAGTGAGACTCAGATCTAGCTCAAATAGACACAGATCAGGCATTGATGGACTCTCCATCAGTTGATTTCACTTGATTCCATGAGTAATTGCGCCCCCCCTGGGCTAGATGGCCTGCAAATTGTATATATCCAGGCATAGCCTCCTCTTCCAAGCTAGTTAGAACTGGGATTGAGGTGCTGCTGCTATTGTATTGTTGTAATTCTCATTTGAAATAAAGAAAATCTTTGGAGGCAATACGGTGTGGTACCATTACATGTGTGGATGATTATTGCCATTGTTTTACTGAGGTAACCTGTATCTGTGGTCATTTTTTGCTATTTTCTTGTGGATCTGTGGTTAAGATTGCTAATTAGCTTATTACAATATTGATAGAAAAGGTGCTGTTCAATAAGTTCATTGGCTGTCACTCTCCTTTGATGCATGTTTATATCTCTAGATTTAGCATGTCCTATAAGCTTATATGCATGTTATCTTGAATCTCTTTGTATGTACTAATCGGATCTCACAAGTTTCTTGGCAAGTTCTTTGATTTCAGCTGAGTTGCAGGTTCACACTTTGGAGAGGATGCTGATCTAGTTTGCTTCTTCATTCTCTTCAAAACATTTCAAAGGCATAGTCCCTCGGCATTCCACCTGAAAGCTCTACTGTGGATCTTCAAGGAAACCAACACTCTTTCTCTCTCTTCCTCCTTTAAAAATTTTTAAACTTTCCTCAAGCTAGTTACTTTAAGGTTTCTTTTTAAATCTGATATATCTCATAAATAAAAGCATACATATATCTAATTATCAAGATCCCTTCAATTTTCTAGATCTTAGCTTCATTGTGCACATAAATTTCAAATTCAAGAGATCTAGCTAAAATTGCCTTAGTTTCGCAAGTAGTTTATTGAAAAATTCATAGCTTGCTGTTAAGGTAGTTTCATTTGCTGTTCAATATTTTCAATATTCTGCAATATCAGTGCTATTAATTATCTACACAAACAGCAGGCCAAGATCCCAAGGAAAGCTTGCTTTCCTTGGTTCCCTTTTCGTCGGTTTAACTAGTTTAATTTCATTAATTTTTTGAGATAAAGTAGGCTGACCCAAAGGAACTATTAAAGTGTTTTGGGGCATTTGTTATTCTAATTCAATCGCTTTCGTTTATCAGGTCTGACAGATAAGAAAAGAATATGCTGTCCAAAGTGGCTTTTGGAGCGCTCAAATCCCCCCCAGGGGGCTCTCTTTTGTCACATAATTTGTAATTGTTTTGTATAAACTGTAATATCTTGGTTTCAGCCTGTATAAGGACCAAGAAAGCTCTGTTTTATCAGTGCTTTGATATTGTAACCTCTGTAATAAAATCATCCTTTGAATAGGCTCTTTCGAGCCCATTCCCCATCCCCCCTGGAGGGATTCACGTCGGTGCCTTTTTCGTCTTTTTTTGCTTATTTCCTTTTACTAGAATTTATCTGATTGGTAGGGTAGTATATTTGATATTCTTTTTAATTCCATATTCCATATCTTATTTTCAAAAGTAATAATAATACTTACCCCACAATTTCTCGAGTGACTCGCAAGGGGAAAGAGATCCGTGGTAGGATTAATCAGAAAACCGCATTGGTGTAGTTGTGTTATTTTCTCATCTTTTGTTTATCAACATGTTAAAATTAACCCCTCCTTGATTCCCCAATTGAGATCCACTTGGATCGAAAGAGGTTCTTGGAGGCTTTTCTTTTAAGCAAGAACACATCTTTTAAAACTTATTAAAATTTACAAGATTCCATTGTGTATGCTCTGCACTTGGCTGCGGTTCGTTCGATCCGTCAAGCTGTATCAAAAGGAATTGGGTGACTAGCATAATTAGGACTCACCTTCCCCAATTAACAAACCATCAGGTGAAAATCCAACACCTCGATCAAACCTTTACGGTGGCAAAATACCCAAAGGAAGCAGGAACCTACTGAAAAGTGACCTCGGGGCGCCAATCTCTGTCACACCCTAATGGGTGCATTACGAACACATCCCCAGAGACTCCATTTCAGCCCACATATTCCTTGCAGGTAGCTGTATAGGCTTTGTTTTGGACATACTCCAAGTACTCTCGGGTATATCTGGAGTCCCCCTTAAGCCTAATTTAAACAATTCACACTCCAATTTTAACTTAAAACATACCAAGATGCAATCGCAAAACATTTATTCCAAACACATGCAAGCACACTGATCTCTTTTGACTCCATTTTTAAGGCACTGGTCTTTTCTGCTTCATATATATATTGTGTATCAACTTTGTGCTTTCGTGTGTATCTTCGTATCTTGTCATCTTGATTGCTTATAGTTAAAATATTCAAACTCCTAAATAACTGATTCAGTACAACATCATTACAATAAGAAATCATCCTTAGTAACTTAATAGGGTCTACCCCCCTTGGCTTCGTTATGAGTTGAGCCTAAACGGAGGAGTCAAGAACAAGGTGACAGCCTTGACTCGAGACTTGCCCCCAAGGACACACTGAGTGGCTTGAACATTTCTGCCACATGATCCAGGTGTGTGAAAAGGTGGCAACAGTTACCATATGTGGTGAACGTGGAAGACATCCTCCCAGTATTTCAGTAGTGGCCGACTGAATGGATGAAGGATGCAGGGACAAAACCTAACATTCCAGTCCCTCCAGTCACCAATGTGGGCACAGGCCCTAGTCACACGCAGTAGAATGTACCACTCGATGAAAGAAAAGAACATAGTGAATCATAGCAGAGTGAAGGCGACCAGGGTGGAGATGAAGGAGATGAAGATTCGGTCAAAACCATCTCAGACCCCAATCGGCTAGATAAGCACAAGTCGCCAGAGGCAGAGGAAGTGACCAAACCTCAGGCTAGATAATTGCTTCTTCTGACTGGTCGATAGGTCCACTGGGACAACTCCAATTGCCAAGAACTGAATGATTGGAGCATAATGTTCCTCTGTGATCTCTACCCAGAATAGCTATGCATCAAGCAATCCATCATCAATATTGGTAGGTTGTTCTCCTGTTCAATGCAAGATGGATGATCAGGTCTAGTATTCAACCTTCCTAGCTTCACAATTTTATCAAAATTGAATTCTTGAAAAAGTAATAGCCATTGATAGATATTCCCCTTCAACACACACTTATTGACCAAATGTTGCAAAGCGGAGTGGTCTGTGAACATTTTGAAGTGACCACCCAACAGATAGTGTCTAAACTTATGCAACCCGTAAACCATGTCCAAGCCCTCTATTTCAATGGTTGTGTAATTTCTTTTAGCAAAATATAGCTTCCTACTTGGAAATGCAATTGGATGATCCAGTTCACTCTCTCCTTGTTGCGCCAGTACTACCCCTAGTGCAACAGAAGAGGCATCAAAATGGACATGGAACTCCTTGTTCGAATCGAGGAATACAAGTGTAGGCGTCGATGCCATCTCGGCCTTCAATATTTGAAAAATTCCTTGACACTCTTCATTCCACTCAGATGCAGCATCCTTCTTCAAAAGCTTATCCATAGTGGTAGTAATTGTAGCGTATACTTTGATGAACTTGTGATAGTACCCCATGTGTCCCAGCGTCGCATGAAGCATCTTCACATTTGTCGGTGGCGACAGACTAAGGATAAGTGCAATCTTCATAGGGTCGACCAACATACCTTTCTTGCACACTATGTGTCCTAACAACATCCCGAATGGTAAACAAATAATGCACTTCTTTGAATTCAATGCAATTTGATGCTGTTGACACCTATCTAGCATCAATCGAAGGTTTTCTAAATGATCCTTAACCAGACCATAAATTGTCCAATCATCCATGTATACCTGTAAGAACTTCTGAATGAAATATTGGAATGTAGTGACAACCACCTGAGAAAATATTCCCAGTGCATTCTTTAATCCAAAGGGCATGAATGTATATTGAAAATAACCCCATTTAGTGACAAATGTGGTCTTATGCTGATCTTCCTTTACGATTCGGATCTAGTCATACCTCAAAAAGCCATCCGTGAAGGAGTAAATCTCTTGACCACCTACCCATTCAAGGATCTCATCTGTAAAGGGAGTTGGAAAATTATCATGCAGGAAGGCATCATTAAGCTTTCTCAGGTCGACACAAATGTGAACATCTCCAGTATTCTTGTCCTGAACCACCATAGGGATTATCTATTATGATTCTTCGACAAGCTCAATGATTCCAGTGTCCAACATTCGGTTGAGCTCAGCCTTGACACATTCTTTGTATCATGGGTTCAGTCGATATGACCTCTGTCGCACAGGTTTTGTGTCTAGTTTCAACAGGATTTTCATCTCCCCTAGATACCGTAATATCCCTTTCATTTTTTAGAACCATGTTGAAAAGAGATCCTAGAAGTCCTGCAGTAGATCTTTGATCTATGCCATGGTTTCATCGTCCCAATATTCCCCAATATTAGAAAACTTGAGGTTTTCTTCCATTCTGATGTTAACTTTTCTGAGTTTCAGCAGCTAACTCATGGGGTCAGTTGGTATGTTTGGTGTTGCAACATCACGACTTCCTTCTGATTCTAGAATATTGACATTTTGCATGTCATCATCATCTTCAGGTTCACCAGATAGATTGTAACATGTCATCATAGATTGCATATAACACTATGCATGTGGATCTATAGGGTATGCGGCTAGGAAAATCTTCAGTACTACATCGTGGATGAGTTGGAGTGCATTGTGGACCTCAAGGTTAGCATCCTAGAAACCAAAAGTCTACGGAAAGCAAATAGATAGTTCCTCCCAAGTAGTTATGGTCTTTGTAGTTTTGCCGCTACATGCCAGGATCTAGGAATCTTGTCCAAAGTATGAAAAAAAGCATGGACCCACTCATCCTTGGGTCATGATTCCCACATGGCCTAACATTTCATCAAATGACCAGTGGTGTCATTCTTCCAATCCTATCTCCTAGCATGATAGATATCTAAATCACCGAAGCATGCCATAATTAATCTTTGACACTATGCCCATTCGTGGATTGTCTATTTGTGAGTCCCCCACCAGCATGTTGGGGTGACCTTCAATGCTTCCTCCAGTGCCAAAAACCTATGTGGTTCAACCACTTTCTCTTCAAATTATTTTAGGAATCCAGACAAATCTGGTAGCCCCTCATATATTGGCAACTCGATAATGTCATTTGCAATGTGATGTAGGGATTGTGTGACCAATCCACACTTCCTTTTTCTTCCTAGCAAACCGAACTTATTGGTGGGGTCCATCTTCTTCGATCATCACACCTACACGAGCGACAACAACAACATCGACAGCCTAGGTTCTAGGTTCTTCTAGAATCATCACAACCATTGGTCCTTGATTCTAGTTTTGAGCTTGGTATAGGGGTGTATTATGATTCGACGATGGGTTCATAAGATGATTTTGAGTCTGTAGTGTTATCTGATTCTAATTCTACAATGGATACTAGTTCTATACTTGGTTTTGGTTTTGGAACTAGTTTTCTAACTGAGGGATGTTTTTTGCCTACCCTTTCGTAATCAACTGAGGGAAATTTTCAACATTATGCTCACTTGTTGCATAGTATGTACACTGCGCATGAAGACACTCCCTCTGGTAGTGCCCAAATACTCCATAGGTGTAACACTGGATTGATTCTCTACCTCATGCTCCCCCTTGTCCAAATCCACTTTGTCGTCCCCTAAATCCTTGTCGAAATACTCCTTGCCGCTAGTACTGTGGTTGAGCTGCCTACTAATATTGTGGTTGGGCTAGCTGCTGCTGGGGATTTAGTTGCTGATGAACGTAGTGTGCCACTTGAACATACTATGGATGAGGCTAAGTGATCGACAATTGATTGTATTGTGGTCATGGAGCAAACTATGGTTATGCTACAAATTGTGGCTGCGGTGCGAACTGTGGCTGTGACTGTGACGGAATAAATTGCATTTGTGGAGGTGATGTATACTACACCTGGGATGTTGGCCACACCATCTGGGATGAGGCTACATGTTATCTCCCAAAATAAATTTATTTTCCTTAAGTTCACACAAAATAATTTCTTTTGATAGTATGAAGGATTTAACGCATGCAATGAGGGATATGAATATCACTGACAGTTTGAAAGCCTTTGTTTTCTGATTTTGATGAAAATATCACCATGATGTAGCTTTCACTGGCTTAGGTGAGGATTAGAACATCTCATTAGCCACCAAAATTTGGGAGATAGATAATAGGTGGAAAACCTTTTCGGCGGTTAGGTGTATTGTTGAAACGTTTTGAACACCATCGGAGCATTTTTTAACAGCGATCGGAGGTTTTAAGGACTATGGATCGGTAAGTTAAAGCTGAAAGTTTCTGCAATGTTGGTGTCAGAACTTGAAAACACTAACCATAGGTGAAATAGTCCATTGCAAAGCCGCAATGGCTGAAGCAAAATAAACTACGGGTTCCACGAGCAGATAAAAAATTTTGCGTCGGATCTTGGAATCACTAGCCATCAGAGAGCTTGTTCCCTAAGGAGCCATAATGGCAGGAAACAGAAGGACTAAATAGCGGTGACTTAAAGTTAAAAGTTTTTACAGTGTCGACAACGAAACTTGAAAGGACTAACGATCGGCGAGATAATGCACTAGGGAGCCGCAACGACAGAAGAAAAATAGACTAAGGCTTCGGATAAATGTAAAATATTTTGATAGTGAGACAATAGAAGATCATCAGTGATCGAAATACGTACAGACTACAGATCAGCGAGTTAGTCCTTTGAGGAGCCACAACGGTGGAAGAAAGGCAGACTACGGGTTCCGAAGACAATACAGACTCATCAACGATCGGAGGTTCTAAGGGCTACAGATTGGCGAGATAAAGCCAAGCAGCTCCACAGTGTCGGTGAGGCGACGTACAAGGATTCCGATCAATCAGAAAAATCATTTCAAGTAATAGTTGCATGCATCGGTGAATAACAATACTGTCCATCAGCAGCATAGAATACTAATTCCCTGATTCCTTCATCAATCAACTTCTGGAAACAATACAATTAATTTGTTTCACCTTCAAACCTATGACACGGTTCAGATAAAAGGTTTCGATGCATAAGTATTTCAGCTCCCAAGCACCGACAAGCTAGTGATGGAGAGCGCTAGTGCTAATATTTGGAGCATCAGTGGCACAGAAGACAAAACTTTTGATTAGTGACTACGACAACAAGATAGAGTAAAATCCAGTGGATTAAACAAGAAAAATCGCTTCAGTTAACTATTGAAACACTGGTTGTTGGTGACAATTTCACAGTGAACTAGCAGTGGTGGTTACCAGTGACCATTTCAGTTATTTAAAATTCACTCAGTGAACTAGATCTTCACACTAGATAAACAAATATTTGGTAAGGGTTTGAAGCCCTAATCTTGAAAAACTATTACTTTCAATTATTTTTTGTGTAAATAGATCTAATTTTCAGGGTCTGTCATTTTTGTAGAAGGCTATAAAGCCCATGATTAATTTATCAATAAAGGGTTTGACTTTGGGGATTTGTAAACCTATTCTATTATCAAGCGTCTCATCTGGTTTATTCACAATATAATCTCTTTTGTTGTGATCTGTTCATCCATCATCTCTTTCTTTACTGTATTTATGCCTGAATGTGCATTTAGGTCATTTTCAGATTTATGAAGGAGCCGATAGCTGTCATCCTATTGATTTATTAGTGATATTTGATTTATAAATACCATCCTCATTAGGTCTTAGCCATTTATATGCATTTTTTATGTGTGTAAGTCTACCAACTTGGTGAGTTCTCCATCCCTGCACCTTTTTGTTAAACTACTAAACAAGTTGTAACTAAAAGACTTGTAATTGAGTGAGCTTCATCCATGTCTTGAGAGTGGGAGGTTATATAGGTTATCTGGCTTGAACCATATTAGAAAACCCTAAAAATATTTTAAGTTACCAGGAATCCTTGAGCTACAACCTAGATGAGTTTCCTGGAGTGATAACAAAGTGGCACCGTTATCGGCCAGAGGAGATTGAAGCTCAACTTCACTGGGAGACAACATAGATCCATGCTTTGATGATAGACAAAGCTTGGACACTATTACAGTTGTAATCATATATCCGGTGAATCCATTGATATAAGGTGGCTTCCAGAGGACTACGTACCAGAGAAAACCCTAAGGGGCCACTAGCAACACCAGTTTCAGATCCAAAAGAAATTTTGAGGAAAGCTACATATTTACTAAGACAAACTAGCAGTGTTGCACAAAAAGATACATCAGGTAATTCAAGAAATATTTCTGCTGTTATTTATTTTGCTGAAACTCTTAATCCCCAGGAATTTTTAGATACATAAAAAAAAAATAGGGTTCGGCATCTTCAAGCACTGTTCCTTGTGAAGATCTCATCCCTGGCGACTCCATGAAAGATGAATTTAGTGGTGACTCCAAAATATCAATATGTCAAAAGCATTTGCTGCTCTTTTGGCTTGTAGGTTTTCACCTCTTGACTTCTCTTCCACTCCTAGTTTCCCACATCCAGTGCCTGATATGTCCGAATGGGGAGATTTTTTACCTGTCTTCAAGGAGGAGGAAGAAGACAATCCTACATAACACCTCCTCAAGTTTCACAAATGGGTGGATATCTTAGATCAACAACATGAAGATGTTCATGTATTCATTATATGGTAATGCACGTCAGTGGTATTTTTCTTTACCTCCTTCCAACATTTCATCATTGAAATATTTTCACCGAGCATTCACTGAGCACTGTAAAAGGTACTATTCAGAGGAGTTTCCATTTGATCATTGTCGTGAAGAATATAAGTCGCATTCTTAGGATGAAAGGGTAAATAGAGGAGAATATCTCCCTCAAGAGCTACCTCATCTCTCTTATGATCTTCACAATGAGGTACTTTCCCATAAACATAAACTAGAAATGAATTATAAAGGAGTTGAAGGTTTTCCTACCATAATTAAATATGATTGTGTTGAATCTGAGGGATTGATTTATTTAACTACACATCGAAATGATCAGCTTTCTGCTGGCCAAACAATCATTGAAATTAGTCAGGCTAGCTCACAGTTTCCAGATTTGCAAATCAAGGAAAGTTGCAATAACCAAGAGGAGCAACATTTTTAGGGACTATCTAATCTCCAACTAGAACATCAAGAAGATATTCCTTCTCCTTATGAACATGTTGCTTCAAATCATGACAAGGAACTAGGTAATATTTTTCCAGAAGTGTTTCAAAATTTTATTGTTGATACTCATATACAAGAACCTTCATTCATTGTCATTAGGATATTATCTTGATGCTCCTATATTCAACAAATACAGTGATGCAGAAGAAGAGTTTAAAATTTGTGAAGACTTATTGTTTACACAAAGTTCATCTAGTTCTTCTTTTCAACAGAGAGATGATAAAAAATGTCGTCATGCTATGATAGATGCTTGTTACGAATCTACTGCTGAAAATTCCAATACATATATTTTTAGTTTTGGTATATCCTATAAAGATATTATTGTGGAAGAGAAAATTGTTAGTTGTGATAAGCCAGCCTATCATCATGATGAATTTAGATTATGTGAAGGGGAGCAGAAAATTTTGTTAGATTTTTATCATATAAGCTACCATTATGATATTAGGATATTTAACTGAGAGAATAACATGCACAACAATAAAACACAAGCACAACACAAGAGATAAGAGACACAAAGAATTTTCCTCGGGGAAACCATAAAGGAGAAAACCCCATAACTTCCTTAGAGATAGAATCAACACCAAAGGTAAAACCTAAAAAAATAAAGATGATCTCCCAACAACAGCAGTCTCTCTCTCTCTCACACCAAGAGAGATTCTTCTCTCTCACTCATGCACCCCAACGAGTGAGTGTTTGTATCCTAAATAGAGAGACTCACTCTCTATTTATATTCTTCCATTCACTTGGAACCCACTCCATCATGTCGGCCTCACTTAACAATTACTTACTAGAGCCTACATCTCTAGGAGTGTCTAATAACCCTAGTGCCCCACCACTTGTGGGGAATTTGCCTCCTCCGACCAATAGGAGGGTAAAACAATGGTGGGGACTATTGCCCTGAATTACAATGACTCACCTAGGGTCGACTTCACTAGAATAGTCTAATAACCCAAGGGCCCCATAACTGTGGGGACTTTAACCCTTCACCAATAGGAGGGTTACCCAAAATGACTTGACATGACTTTCTAATTATAGAAACTTCTAGGAATAAACATTGGGGTATGACATGACTCAAGTACATCACAAATACATTCCAAAATAAACATCGGGTTACAATACATAAGAAATATGGGTGAATACATTCTGGAGTTACAAATACATCAACACTCCCTCTTAACTAGGAAGGTATTCTCTCGACACAATTTATCAACATAAGTATTCTTCTCTGTATCATCTGGATCATCATTGAGTTCTCATCATATTCATCTTCAAGTCATCTTCATCTGGATCTGGATCATCACTCGATATGGATCATCATCATTGGATCTAGATCATCACTCGATCTGGATCATCATCACTGAATCTAGATCATCACTCGATCTAGATCATCATCATCACTAGATCTAGATCATCACTCAATCTCAATCATCATTGGACATCATCACTGGATCTGGATCATCACTGGACATCATTATGGGATCTAGATCATCACTCGATCTGGATCATCACGGGATCTGGATCATCACTCAATCTGGATCATCATTGCTATATCATCTTCACTGGATCCGGATCATTGCTTGATCTGGATCATCACAGGTGCTATCTCATGATTCTTCTTGTCATAGGAAGTTCTACAGAGCCATCCCTTTTTCATGGTGGTTGTAGGCCTAACCTCCATGTAGGTCTTCTTCAGCACTTATATCTGACCTACTTGTCAGAAAGGCACAGTACTCACATCCATCCAGGCTAGAACCACATCCTACCACAATGATGGAAGATCTCTGTTCTTCCATCCAGGCCGGAACCACATCCTGCTCACAATGATGGAAGAGTTATGTACTTCCATCCAGGCTAGAACCACATCCTACCACAATGATGGAAGATTTTCGTACTTTCATCCAGGATGGAACCACATCCTACCACAATGATGAGAGATATATGTTCTTCCATCTAGGACGGAACCACATCCCACCACAATGATGAAAGAATCTTGTCCAGGATGGAACACATATTGCTCACAATGATTAAATATTTATGCACTTACATTCATCTAGGAGGGAACACATACTGCTCACAATGATGAAAAGGCTCTACACTTACATCCATCCAGGTGGGAACACATCCTGACCACAATGATGGAAGGGCTTTGCACTCATATCTGATCTTGTAGGAACCAATCCTATATTCACATCAAGAAGGCCAACATTCCTCCTTGACTAAGCTACCTGGTAACTGACTAGGTGCCTCCATTCTCCTAGAGAATGGCAGTTGCCCTTACATCTAACCTGCTCATCGGAATGGCCAACACTCACATCTGACATGGAAGGAACTTAATCCTTTAGCCATGACAGAATGGTTCAGCCCTTACATTTGATCAAGTGGGAACACATCCCTCTATCACATCATAATGGCTTCTCAGTCCTAGACTAATTTTTCCTGGTAACTGACGAGGTACCTCTATTTCCAGCATGGCAATTTCCTTTACATCTATCTAGCTCGATAGAATGGATAGCACTCACATATGACATGGAAGGAACCAATCCTCTCACCATGATAGAATGGCTCAGCCCTTATATCTAACCTACTCATCAGAATGGCTATGGATCTCATCACTCATATCTGACATGGAAGGAATCGATCCTCTCACCATGACAGAATGGCTCATCCCTTACATTTGACCATGGAAGGAACCAATCCTCTCACCATGTCAGAATGGTTATGGGTGTCATCACTTTCCCTGGGAGGAAACCTCGATCTAGAGAACACCCAGCTTCTCCCTGAAGTACTCAAACTTCAGTCTAGCTAATGGCTTTGTCAATACATTGGCTATCTGTTCCTTCGTCACAACATACTGGATCTTCACTACTCCCCTCTGCACCATATCCCTGATATAGTGATACTTGATATCGATACGCTTATGACTTGTCATCGAACACTGGATTCTCTGACAACTTCACGCAACTATGGTTGTCACAATGTATATAGTTAGCATCCAACTAGAGATCAAATAAATCAGACAATAGCTTCCATAGCCATACTGCCTCACATCTATCTGAACAAGATACGACATACTCTGCTTCAGCTGTACTCAGTGCCACCAAGGATTGCTTTCTGCTAAACCAAGAGATCACACCTGATCCCATACTGAAGCAACACAATAAAGTTCTCTTCCTATCGATGGCACTTCCTGACCAATCTGAATCAACATAAACCTCCAGGTTAAGATTCTGATTCACATCGTACTTGAACCCATAATCAATTGTACCCTTTAGGTACCTCAGGATATGCTTTGCAGCAGTCAAGTGAACATGTCTTGGATCTGTCAAGAACTGGCTCAAGGTGTTCATATCAAAGCAAATATCTATTTTCATTTTCATCAGGTACATCAAGGACCCAATCATTCGACGATACATTTTAGCATCAACCATCTCTGATGAAGCATCACTTAATAGCTTTAGGTTTGATGCCATAGGTGTGGTCATGCAGTCCATCATCCTTAACTTATTTAGGATCTCTACTACATACTTCCCTTGTCCACATCTCCATGCCTAGAAAAGAGTGGATCAAAACATAACCGGAGCATCACTGGTCTTTCAACTTCAACCTTAAGGCAAAGGTTGGAATCCACTTTACTCTTAGTAAAGCCTAGAGTCATCAGTAAACTATCCATCCTATCGTACCATGTCGAAACACGGGATCTTCTACAGTCACTCCCTCTGAAGCATCATACTCCCTCTATCTTTTGTACTCTATGCATTGAAACATTCTATACCAGAGTAACAAGTAGCTTCCTATGCTACTGATCTTCTATGTATCTATCTAGGATCACTGAATACCAAGATCCTCTATCTTGAATTTTTTCAAAAGTTTATCTTGCACCCATCTATGAGCTTGTCATCCTTTATCAACCTTGTAGCAAAGGTTCAGATCTTCATCAAGCTCCTCATGTATGTGTTATCCCATGGGTGTCTTCTGAGCTCATACAAAGTCTTCTTTCATTTGCACACATGATTCTGCCTGTCATGTGTCTCAACTCCCACTGGCTGCAAATGTCTCTTCGAATATTTCCTTGTATCCCATGATGTTTCCATCTGTTTCATGATGGAACTACGAACTTCCCTTCATGTATCGATACTACATCCTAGACATCATTCTTCTTGAACTGATATTCCCTTTCTTCTTGGAAGATTATGCACCAATGATGTCATTGTATTCATCATATTATTTTTCATCATTGAATTGTTGTCACTTGTTCTCTGGAACAAGTCTTATCCTTCTTTTCTTGTAGGCAATTATGTATGTGATCTTTCCTACAAGTCAAATGCATTTGTATGGTTAGAAAATTTTCATAAGGAATATTCATACTGACAAATTCTTATGCATAAATATATGATCATGCAACTACTTTAGCCAATACAACATTCATCCATATCTCACGGAAAATTTTCTAGATGCCTTCCATCTCTACCAGGACAACATTGAGATTGTGCACTAATCCAATATGTCAACAAAGAGGTTTCATTCTAGATAAGTAGCAATGGAGAGTTGTATAGCACCATGAGCTACTTACCCATCACATGCATATTAGTAGTGTACTATCATTAATGCAGACATTCTATCATGCATAATACATCAACTAAATATAAACAAATGCATAACAAAATAATATCATGAAATAACAATTGAATACTTATCTTTATTTGTTTCATGGGTATACTCCTTCTTGAGCCTTCAGCTTCATCATCTTCTTCATTCATAATAGCATCGTTTCTTACCCAAATACTAAGATGGATAAGGGGTTCTTCAAGAGTTGAGTTCTTCGTATTCCTCATCTCTTGAGGGATCTTCTTTCGATGGTGAGAGTTTGATCTTCATCTGCTCCCATCTTCTTGTTAAATTTTCATATGTTAAGCTAGATCATTAGTATTTCATTTCGAATTCATAACAAAAGCATATAAACAGGATCACCGAAAGATAGACAAGCACAAACATACAAAAGGAACACAAAGATTTATCCTAGGAAAACCCTAAAGGGAAAAACCCAGCAAAAGCTTCCTCAATATAGAAGCCCCAAAAAGATAAAAGGTAAAAGCAATAAGGAGATCAAAGCCCGATCCTCCTCCTTCTCCAGCTACTCTTCTCTTCTCCACTAATGCACTACACAAGTGAGAGTGTGTGTGTGTTCCAAATGAGGAGCACTACACCTCTATTTATATTCATCTGTTCACTTAAGTTAACTCATTTGACATGTAGGCTCAAGTTAAATCATGTAGGCTCGAGTTACACATGTAGGGTCAAGTAACCACATTGGGGTGCTGATGACCCACCTTTACAATTAGAGGGGACTACCTCATTACTCTTATTAGTTCTTCTAATTAGGAGCATCGGGGTATAATGTAATACAAGTGGTTCTCTCGGTAAGACCATCGGGGACCACAAAAAGATACATATATAATATTCTTCGAAGTTACAATATTTCAACACTCCCCCTTAACAAGAAGGGTATTCTACAGCAACATCAACAACAAGAAGAGTAGAGATAGGATACATCATCAACATCAGCAGGGTAACAGATCTATAAATCATTGGAATCTTTTCAACATCATGTGGTCTTCATCTTCAATCTTTAGTCTTCATCATCATTAATTCTTTGACTGCTTCGATCAGCAACATCTTCAGCATTTTGATCTTTCAATTAGTAACAACATATTCAACACTTGGAGCTTTTGATCAGCAACAACTTCAGTACTTTGACTATTTGATCAGCAACAACATCTTCAGCATTTCGACCTTTCGATTAGCAACATATTTAGCACTTCGACTTTTCGATCAGCAACAACATCTTCAGCATTTTGTCCTTTCGATCAGCAACATCTTCAGCACTTTGAATTTTTTATCAGCAACAACATCTTTAGCACCTTGACCTTTCGATCAGCAGCAAAATCTTTAGCACTTTTGACCTCTCGATCAGAAATATCATCATCAACAATTTGACCTATTGATTAGCAGCAACATCTTCAGCACTTTGACCTCTCGATCAGCAATATCATCATCAACACTTTGACCTTTCGATCAGCATTAACATCATCATCATCATATTCTGATCTATCAATCATAATCATCATCACATTCTGATCTTTTGATTAGAAACATCATCATCATATTCTGATCTTTCGATCAGAAACATCATCAACATACTCTGATCTTTCGATCAAAAACATCATAATCATAGTGCATCATCATCATACTCTAATCTTTAGATCAGTATGTCATCATCATCATACTCTCATCTTTCAATCAGTATATCATCATCATCATACTCTCATCTTTTGATCAGTACGTCATCATCATGCTCTGATATCTCGATCAGTATGTCATCATCATCATACTCTAATCTTTCAATCAGTACGACATCATCATCATTAGCAACAACCTACAAACCATAACTCAAAGACAAAAATTCTTTGGATCAACTTTGGACTTAAATTCCAAGGATGATACAATCCCACCACATTCTCGACAACCGAAGTTACCGGATTGATTACAAGAGAATCAGTCCCTATCACTTTAGGACGAAGTCCAAGGATGATGCAATCCTACCACATTCTTGAGGACCGAAGCCATTGGATTGATTACAGGAGAATCAATCCCTATCACTTTAGGACTATGTCCAAGGACGATGCAATCCTACCACATTCTCGAGGACCGAAGCCACCGGATTGATTATGGGAGAATCAGTCCCTATAACTTTAGGACTATGTCCAAGGATGATGCAATCCTACCACATTCTTGAGGACCGAAGCTACCAGATTGATTACGGGAAAATCAGTCCCTATCAGTTTAGGACTATGTCCAAGGATGATGCAATCCTACCACATTCTTGAGGACCAAAGCCACTGAATTGATTACGGGAGAATCAGTCCCATTCATTTTAGGACGATGTCCAAGGATGATGAAATCCTACCACATTCTTGAGGACCGAGGTCACCGAATATATTATGGACAAATGTCCCAGGATGATACAATCCCTCTTCAATATTCTCGAAGACCGAGGTCTCCGGATCACTTTAGGGTAGGTCTCCAGATCACTTTAGGGAAAGTGCCCAAGGATGATACAATCCCGTCACATTCTCGAGGACCAAGGTCACCGGATCTATTATGGACAGATGTCCCAGGATGATACAATTCCTCTTCATTCTTGGAGACCAAGGTATTCGGATCACTTTAGGGCAAGTTCCCAAGGATGATACAATCCCATCATGTTCTTGAGGACTAAGGTCACTGGATCTATTATGGACAGATGTCCCAGGATGATACAATCCCTCTTCATTCTCAAAGACTGAGGTCTCTGGGTCACTTTAGGGAAAGTTCCTATGGATGATACAATCCCACTGCAATCATCACTACTCCCCCTTTCGAGGAAGGTCCTTTCGAACAACACCAAGCTTGTCCTGAAGGTGTTCAAACTTTACTTGAGATAGAGGCTTGGTCAGTACATCATCATCCAAATAATCATAATCTACATCTTCAGTATGTGAATACTAAACTATCACCATCTGTATCTCTAGTATGTGAATACTAAAACATCATCATCTGCATCTTATCTCGTATGTAGAAATACCAGATTTCTATGTGTTATGACGGAACACAGGGTTCTCTATCATCACAACTCTGGTTATCACATAGAATCATTGTAGTATCCATCTTCAGGTCAAAGAAACCTGATATCATATTCTGAAGCCATATGGCTTCGCAACTTAGCAGAGCAATCTTCTATGTATTCTGCTTCAGTCGTGCTAAGAGAAACACTGGACTGCTTCCTGATAAACCACGAACTCATAGCACATCCCAGACTGTAACATCCACTTGAAGTGCTTTTTATGTCTGAGATACTTCCGGCCCAATCTACATCTATGTAGCCATACAATATATAGTCATATCTACCATCATAGTATATACCAAAGTCTATAGTCCCTTTCAGATACCTCATCACATGTTTTGCAGCTACTAAGTGAACCCATCTTGGTTGAACAAGAAATTGACTCAAGGTATTCACAGCAAAACAAATGTCTGGTCTGGTATTTGTTAAGTACATTAATGACCCAATGATCCGTCTGTAATGAGTCACATCCACTAACTCTTATGATTCATCGCCTAACAGCTTCAGGTTGGAATCCATAGGAGTAGCCATGGCTTTGCATTCCAACATATTGAATCTCTTCAATATCTCTACCGTATACTTTCCCTGTGATAGGTATAACTCCCGATTCAATTTATTCCTTTGCTAATGCATATACTTATACAAATCATATGATGGTTGTGTTTCACCTTCCGCCCATCCTTTTCGGCTTCCTACTATTCAGATTTATTTATTTATTTACAATATATAATCCCTGATGGATTATATTCTAACAATCCCCCTCTTAATCTGAAGGGGTGTTCGTAAGTCCGAGCATGTTTCTGAATCTTTCAAACTTTTCTCGTCCAAGCGCTTTGGTGAAGATGTCTGGAACTTGATCATTTGTGGAACAATGTCGAAGATGGACTATCTTGGCCTCTACATGATGTCGAATCAAATGATACTTTGTGTTGATGTGTTTGGTTCGATCATGGAATCTAGGATTCTTAGCCAGCTTGATTGCAGAATTATTGTCGACCAACAATGGAGCAGATTTCTCTTGTTTTTCTTGCAAATCTTCAAGTATCTTCCTGAGCCATACTATTTCTTTTGTTGCTTCAGCTACAGCCACATATTCTACTTCTATTGTTGAATCTGCCGGAACTGACTGTTTGCGCGATCTCCATGAGACAGCTGCTGATCCAAGACTCATAGTGTATCTAGAAGTTGATACTTCTGTCTCCTTATCGCCATAAAAATCTAAATATGAGTACCCAATAAGTTTGAAGTCATCCACTTTAGAGTACTTGAGTCCAACGTCTTGAGTCCCCTTCAAGTATCTTAGAACTCTTTCTGCAGCTGACCAGTGTCCTTCACAAGGTTTATGCATGAACCTTGAAAGTATGCCAACAGCATAAGAAATATATGGTCTAGTTGTTGTAAGGTAGATAAGACTTCCTACAAGTTGTCGATACTTGGTCGCATCCTCAAATTCTTTTCCTTCGCTTGATGTGAGCTTCATTTTCTGTTCCATTGGAGTAGATATAGGGTTGGATTCTGTCATGCAAAATTTTTTTAGTAGTTCTCCAACATATTTTTTCTGAGATAGGAATATGTACTCAGGATGTTGAGTGACTTCAATTCCTAAGTAATATAGAAGATGTCCCATATCTGTCATTTCAAAGATCTTTTTCAAATCTTTCTTTATGGATGATATATAGCTCTCATTGTTCCCTGTCATCAAAAGATCATCTACATACACCACAAGATACACAACAAATCTTCCAACTTTCTTTATAAACAGTGTTGCATCATCAAGATCAAAATGTTTTAAATTTAACTTCAAAAGATGCTCGGTTAACTTTTCATACCATGCGCGAGGTGCTTGTTTTAGGCCATACAAGGATTTGACAAGCTTGCATACCTTTTGTTCTTTTCCTTTCACAACAAAGCCTTCTGGCTGAGACATGAAGACATTCTCTTTCAAGTCTCCATTCAAGAAAGCAGTCTTCACATCCATCTGATGAAATTTCCACCCTTTCTAAGCAGCTAAAGAGAGTAAGGTACGGATGGTAGCCCATTTTGTTGTAGGAGAGAACGTTTCTTCATAGTCAATTCCTTCCTTCTGTGCATAGCCTTTTGCTACAAGCCTCGCTTTGTGCTTGTCAAGTGAGCCATCTGATCTGTATTTGTTCTTGTACACCCACTTGTAGCCAATTGGTTTGGTTCCAACTGGAGGGTCAACTAGCTTCCAAGTTCCATTCTTTATGAGTGCATCATACTCATTCTGCATAGCTTCTTTCCACTCAACTTGAGTAGAAGCTTCTTCTAAGGAAGTTGGTTCAAAGTTAGTAGATAAATTAAATTCACAATCAAATGATACATCCATGTCATCACCTGAATTATCTGCTCCTCCTCCATCTTCATGTCTTTTCGAACTTCTCATTCCCATCTTTCCAACTTCATCTGGATGGACACTTTCAAGTGTCTTTGTGGCCCATTTAGGAATCTTTCGTGATGGTTCTGGTTGATCTATTGGTGGTGCTTCATCATTGATTGAGAGTCTTTCAATTCTCTCAATCACATCATCCAATTGAGTCTCTTGATCAGGTGAAGTAGCAGGAAATTCTTCATGTGGGGGAGTTGGTGCTTCATATGGAAATTCCAAAGGTTGATCCAGAATAGGAATCCCCCCTTCAAGGTTTGGAATTTCATATTCATTTTCAGAATATGTCTTTGGATGAGGATAACTTTCCAAATGATCAAGCTGTCTCTCAATGGACTGGTCATTTTTATTAGTCTCAATAAAAATGACATCTCTGGAAATAACAAATTTCTTGTTTACCTCATCATACAAATGGTATGCCTTGGAGTATTCTTCGTACCCCAAGAAGATACATTTTCTGCTTCGAGCACCAAGCTTGTTTCTTTGCTCCTTTGGAATCAAGGCATAACAGGTGGAACCAAAAACTCTGAGATGCCTGATTGAAGGGAGATGGCCAAACCACATTTCATGTGGAGTCTTCTTATCAAGACAATTTGAGGGACTTCTATTTCTCAAATAGGCTGCACATTTTACTGCATCACCCCAAAACATTAGTTTTACATTCTTGAAAAACATCATTGAGCGAACCATATTCATTATGGTTCTATTCATTCTTTCTGCTACACTGTTTTGTTGAGGATTGTAGGGAATTGTAGTCTGATGTGCAATTCCATGTTGGCGAAGATAATTTTCAAAAGCATTTGAAGTGTATTCTTTCCCATTATCAGTACGAATTGTACCAATTTTTTATTATGCTTGTTTTTCTATCAATGCATGAAAGTCTTTGAATGTTTGAAATGCTTCTGATTTTGTCTTTAAACAGTAAATCCAGCACATTCTTGAGTAGTCATCAACAAATGTCATAAAATACTTATTCCCATTTGCTGAAGGAGTTAGCATTGGGCCACATAAATCAGAATGTACTAATTCTAATTTCCTACTTGCTCTGAAATTAGATTCATGGAATGGCAACTTACTATGTTTCCCTAATATACATGCATCACATTTTTTCTTCTCTTTGGGAATGGTGGGCAAACCAAATACACCATTCTTTCTCAACAAACGAAGACTGTTATAATTTAGATGACCAAATCTTGCATGCCACAATGAACTAGATGACAAATTACCTTCTCCATGCTGAGAGAGGTAGGCATAGTTCTGAATTCTTGCAGATGAACCCTTTAGCTTCAGTAGCTTCCCATCTTCGTATCTAGTCATGATGACTTGGTTGTCAGAGGAATTTCTTATTTCTACAATTCCATCAAACATGTGGATGGAATGGCTTCACTGTCAAATCTCCACCAAGGATAGCAGGCTTCTCTGCAACTCTGGAAGATAGAGAACATTCTTCAACAAGAATTCAGGGAATCCAGGCATCTTCAGTCGAATGGTGCCCGTTCCCTTTGGTTTAAGACTTGACTTATCTGCAAAGTAAACTATGCCATCTATTGTTTCATTAAGTTCTTCAAAATAGTCTTTTCTAAATGTCATGTGTGATGTTGCACCAGTATCAAGCAACCAACAATTTTTGTAAGATGAAAGTGAAGTCATTTCATTAATTCCAAGATTACAATGTGCAACAATACAATGAGCAGAATCAGAAGATTTACTAGCATCTTGGTTCTTATTATCATCTTTCTTCTAGTTATGATTGTCTTTGATGGAGTCCCATGAAGCCCAACACTGATCTGATGTGTGCCCAGTCTTTCCACAACACTTGCACTGCAAATCTGATCTTTTGCTGAAGTTGTTTCTGTCCCCTCTACCTCTGAAGTTTCTTCTTCCTCTACCTCTCTTGCTGGTTTCTCCTTTGGGATGATCTTTGCTAGAGAGAGTGCCACCAACTATTGATGCCAAAGATTGCATCTTTTACAACTGTTAGTGTAATTTACAATAATGAACTTGATATGACAAAGATAAATAGAAAAACAATAACTTTGCAGGTCTACAGTCTCTGCCAAGGTGAATACAATGCAATCTTTAGGTAAGCATACACAAGCTTCTTCAATATACAAAATATATGAGCCTAAAATACATAGCAGTATTCCTTTTTATACAATATATACTCTACAGAATATGTTATGCATGGAGGCACCAGAAGCTAATATATTAGTGTGCAAAGGATATACGTGCAAAAAAATCAAGCACCAAACTATATGCTTCTGTAAAATCAAGTGATTAGCAGCATCAATTGTCTGGAACTCTTGAGATCGCAGCAACAATATTCACATGGAAATTGCAGCTCATACAACAGACTCACTCTATTCAGGCTCATACATCAACCGTATCACCTCTTTTACTGCATATGAAAAACATTCACAAAATTTCCAGTTAAACTTCCAGGAAAATAGCTAGGGTAGAGATTAGGGTTTGTGTATTCCCAAAACACATTAGCTTCAACACATGTAGTTGGCTTAACCAACGCAGGCATCTAGCTCAACACAAATATCTCCAACACAGGCTATCTCCAACGCAGCATGCATGCAGTCTTCACGCAAGCAGCATACTCACGCTCTGGAGAAAAAAAAACTTGAGTCTCCAACGGTCTTGAAAAAAACTTGAGTCTTCACTCTCTTGAAAAAAGCTTGAATCTACATTGTCAAACCTCACTTAGTTTTCCAAAAATCAGTCAGAACGCACATAGTATATCAGTCTATTTATTAATTCAAAGTCATCAATGGGATTTCCTCCATCTCGAATCACTCTCTTCCTCTTCAAGGAAGGAGCTCTCCACAACAATGATGCTACTCTGCTCCCATAAAAAGTAATCGCCAATTAAACAACAAGATTCATACAAACGAATAAGTTCTCCCATGAGGATACATAATTCAAACTTAATGTTCACTTAAGTATTGGTACAATTACCAGCGTTGTATGGAGGGTTGCATCACATGTGGAAACCACCCATGATTATTAAATAAAGATAGTCTCGACAGCAGTAGAGTCAACATATAATGGAGTGATGAGGAATGAAGAGATGGCCCGCAAAAATTAGGGTTTCCAAGCACAGAAATTGCAGCACTCTTCAAGCATAGAAATCGTTTTACCTCCACGTAGCTGAATCAACAGCTTCACAGGTGATGGTGTGTAGCTTCACGCAGATGTAAAGGCATGATCCTTATCCTTCAATCATCGGTCTTCAACAGGCAGTTGAAGTTGCAGGCGCTCTCATAATATTTGTTATCAATACGGCAGTCTCATGTCCCGGCAACGGAACCAGCAACAAGACTCATCATATTAAAGTGTACACACAATATATTGAATATTTCTTCTTTGCAGACCGCAACACACAATATATTGGCTCTCAAACAGTACTCACATTTTAACTTGCAGCTTAAATTGTGAATCTAAAAAAATGACTTCATATATTTGAGCATAAATCACAATAATTCCACAATTGATGGAGAATGTCTTAGCAGGTGGTGGAGTGGTAACAATGAAATAGTGAGAATAATCACAGCAGAAGAGTGGGAGCACGATGAGACAGTTTAGAAATTTGTAGCAGTAGGATGCATGAAACGGTGATAAAGAGAATGCATCTCCAAAATTAGGGTTTCTAGCAAAACGCAGGGAAACAATGTCAAACACACCAGTCTTCATGAGGTTAGGGTTTCTAGCAAACAGAGTCTTCAACTCTCATGCACAGTAATAATATGCACTCAGAGAATATGCCAGACTGGCAAATTCTAGACTGCGGGAAGAAATTATTGAAACGTCTCCTGGCAAGAGGACGCAGAGGGCATATGCCAGAGCTGAGCCAGTAGAGGAAGCAGGAGAATGGTAGGCAGACTGGCAGGCACACAGGCAGGAGTTATGGATCTCTGATACCACTGATAGGTATAACTCATGATTCAATTTATTCCTTTGCTAATGCCTATACTTATACAAATCATATGACGGTTGTGTTTCACCTTTCGCCCAGCCTTTTCGGCTTCCTACTATTCAAATTTATTTATTTATTTACAAGATATAATCCCTGATGGATTATATTCTAACACCCTGGTTGATAAAGATTCCTTCTGAACTTTGCCATACTTCTAGACCTAGGAAACAATGCATTAACTCAAGGTATTTCATCTCAAATTCTTCTACTAGTTTCTTCTTGCTTTCTACAATCTGTTTCTCATTGGCTGTCAAGTATAAGTCATCCACATATAGTATGATAGGTTCATCTTCTACAACCTTGTAGTAAAGGTTAGAATTGACTTTACTCTTGGAAAATCCTATGCTTGTCAAGAAACTATCTATTCTTCCATACCAAGCTTTGGGAGCTTGCTTCAAGCCATAGAGGGCCTTCTTCATCTTGCATATGTGAGTCCATCTATCTTCAACTTCAAATCCTTATGACTATTTGATGTAAAAATCTTCCCCAATCATACCATTAAGGAAGGCTTGTCTGTACTTCATCATGGAAGCAACTACCATCATGGTTCTGAAGGAAGTGTACCTTGCTTCCTGGAGTAAGTGTCTCTTCAGAATTAATTCCCTCTTTCTTATAGAAACCTCTAGCCACAAGTATTTCCTTTATTCTATCAACAACATATTTTATCTTGCAAATCTATTTTTAGGATACCACATTCTTGCTTTCTGGTTTGAGTACTATATACCAAACATCATTCTAGTATTCTTTCATCATAACATCTTCCACGAGTTTGTATTGTCAGGTCATCAACATATCCTAGTCTTCTGCATTCAACCTTGAAGGTTGGAACCCACTTTACTCTTCATAAAGTCTCGATCCATCAGGAAGCTTTCGATCATGTCATACCATGTCGAACTCAGATATATTCTATAGTCACTCCCCCTGAAGTGGAGTATCATCTTCCCTCTTCATTCTGTATAGGTAGTTATATGCTTGATATATACTTCTAGTAGGTCTGGTCAATAGAGTATGTTATGTCATAGTCTATTCTTTTAGAGGAAAATCACGAACCTTTCTTTATACACTTGTTCTTGTAGATCCATAGATACTATGTACTTCCCTTTATGTCTCGAAATCATATCATATACATAATTCCCCATGATCAATAGTTATTCTTTGATCATAGCTTCTTTCATAGCATTGTTTTCTTCATCTTGAGTTATCTCTCATACCCATGGTGGTCTTCATCCTTCAAGGTGGATCTACCTCTCTCTGAATCTCTTTCTTTCATCATGGTGTCTCTGACCCTGGGAGCTTCATATTCATGTTTATTGGAGTGAATCTTGAATTGTCATCACTTGTTCTTCAGAACAAGTCTCATCCTTCTTTTATTGTAGGAGGTTGTACAGGACCTTTACTACAATTCAAATGGACCAGTTGCATAGTTAGAACTATTTCATAAAACATATGCATAATGACAAATTTTTATGCATCATGCAACTGTTTAGTCAATACAACATTCATCCATATCTCACATAAACTTTCTAGATGCCTTCCCTTTCTACCATGACATCATTGAGATTGTGTGCTAATCCAATATGTCAGCAAAGAGGTTTCATTCTAGATAAGTAGAAATGGAGAGATGTATAGCACCATGAGCTACTTACCCATCACATGCATATTAGTAGTATATTGTCATTAATGCAAACAGTCTATCATGCATAACACATCAACTAAATATAGTCAAATGCATAACAAAACAATATCATGCAATGAAAATTGAATACTTATCTTTTATTCATTTCATGGGTAGACTCCTTCTTGATCTATCTACTTCATCATCTTCTTCATTCATGACATCATCATTTCTCATCCAAATGATAATATGGATAAGAACTTCTTCAAAAATTGAGTTCTTCACATTCCTCGTCGCTTGAGGGATCTTCTTTGAATGGAGAGAGCTTGATATTAAATTGCTCCCATCTTCTTCTTCTTATAGTTAGATGAAATTAATCACTTCCTTCTGGCACACATTCCTCACATGAATGAATCACAAGATCCTGGGAGGCCATTCAAGGTGGCTATCACCACTTCTGCATTATCCACTTCTTCTTTTACCGCTCCAAGTTGTTCTGCATTCTAGAACTTCACATTCTTCAACTGTTTTCTCAAAGCCATATTCTGATTTAAGTTCTTATCTTCAAACATCTTCGGTGTATTTAGGTAAGACACTTGTGGCATAACTTGATTCATGATTGAGTCAACAATGATCTTCTTGGCCTTGATCAAGTTCTTCTTGTGTAAGGTTTTGGGCCTCATCTCCGTATGGAACTGGAACCTCTCTACTCATGTAGGTGTCCAATTCATTTTCTTCAGAAAGATCAAATACTTCCATGATTGGAAGTTGTCAACTTTAAAAAGCTTATCATCAAGCTGATGTGATAGATCACTTTGAAATGAGAACCTCAAATGCAAATAGCAAAAGATTAGATCTTACCGATTTTAGGTGTCTGTCCTGCTTCCGGAGCTAGCTAATTTAAGGTTTGTCAGAGAAAACCTAATTTTAAAAACTTGGAATATTTCAGATATGTTTGGATATAAATATAGATCTCTTCAAATGGAGCTGTCCAATGTACTCAGTTTCTGAAAACAGTGGAGGCAAGCTCCCGGAACAGGAAGCCCTAGTTTTCCAAATTCTTCTGCAGAAATGCCTGTCACTGTCTCTTTGATATCTCCGAAATTAATGCTCCTCTATGTATGAAATTTCGCAGTGAGGTAGCCTCGCATGTATTGGATCCAAAACCATAGGTTTCATCAGCATTGGTTTCACCAATTGGTATTTATGATCCTTTTCACAAGGTGACCTGTTACAGGACTATTCAGAACAGTGAAGTTGTACAGAATTCCACGTGTCACTGATTCATCTTATGAGTCTAATATTCAGATAATAGAAGTTAAAGTCCTTTGTATTTCTATAACATCTTTAAGAATTCTATTTGGAATTCTGTATCCCAAGATATAGCAATTTTCCCCAGGTGTCCTATTTAGGGATGAATTCTGGAAGAGGCTGGAACCCTAACTTGGAGGGATCATATCTCCCAGAATATAGCGAATATGAGGCTGAATGTTGGAAACAATGTACATCAGGATTGTATCTTCTACCTCTACAATTTTTAACTCCTGATCCTTCACCAATTTCGGAAAATAGAAAAAGTACCAAAACTTAGCAGTTTTAGTATTTAGGGTTTTTCTAGCTCGGGGTCAAACTAGGGTTTGACTTTCCTGGAGTTTCACCCAATTAAATTTCTTGATCCAGGTCTCTAAACTTCGATTTTGATGAGGAGAACAATCCTATGCCAGGCTCACTCAAAAATTCCTCTTATGTAGAAAGCCCTAATTTTCCACACCAAAACTGAAAATGCTCAGAATCGAATTTTGCTTCGACAAAAAGATGCACCCTTCAATGCAGAGTCAGTCTAGCCTTCTTTTTCAGATCGATTGTGGATAGAGACCCAAAAATTAAGAATCCCTATCTTCTATAGCTACACAATTTCTTCTTTCAGGGTGGCTCTGATACCATGTTAAATTTTCATATGCTAAGCTAGATCATTAGTATTTCATTTCGAATTCATAACAAAAGCATATAAACATGATCACTGAAAGATAGACAAGCACAACCATAAAAAAGCAACACAAAGATTTATATTGGGAAAACCCTAAAGGGAAAAACCTAGCAAAATATTCCTCAATATAGATGCCCCAAGAAGATAAAAGGTAAAACCAACAAGGAGATCAAAGCCTGATCCTTTTCCTTCTCCAGCTACTCTTCTCTTCTCCACTAATGCGCTACACAAGTGAGAGTGTGTGTGTGTTCCAAATGAGGAGCACTACACCTCTATTTATATTCATCCATTCACTTAAGTTAACTCATTTGACATGTAGGATTGAGTTAAATCATGTAGGCTCGAGTTACACATGTAGGCTCAAGTAACCAAACTGGGGTGCTGATGACCCACCTTTACAATTAGAGGGTACTACCTCATGACTCTTATTAGTTCTTCCGATTAGGAGTAGTAGGGTACAATGTAATACAAGTGGTTCTCTTGGTAAGACCATCGGGGACCACAAAAAGATAGATATAGAATATTCTTTGAAGTTACAATATTTCAACACTTCTCTTCTCTTAATATGAGTCGAGCTTCTTCTTCTTCTCAGAGTCTACTAAAGGTAATCACTTCCTTCTGGCACACATTCTTCAAATGAATGAATCACATGATCCCGGGAGGCCATTCAATATGGCTATCACTACTTCTTTTACTGCTTCAATTTGTTCTTTGATTTGAGAGACCCTTGTAAAGGATGATTGTATGGTCTCTGCATTCTGGATATTCACTTCCTTCAACTGGTTTCATAAGGTCATATTCTGATGTATGTCCTTCCCTTCAAATAGCTTGGTCAAGGAATCAAACATCATCGGTGTCTTTAGGAAATACACTTGTGGTACAAGTTGATCCGTGATTGAACCAACAATGATCTTCTTGTCCTTGACCAAGTTCTTCTTGTGTAAGGCTTCTAGCCTCATCTCCCTTTGGAACTGGAACCTCTCTACTCATGTAGGTGTCCAATTCATTTTCTTCAGAGAGATCATATATTTCCATGCTTGGAAGTTGTAAAATTCACCAAGATTATCATCAAGCTGATGTGATATATCACTTTGAAATGAGAACCTCAAATGAAAATAGCAAAGGATTGGATCTTACCGATTTGAGGTGTCCGTCCTGGTTCTCGATCTCGCTGATCTAGGGTTTGTCACAGAAACCCTAATTTTAAAAACTTGGAATATTTCATATCTGATTGGATAGATAGATATATCTCTTCAAATGGACCTGTGCAATGTACTCCTTTTCAGAAAACAGTGGAGGGAAGCTCCCGTAACAGGAAGCCCTAGTTTTCCAATTTCTTCTGCAGAAATTGTTGTCACTGTTTCTGTGATATCTCTGAAATTACTGATCCTCTAGGTCTGATATTTCACACTGACATAAAATTTCATGTCACTGATACAAAACCATAGGTTTCATCAGAATTGGTTTCACCAATTCCGATTTATGATCCTTTTCCCAAGGTTACGTATTATAGGACTGTTCAGAACAACAAAGTTGTACGGACTACCGTGTGTCAATGTTTTATCTTCTAGGTATGAAATTCAGACCAAAGAAATTAAATTACTTTCCATTTCTGGAACATATTCAGGAATTCCATTTGGACCTCTGTAGCCCAATCTGTAGCAATTATCCCCAGGTGTCCTGTTTAGGGATGAATTCTAGAAGAGGCTCGAACCCTCACTTGGAGGGATCATATCTCCTCGAATATAGTGAATATGATGATGAAGTTTGGACAAAGTTTTCATAAGGATTTTATATTCTTCCCTTGGAAGTTTCAGCTCTTGATCCTTCGTCAATCTTGGAATATAGAGAATGTACCAAAAATTAGTTGTTTTAGTATTTAGTGTTTTTCTAGCTCGAGGTCAAACTAGGGTTTGACTTTCCCAGAGTTTCACCCAACCAAATTTATTGATCCAGGTCTATAAACTTCAATTTTGATGATGAGAAAAATCCTATGTCGATCTCACTGAAAAAATCCTCTTTTGTATAAATCCCTAATTTTCGCATTGAAAACTAAAAATGCTCGGAATCGAATTTCGCTTCGACAGAAAGATGCGCCCTTCAATGTAGAGTCATCCTAGCATAGTTTTTCTGATGGAATGTGGAGAGAGACCCAAAAAGTAAGAATCCCTAGCTTTTGTAGCTACACAATGTCTTCTTCTTAGCTTAGCTCTGATACCATGTTAGACTTTTATCATATAAGCTACCATTATGATCTTAGGATCTTTAACTGAGAGAACAACATGCACAACAATAAAACAAAAGCACAACACAAGAGATAAGAGACACAAGGAATTTTATTCAGAGAAACCATAAAGGAGAAAACCCCACAACTTCCTCAGATATAGAATCAACATCATAGGTAAAACCCGAAAACATAAAGATGATCTCCCAACAGCAGCAGTCTCTCGCTCTCACACTGAGAGAGCTTCTTCTCTCTCACTCATGTGCCCCAATGAGTGAGTGTGTGTATCCTAAATAGAGAGACTCACTCTCTATTTATATTCTTCCATTCACTTGGAACCCACTCCATCATGTCGGCCTCACTTAACAATTACTTACTAGAGCCGACATCTCTAGGAGTGTCTAATAACCCTAATGCCCCACCACTTGTGGGGACTTTGCCTCCTCCGACCAATAGGAGGGTAACACAATGGTGGGGACTATTTCACTGACTTACAATGACTCACCTAGGGTCAAATTCACTAGAATAGTCTAATAACCCAAGGGCCCTATAACTGTGGGGACTTTAACCCTTGACCAATAGGAGGGTTACCCACAATGACTTGATATGACTTTCTCATTATAGAAACTTTCTGGAATAAACATCGAGGTATGACATGACTCAAGTACATCACAAATACATCCTGGAATAAACATCGGGTTACAATACATAAGAATTACGGATGAATACATTCCTAAGTTACAAATACATCAACAATATTCAGATCAGCTGTTGAGCTTGCATTTTTATCAGACAAAGGAAGAAGGAAACATATATAAAGAGGAAGATGATGATCTGAAAAGTCTATAACAATAGGGCATAACTCATCCTTCCTAGTTAGAGGTTGAGCAATCTACATTTAACATAGTGATCATTGAAAGCAACAAACAACAACATTTCATTAAGTTGGAACAACAACATAAAAAGGTATTCCTTATTAACTTTTATGACCTTGTTGCTAACTATCTGGAACTTATGAGCAGCACGTTAGTATTTCAACATTCAAGCTAGCATTATGTTAGGATATTTACTGAGAGAACAACAAGTACAACAATCAAACACAAGAGACAATGAACACAGTGTTTTTCATCGGAGAAACCATAAATGGAGAAAACCCCACAACTTCCTTAGCGATAGAATCAACATAAAAGGTAGAACCCCAAAATAGTAAGATGCACTCCTGACAGTAGCAATCTTCTTCTTGTCTTGCCCCAGTGTCTTCTCCTTCTTCAACTATGTGCTACACTTGAGTGTGTGAGTGATGTGTTCTAAATAGAGAGTCCAACTCTCTATTTATACTAATCCTGACATGACTAAAACCCCACTAGGGCCGACCTTTACTTGGAGAGTCTAATAACCCTAGTGCCCCGAAACTATGGGGACTTTAACCCTTAGACAATCAAAGGGTTATCCACTATGACTTGACATGACTTGTCTACATTATCGATTCTCCCGATCAAAAAATCGGGGTGTGACATAACATGATAACATCCTGGAATAAACATCAGGTTACAATAGATAAGAAATACAAGTGAATACATTCCAAAGTTACAATTACATCAACACTCCCTCTTAACTAGGAAGGCATTCTCTCGACATAATTTTCATTACCGGTCTTCTTCTTTAGTTCTTCTTGTCATTTGCATATTCAAATCATCTTCATATTCAAGTCATATTTCATCTGGATCTGGATCATCACTCAATCTGGATCATCGTCATTGGATCATACTTGATCTGGAACATTGTCACTCGATCATACTAGATCTAGAACATCATCACTAGATCATCATCACTGGATCTGGATCATCACTCGATCTATATCATCATCACTGGATATGGATCATCACTTGATCTGGGTCATCACTATTGGATTTGGATCATCATCATTGGATCTGGATCATCACTCGATCGAGATCACCATCACTGGATCTGGATCATCACTGGATCTAGATCATCACTACTGGATCTAGATCATCACTTGATCTGGATCTAGATCATCACTTGATCTGGATCTCTCAGAGTCATCATAACTGGATCTAGATCATAGCTCAATTTGGATCTCATATGGTCATCATCATGTGTGCTATCTTGTCATAGGAAGTTCTATAGATCCCACCTTCTTTCAGGTTGGTTGTAGGCCTAGCCATCATGTAGGTCTTCTCCAAGCACTTACATCTGACCTACTCGTCATAAAGGAATGCTCAACACTCACATATGATCATGTAGAAACCTACAATCACATCAGAAAGTCCCAACACTCACATTCACCAGCATGACAAGACATCACTATCATCTATGAAAAGGATTCAACACTTATATCTGACCTGGAAGGAAACAAGTCCTCCACCCTCTCTAGAAAGGCTTGCACTCACATCTGACCTGGAAGGAACTAAATCCTCCACCCTCACCAGAAAGGACCTAAGTCCCATACTGAGCTACCTGGTAACAGACCAGGTGCCTCCATTCTCCCGAAGAATGGCAGTTACCCTTATATCTGACCTGGTAGGAACCAAATCCTACACCCTCACCAGAATGGCCTGCACTCACATATGACCTAGAAGGAACCAAATCCTCCACCCTCATTAGAAAGGTCCCCAGTCCTAGACTGAGCTACTTGGTAATGGACCAGGTGCCTCCACTCTCCCAAAGAGTGGCAGTTTCCCTTACATCTATCCTACTCGATAGAATGGCCAACACTCATATATGACATGGAAGGAACTAAATCCTCTCACCATGACATAATGGCTCAGCCCTTACATCTGACTTGCTCATCAGAATGGCTATGAATCTTAGCACTCATATCTGACATGGAAGGAACTGAATCCTCTCACCATGATAGAATGGATCAGCCCTTACATCTGACCTGCTCGTCAGAATGGATTTGGATCTCATCACTTTCCCTTGGAGGAAACCTCAATCTGGAGAACACCAAGCTTCTCCCTGAAGTACTCGAACTTCACTCTAGCTAATGGCTTCATCAACACATCAGCAATTTGTTCCTTTGTCATAGCATACTGGAGCTTCATTTCTCCTCTTTGCACCATATCCCTGATTAGTGATACTTGATCTCGATGTGCTTCGACTTGTCATGGAACACTGGATTCTCTGAAAACTTCATGCAACTTTGGTTGTCACAATGTATACAAGTAGCATCCATCTAGAGATCAAATAAATCAGAGAGTATCTTCCACAGCCATACTTCCTCACAACTAGTTGAACAAGCTCCGACATACTTTGCTTCAACTGTACTTAGTGCCACACAGGATTGCTTCCTACTAAACCAAGAGATCAAACATGATCCCATACTGAAGCAACACCCTGAAGTGCTCTTCTTATCGATGGCATTTCCTACCCAATATGAATCAACATAACCCTCTAGGTTAATCCTTTGATTTGCATCGTACTTGAGCCCATAATCAACTGTACCCCTCAGGTACCTCAGAATATTCCTTGCAGCAATCAAGTGAACATTTTTCGGATCTCTCAAGAACTAGCTCAAGGTGTTTACAGCAAAGCAAATTTCTAGTCTCATGTTCATTAGGTACATTAATGACCCAATCATATGATGATACATCATAGCATCAACTGACTTCGATGAAGCATCGCTCAATAGCTTCAGGTTCGATACCATAGGTGTGGCCATAGTCTTGCAGTCCATCATCCCAAACCTCTTCAGTATCTCTACTGCATACTTCCCTTGTCCAAGGAAGATTCCATCAGCACTCTGCCACACCTCCATACCTAGAAAATAATGCATCATACCCAAGTCCTTCATCTTGAAATTGGAAGCAAGCTTTCTCTTCGTATTAGAAATCAACCCATCAATACCTGTTACAAACAAATCATCTACATATAGTAGAAGCATCACTAGGTTGCCATCTTCAACCTTGTAGTAAAGGTTGGAATCTGCTTTACTCTTCGTAAATCCGAAACTGGATAGAATGCTGTCAATTATGTTGTACCAGGTCCTGGGTACCTGTTTGAAACCATACAGGGCTTTCCTCAATCTGCATACATGAGAATCCATGTCATGTGTCTCAAAACTGAGTGGTTTTTCTACATGCACTTCATATTCTACTACACCATTCAAGAAAGCAGACTTGACATCCATCTGGTGTGTCTTCCATTTCATCACTGCAGCCAGAGCAAGTACTGATCTGATGGAAGTGTATCTGGCTATAGGTGCAAAGGTTTCTTCATAGTCTATTCCTTCATTTTGAGAGAAACCTTGAGCCACAAATCTTGCCTTATATTTTTCAATGCTACCATCTGCAACATGTTTGATCTTATAGATCCATTTGGAAGTTACAACTAACTTCCCATCTGGTCTTGGGACAACATCCCAAACATCATTATTCATGATCGATTGGTATTCTTCGATCATAGCATCCTTCCATTCTTTCTGTTCTACCACTTCTTTATAACTGGAAGGTTCTTTATCAATGAAATCACATAGTAAAGCTACATACCTAGAGCAGGATCTAGTCCTATTTCTTTCTCTGTGATTCTCTTCTCGAGCCCCATATCTTTCCACACCTTGGATAAGTTCTCTTACCCAAGCAGGTTTCCTCTTATGAGGATTCTTCTCCAGAGGTGGATATACAGGTATTTGTGGTTCTTCAAATTCTCAATCTTCTTCTTGAGTTTCTTCATTCATGGTTGTATCATGAATTCTAGGTGCTTCTACTTCTTCAGGTTCTTCAGTAGGTCTCTTTCTGGATTTGTTGTAAGCTGTTTCTTCATCAAATGTCACACCCTTGCTGATGTCAATCTTCTTGTATCCTAGGAAATATATTCTGTAAGCCTTTAAGCTTTCAGAGTATCCCAAAAATATACCCTTCTTTCCTGAACGATCTAATTTAGTCCTCTTCTCTTTTGGAATGTGGAAGTACACAGGACAGCCAAATATTCTGAGATGGCTGACTTCTGGTTTCTTGTTGGAGAAGACTTCTTTAGGATTCTTGTTCTAGAGTACTCTATGTGGAGTACGGTTCTGTACATACAACGCTATTTTGGCAGCTTCCGCCAAAAGATGCATAGGAAGATCTTGATCATGAAGCATTGCTCTTCCATCTTCCATGATAGTTCTATTCTTCCTCTCTGCAATCCCATTCTGTTGTGGATTGTAAGGAGTGGACAACTCCCTCTTAATCCTTGATTCTTTGCATAGCTCTTTGAATTCATTTGAAGTGAGTTCTCCACCATTATCTGATCGAAACGTCTTGATCTCCTTTTTAGTATGGTTCTCGATCAAGGCATTGAATTCCTTGAACTTACAGAATACTTCATCTTTGTTCTTCATGAAGTAAACCCATAAAATTCATCAATAAAAGAAACATAATATGCATACCCGGTTAGAGAGTTTGATGACATAGGACTGCATACATCGGAGTGGATGATTTCCAAGATTCCTTTTGCTTTTCTTTTTCTACTTGGAAATGTCTTCTTTGTATTCTTTCCTTTCTCACGCCCTTTACAGACCCCGTCATGTTTTGCTTGGATTTTTGGGAGACCTTCAATATATTTTCTTGCAATAGGTAGTGCTCTGTAATGCACATGTGCAAGATTTCTATGCCAAAGTTCACTTTGCTCTATTGTGTCATGGACCAAGGCTTGCTTTGGATGGCCCTTAAATTTGTACAAACCTCCTTCTTGTTCTCCAATCTCTACCGCATCATTGATAGTCTTTCCTTTTGTCCACATGATGACTTGACCATCTATGAATGCAACCTGCATTCCTTTTGCATCTAATGCTGAAATGGAGAGAAGGTTCTTCTTGAGTCCTGGCACAAACAATACTTCTTTCATTGTTAGATATTTTCTAGAGTCTAGCTTATAGGAATATTCCCCACTACCTTTTATTGGATATTGGTAGTTATCTCCTAGCTTCACCTTGTGAGGTGATTCATGTTCTAATAGTCTCACAAAGGATTCCTTGAATTCAGTCATATGTTTGGAAGCCCCACTGTCTATAATCCAATCATCACTTCCATGAGTAATGTTACCTATGAGAGTTGAGATCAGAACATATTCATCCTTGCTTGAAGAATCTTCACTTTCATATCTGGATCTCTTCTTGGATGGTTCATCATCCTCTGTAGCATTAGCATGATGTCTTATTTTGTTTCTCCTCTTCATTAGTTTCTGTTTCTTAGGAAACTTCCTTGCATAGTGTCCTACTTCATCACATGTATAACATATGATCCTAGATAAATCTTTGCTAGTGTTATCTTTGTGAGAGTGCTTACCTCTGGAGCTATGAGATCTTCTTTTGGTTGACTTGGAATGTGATTTGGAGTGTACCATGAGAGCTTGATCTTCACTTCCCATATTTTCTTCTCGAGCTACTATCCGAGCTTCTTCTTGAGAGAACTCTTCCCATAGTCTGCTAAATTTGACTAACTTATTTCTAGCACAAATTCCTTGGATGAAAGAATCCCATGACATAGGAAGGCCATTCAAGGTAGTCATCACAATATTTGCATTTTCCACTTCTTCATCAATGGCTTCTAGTTGTTCCTTGATTTGAGAAACTCTTATGAAGTAAGACTAGATTTTTTCTGCATTCGGAATCTTCACATTCTTCAGTTGGTTTCTCAGAGTCATCTTCCAATTTATGTTCTTCCCTTCAAACAATTTGGTTAGGGAAACAAACATAGATTTAGGTGTTTGTAGGGAGGACACCTGTGGTATGAGATGGTCCTTGATATAATCAGCAATGATTCTCTTTGCCATAACCAACTTCTTCTTATGCAAGGCCTTAGCCTCATCTCCCTCTGGAACTGGAACCTCCTCATGGATGTAGGAGTCCAACTCATTCTCTTCCAAGACTTGGGAGATCCTATACTTCCAATCTCAGAAGTTATCAGCTCCCTCAAGCTTTTCATCAAGCTTGGTATGATGAGACATCTTAACTGAGAACCTCAAATGGAAATACAAAATATTTTAGATCTTACGAGGTCAAGATGTCGAATCTGAAACTTGAGCTAAAATCTTGTAGAGTTGGTTCGGGAGAAAATTAGGGTTTTGATTTTTCAGAGTTTTGTCCACCCAAATTCCTTGAAATTTATGCCTAACTTTGATTTTGGGGAGGATATTAGTCCAGGATTGGGCTCACTAAAAAATTCCTCTTCTATGAAAAGCCTCAATTTCCAGTAGTAGTGACAGGTCCAAAACTAAAAAACCTCAAAATTGGATTCTGCTTCGACAGAAAGATGCGCCCTAAGGAGGAGAGTTATTCCATCTTACTTTTTTTGAAAATATATGGAGAGAGATCCACAAAGTAGGAATCCCTAGTTCCTGCAGCTCCACAGTGTCTTGTTCTCAGGTTAGCTGTGATACCATGTTAGTTTTTCAACATTCAAGCTACCATTATGTTAGGATCTTTACTGAGAGAAGAACAAGTAGAGAAATAAAACACAAGAGACAATGAACACAATGTTTTTCATTGGGGAAACCATAAATAGAGAAAACCTCGCAACTATGGAAATTGAACCCAGTGATAGATTAATTTTACTCACAACAATTATCAATTGAACATGCAAAATCACTCACAAAAGAGACTGAATAATGAGCTGAACACTAAACTGTATTGAATAAGTGTACAATATCCAAACCTGTAACATAATAGGTTGCATCATTATATAATTACATAAGGGATTCAAATGCATGAGGAGAAATTCAAATCTAGCATAAAGCAGGCTTACTAAAATTAAGCAAATCCCCCATAGGTGCAAAAAGCTGATCCCAAATCAGTCATGGAGCTCACGAATTGGAAAAATCACTTAGGCAAGATAAAGAGTGATGGAATGACAACTCATACATCCTTTTACAAGGAGAAAAGAATGGATGATGTGTAGGACAAAAAACTAGTCAACCTCACCTAGTCAAACTTTTCCATTTGCCTTAAAACACTGATAAAGCAGGGAATAAAGCAGAAAAAACAGAAGGGCATTTAGGAGGCTAGGAATAAGGCAGATTTGATTCCTTGAGGTTTCCAAATCACTACATGATTCAAATAATGCAAGTTTGACCACCATGGATAGGTAAATGACAACTCGCACAAGGTGGGACACATGAACTAGGAAAATAAGACAAAAATAATGAAATTAATGTCTAAGGTAGCTAACTATGGGTTGATTATTCTAACACCCCTCCTTAATCCTGAATTATGAGTAATATATCAGAAAAATATAGGGCCTAGCAACAAGGCTTACTCACCCTTTACATACTGCATGTCCATACAACCAAGGAAAGAGGCAAAAACCACATGGGAAAATCTTCCCTTAAAGATGGACTGTAAATTTTTTTTTGGAAATATTGTCTTCACTCATGCTTCATAGCATGATCAGAAATCCCCAGCAGTGATTTGAGATTGCTGAAGGTCTTCTCACAAAATGCTTTGGTGAAGATATCAGCTACTTGTTCTGAAGATGAACAGAAGAGTAGGTGAATGGTGCCATCATGCACAAGCTCTCTTATGTAGTGCATATGGATCTCAATGTGTTTGGTTCTCTGCTTCTAAACTGGATCTTTGCAGATTTGAATGGTACTCTGGTTATCATAGTAAATTGTAGTTGAGTACTCTGATTCGAAACCACACTCTCCAAGTAAACCCTGCAACCATAAACATTGAGTTGTTGCATTAACAACTCCTCTGTACTCTGCTTCTGTAGATGAGAGTGCAATGGCACTCTGTTTCTTGCTTGACCAGCTGATGGGCCCTTCTGCAAGCATGAACACATATCCTAATGTGGAATTTTTTTCTGTGATATCACCTGCCCAATCACTGTCAGTAAATCCAATCAAATCAAGATCAGATTTTGCTTTATAGAAGATCCGATGTGTCCTTGTTCCCTGAACGAAGTTAAGGATCATTTTGGCTTCTTTCCAATGGATATCATGAGGCTGATCCATGTATCTAGAAACCACACTTACTACATAATAAATATCAGGTCTAGTATGTTTCATATACAACAAACATCCAATCAATTTCCTATACAGTGTATTGTTTACCATAGGTGAAGAATCAGCTTCTTCCAGCTTCACTCCTGAAAGGAAAGGAGTTTTACTTGCTTTGCAATCCTTCATTTTGAATTTGTTCAGCAAATACAAGCCATACTTGGACTGGTTCACCTTGATTCCAGCTTTGTTTTGAGCAATCTCAGGCCCCAAAAATTGACTTAAGAGCCCCAAATTTGTCATAGAGAAGGCTTGGTTCATTGGACCCTTTAAGGAAGCAATCTCATCCTTTGAGATTCCTATAATGAGGAGGTCATCAACATATAACACAATGATCATTAATGAACCGTTAATTAACTTCAAATAGACATTTGGATCTGATTTTCACTGAACAAAATTCAGTGATAGCAAGAAGCTATCGATCTTGGCATACCAAGCCTTGGGGGCTTTCTTTAGCCCATACAATGACTTTCTCAACCTACACACAAGAGAAGGGTTACTAGGAAAACCTTGAGGCTGCTGCATATATAACTCTTCAGTGAGCTCTCAATTCAGGAAGGCACATTTTACATCCATGTGATGTACCTCCAATTGCTTTGAGGCTGCAATGGCTAGGGATAGCCTAATGGAATCCATCTTTGCCACTGGGGAAAAGGTCTCATTGTAATCTATCCCATGAACCTGTGAGTAGCCCTTGGATACCAATCTGGCATTTTACTTCAGTGGTGAACCATCAGCAGAAAATTTGGTCTTGTAGACCCACTTACACTGAACTAACTTCCTCCCTGGGGGAAGATCCACTAGCTCCCATGTGTTGCTCTTTTGGAGTGAGCTGAACTCTTCCTTCATGGATGCTTGCCATATTGGATATCCTACTGCTTATTAATATGTTTGAGGATTATATTACACCATCAAATAGCATTTTTCAGCAAACATAGGATCCTTCATGCACAGACCACTCTCAAATTTAGATCTAGTCCTCCTTCGGTCATTGGGATCCCCAGCTCGCTCTCCTGCTGCATGTAGTGTCTTGGATGCCCATTTTGGCCTTGTAGGGATGTTAGGCTATGCAATAAACTCATATCCATCAGAAAAATCAGAATCATCATGTTCAACAAACTCTTCACTTACTTTTAGAGGTTTAGGTGGTGAAGAGCCTTCTCCAACTTCCACTGCTGCAAGGGGTTCTTCTTGAAACTGAACACACCTTTCAATGAAGGATTTATTTGTGCTCAAATTTATCAGTTTGTACCCTTATGAATATTTAGAGTATCCAACAAATAGACACTCTTGGATTTGGGGCTGCAAATCCTTTCTCTTTTCTGTTGGAATTCTAGCTTAAGCCCTTGAGCCAAAAATCCTGAAATGGGTCACATATGGCTTGTGCCCACTCCATGTTTCGAAAGGAGTCATACCATGAAGCTATTTATGAGGCACCCTATTCTATATATATGCTGCATATTTCATAGCTTTGGCCCAGTACTTCGGTGGAAAATTTTTGGCCTCCATCATGCATGTTGCCATCTCCTTCAGTGATCTGTTCTTCCTCTCAGCAACACCATTTTGCTGTAGTGTGTAAGGGATATAATGCTGCATTTGAATACCTGCATCTGCATAATAATTAATAAAGTTATACTTGACATACTCACCATGATTTTCAGATATGAGGACCTTAAGTTTCCTCCCCGACTGGTTTTCAACCAAAGCCTTAAAGACTTTGAAGAGGCCAAAAACTTCAGACTTGTGTTTCAGGAAGTAAACCCAGCAATACCTGGAAAAGTCATCTATGAAAGTTAATGCATATTTGGCCTGACTCATGGACATATGAGGGAATGGGCCAGCAACATCACTGTGGATCAGCTCAAGGTATGCAGAGGTTCTCTCATGACTAGCTCTCTCAAATTTATGCTCTGGGTGTTTTCCTAGGATACAACCTTGGCAGACTCCTTTGGAAAATTTTATCTTGGGAAACCCTATGACCATCTCGTTTTCACTAAGATCATAAATATACTTGTAATTTAGGTGGCCAAATCTTTCATGCCAAAGATTTCTTGCTTCATTAGCATGAATCAGAAGAGCAGAGGGGTTTGAGTAGGGTAGGAAGAGTGAGAACATGTATACCTTCTGAGCATGATTCGCAACTCCTTTTGCAATGAATTTACCACTTGAGATCTGTGTGATCTCAACTTCATCAGGGGAGAATATGACCTTCTTTGGAGACCCAGTGTGAGTCATTTGGTACACTGATAAGAGGTTGAGGGCAAGACCAGGCACATACAACACATTGCTAAATTGACCATGATCAAGATCAATCCTCCCTTTGCCCAAACTTTCAGTGAGAGAGTCATCTCCTAGTACTATAGGTGGTCCCTTCGACATGTCAAGTGAGGAAAATTCCTCCTTGGTTGAAACCATGTGTCTTGAAGCTCCAGAATCAATGATAAAACTGGGTGAGCTTGATGTGCCAGTAACCAATGCATGGACTCTCTCTCTGTCATCTGAACTTGATCCTCCTCTCTTCTTTGAGCTGTCTGGAAGGGAGATGCCATTCTTCTCTAGGAGTTGGGTCAGCATGTCTATTTCCTTCTTCATACAAGAGATTTCAGTGTGATTGCCCTTATTGCAGTATTCGCACTTGCTCATTTCTCCTTTGTTTTTCTTCTTCTGGTTATTCTTCTTGGAACCTTGTGGCTCCTTTGGAGACTGTTTCTTGTCTCTCTTTTGCTCAGGTGGATTTTTAGATTTCTTTTTGCTTTTTGAATCCACCCTCGAATCTCCAGCAATCAGATCTTGATCTTTGGATGGTTTGATGGTGCCCATCATCACCAGCTTGTCCTATTCTTGTGTGAGAGATTCCATGAAATTTGCAAGGCTAGGCATCTTCCAGGTTTGAGCTGTCAATTTTGTGGCATAGAAGGTCGAAAAAAACACTGAATAGTCAAGTCCAAGCTTCGAGAGAATGGCCAATACCAGCTGATCATCCTTCTTTTCAATCCCACATTGTTTCAGCTGCAAAACAAGTGCTTTGAACTTGGAGAAATAGAGTTACAGAGAATCAAATCTATTTCGACTCAGGGAGATCAGTTCATTTTAGATTTGATGTGCCCTCATCTCATCTGTCTTTCCAAAAATATCAGTAATATTCTCCCATACTTCATTCGGTGATGTCAATCCATCAAGATGGAAAAGGAGGTCTCTGGAAATACTCAGACACAGGAGACCATAGGCCTCATCCCTCCTGTTGTGCCATTTAATCTTCTCTGTAGCTGCATTGGGATCTGCTTCTGTTTCCATAGTCACCCTGTAGAGGCCTTTCTCTCTCAACAGTATCTCCATCTCTACTTTCCATTCAAAGAAATTGAAAGGAGTCAAGATGATCTTTTGAGATTGATCCATAGCTTAGAAATTGTCTCGGCTGTTAGTAGAAGGCTCCCAGTCACTGATGTCGAACCTGCAAAAAGATTTTGAAGTAGAGAAATTGATATACAATGGCTTTGATACCATGTGGAAATTGAACCCAGTGATAGATTAATTTTACTCACAGCAATTATCAATTGAACATGCAAAATCACTCACAAAAGAGACTGAATAATGAGCTGAACACTAAACTGTATTGAATAAGTGTACAATATCCAACCATGTAACATAATAGGTTGCATCATTAAATAATTACATAAGGGATTTGAATGCATGAGGAGCAATTCGAATCTAGCATAAAGCATGTTTACTAAAATTAAGCAAATCCCCCATAGGTGCAAAAAGTTGATCCCAAATCAGTCATGGAGCTCACGAATTGGAAAAATCACTTAGGCAAGCTAAAGAGTGACGGAATGACAACTCATACATGCTTTTACAAGGAGAAAAGAGTGGGGTATGTGTAGGACAAAAAACTAGTCAACCTCACATAGTCAAGCTTTTCCATTTTCCTTAAAACACTGAAAAAGCAGGGAATAAAGCAGAAAAAGTAGACGGGTGCTTAGGAGGCCAAGACTAAATCATATTTGATTCCTTGAGGTTTCCCAAGCACTACATGAGTCAAATAAGGAAAGTTTGACCACTATGGATAGGTAAATGACAACTTGCACAAGGTGGGACACATGAACTAGGCAAATAAGACAAAAATAATGAAATTAATGTCTAAGGTAGCTAACTATGGGTTGATTATTCTAATAGAAACTTCCTTAGAGATAGAATCAGCACAAAAGGGAAAACCCCAAAACAATAAGATGCACTCCTGATAGCAATAATCTTCTTCTTGTCTAGCCCCAGTGTCTTCTCCTTCCTCAACTATGCACTACACTTGAGTGTGTGAGTGATGTGTTCCAAATAGAGAGTCTAGCTCTCTATTTATACTAATCCTGACATGACTAAAACCCTACTAGGGCCGACCTCTACTTGGAGAGTCTAATAACCCTAGTGCCCCGAAACTGTGGGGACTTTAACCCTTAGACAATCAGAGGGCTATCAACTATGACTTGACATGACTTGTTTACATTATTGATTCTTTCGATCGGAACATCAAGGTGTGACATAACATGATACCATCCCAGAATAAACATCGGGTTACAATAGATAATAAATACAAGTGAATACATTCCGAATTTACAATTACATCAACACAACAAAGATATCAAAATATTCTTGTGAGATGATAGCTGGTTCTATCACCTTCTGAAACTACATTGCTACACGCTAGGGTTTCATTTATTTTTTGGGTCAAGATCAAGGATAAGTTCAGCAGATCAGCTTCTTAATTGGCTTCATTGGAAGCATGATGTCACATGATAAGAAGGATCTACTGATTAGAATTAGTAGTAGGAATAGATAGGAAAATAAGCTCTTAATATGAGAAGCTACATCATTTTCAGTTGTTTTCGTGAATAAAAAAACCAAGCTATAGGAAGATTGCAGGGTATCAGTTATAAAAGACAAATGACTCGATGCCCAATGGAACACTAAAAGATAGCTTCAATTATTCTTTTTCAGGAAAGGAATTTTGGTCTGGGGTTCTTGGGACCTCAAAGGGAGGTTCCCATCCCCAAGTAGGAGCCAGATGTTATCTCCCAAAATAAATTTATTTTCATTAAGTTCACAAAAAATAATTTATTTCGATATTATCAAGGATTTAATGCATGCAATGAGGGATATGAATATCACTGACAGTTTGAAAGCCTCTATTTTTTGGTTTGGATGAAAATTTCACCATGATGTATCTTTTGGTGGCTTAGGCGAGAATCAGAACATCTCATTAGCCACCGAAAGTTGGGAGATAGATAACAGGTGGAAAACCTTTTCGGTGGTTAGTCATATTGCTGAAACTTTTTGAACACCATCAAAGCATTTTTTCACAGCGATCGGAGCTTTTAAGGACTACAGATTGGTGTTTTAAAGCTAAAATTTTCTGCAGTGTCGGCGTCAAAACTTGAAAACACTAACCATCAGAAAAATAGTCCACTGTGGAGCCGCAATGGTGGAAGAAAAATAAAATACAGGTTCAGCGAGTAGAGGAAAATTTTGGTGTTGGAACTTGGAATCACTAGCCGTTGGTGAGCTTGTTCCCTAAGGAGCTGCAACGGTGGGAAACAAAAGGAGTAAATAGCAGCGAGTTAAAGCTAAAGGTTTTCACAGTGTTGGCATAGAAACTTGAAAGGACTAACAATCAGCGAGATAATCCACTAGGTAGCCGCAATGGTGGAAGACAAATAGACTAAGGGTTCCCATAAATGAAAAAGCTTCCGATAGCACAACAATGGAAGATCATCAGTGATTGGAAGATGTACAGACTACATATCGGTGAGTTAGTCTTCTAAGGAGCCGCAATGATGAAAGAAAGACAAACTGCGGGTTCTGAAGACAATACAGACTCATTCGTGATCAGAGGTTCTAAGGGCTATAGATCAATCAGATAAAACCAAGTAGCTCCACAGTGTCGGTGAGGTGACAGACAAGGATTCCAATCAATCATGAAAATCATTTTGAGTAACATTTGTGCACATTGGCGAATAACAATACTGTCCATCGGGGGCATAGAATACTAATGCCCTGATTCCTTTGTCAATCAACTTCCAGTAGCAATACAATTAGTTCGTTTCACCTTCGAAGCTACAACAAAGTTCAGATAAAAGGTTCCAATGCATAAGTATTTCAGCTTTTGAGCGCCGACGAACTGGTGATGGAGAGATCTAGCGCTGAGATTTGGAGCATCGATGGCATAGAATACAAAAATTCCAATCAGTGACTACAATGACAAGATAGAGGAAAATCCAGTGGATTAAACAAGAAAAATCGCTTCAGTTAACTGTCAAAACACTGGTTGTTGGTGGCAATTTCATAGTGAACTAGTAGCGGTGGTTACTAGCAACCATTAGCTCTTTTGTTGTGATCTATTCAACCATCATCTCTTTCATTAATGTATTTATGCCTAAATGTGCATTTAGGTGATTTTTAGATTTATTAAGGAGCCGATAGTTGTCATCCTTTTGGTTTATTAGTGATATTTGAGTTATAAATACCATCCACATCAGGTCTTAGCCATTTATATGCATGTGCTATGTGTGTAAGTCTGCCATCCTAGTGAGTTCTCCATCCCTGCCCCTTTTTGTCAAACTACTGAACAAGTTGTAACTAAAATCCTTGTAATTGAGTGAGCTTCATGCATGTCTTGAGAGTGGGAGGTTATATAGGCTATCTAGCTTGATGCATATCAGAAAACCCTAAAAATATTTTAAGTTACCAGGCATCCTCGAGCTACAACCTAGAGGAGTTTCCTGCAGTGATAACACTACGACTATTGGATCACGTGGGGATCCTCACTCTTCAGAAAGTATGAATCATATGTTTTCTCTTGAAACAAGTCATAAGCTCGGTATTCTTTATCCTTGTGCCCCACAGAGTGACAAAAGGTGCAATACAAAATTTCTTCCTTCATGACCATCTTCTGCATGTAGCTACAATTTTCATGTCGATTCCCCTATACTTGACATACACGACACCATGGCACACTCATGAAACTCAAGGGGTTTGGTGCTCTTGAGAGCAAATAATTTCAGAAAGTTGGACAAGTGTCCTTGGTGTGTCCGTCCACATGATATCGTGTGCACCAAAGGTCATTGTGTTCTTCTTTTTCCTTCATGATATCTTGTAGCTGGAGTGTCAAATTTGCTAGCTACGTATAAATATGGTTCATGTCAACTGTAGTCTCCCCAATAGGTGAAGCTTCTAACTTCATCGCAATATCCAGAGCCTTGCTCTGTGTCGCGATCTTTTGTTGCATTAACAGCTATCCGATGTGTGAGACCAGCACAACGATGAACCACTCCTTATGCTGAACATTGCTCATTTTGAATCTGAATTGGGCTATCAACGTCTTAAACCGTTGATCAAAATCCCAAATAGTTTCATTCGGGAACTGCTTGATCTCCTTGAGTTCTGTAATATACTGGGCCTCATATTTGGGTTTCTTAAATTCCTCGAATAGCCCTTCCTGGATCTCTTTTTTTTTTTTTTTTTCTGCGGTCGCCTGAGGAACTTGCATGAATCTCATGTACCAGTCAAGTGAATGACCCCTGAGCGTGGTCACCAACTGGATTTTCTTGATATTATCATCCACAATCTATCTAGCAGTCCATACTGTTTCACATAAGAACCAGTATTGCTCCAGGTCATCAGTCCCATTTCCATGGAATATTGGTAACTTCATCTCGTTTCCCACCATTCTATGCCTTCTTCCTGCAAATGGTGCTCTACTACTAGACTGCTGCTGGCATGTCAGACAATTTGACTTAGAATGCACTTTTCTACCTGTTAGTGGAGTAGTGCATGGAGGTGTGGACACGTTACTGCGGGGGTTGGAGATTACTACTACCCTGGGCATAGCCTGGGTCTTGTCATTCTCGTCATCACTATAGGGTCGCTTCATGCCATGTGGTTTTTCTTCATGGCCTTGCATATCGATCACAGCAGGACCTTCCCCTATCCTCTGTCTCTTCTCTTGTCAAAACCTTTCTCTTTCCCTCATACAACCACTTGTTTCCTCAATGACCCTTATATCCTCATCAGAACTCATACCCATCTACCCCTTATCTTGCCATTTCCCTCCCCCCTTTCATTGCAATTTCAATGGCCTCTGCACACCAGGGTTCCACTACTCGAGGTGCAATTTTAGAATACCCTTCTTGCAGACAAGAATATTAATAGATAATTGTAGAGACAACAAGAACCTACCTCGTGGTCCATTGAAGAACTCTCTTTCGTCTTTGTTGTATGACTCATTAGTATTGACTACAAACTTAGTTATGTATCCTTCTAGAATACTATCCAACCATACTTTGATAGCTCACGATGCCTTGTTGTCAGTTTCTCGCAATTCCTGGATCAATTCAGGGGTCTAGGATGTAAGCTCCCCCACTTTATGGTTGTTCTTATTATAAACGAACAGTTCTAGCCACTCATAGAGTAAGATAGGAAAATCATATAAGAACCATTCATGGGAACCGTCGTGGATATATCTTGCTACCCAATCATTTTTCGACAACTTTGGATTTTGATTCTCTATTTCATAAAAATCTCATAGCTTTAGGTCAAACCAATTTTCAATCTTCGGTTTCGTTCGATTCCACAACATATCCTCCCTTCAGTTGCAACGAGGTCCTGGAAATGGAACCATTTGTTGGTGAAAACCCACCAACAAATCCTCATTGACAGGGGTTCCCACTCTATCAATGCCCAACTAGCATGATCTCCCTAAGCACTAGCCTAGAAAGTATTGACCCTTCCTGGAAACACCCACAGAGAGGATGAAGTCTCACTTGAGATGTCGAGGGAGAGTTGTCAAAACCATGTTTTTGGCAGTAAGAAGGAAGGACAGGGCATCAATGAATCAATAGCATAATCATCATATTCTTCAGAGATAATTAATTAGTATTGCAGCATTCATCATAACTAACAGATCGCTAACATATCGCACCAATTACTTATTCATCGTAGTAGTGTCATTCATTCATACAATAGATTCAGTAACCATCCATCATTGACGTTGCAACACATAAAGACAAGAAAGAAATAAGAGACAAGATCAATTTAGGGAAACATCCATCATATCATATTACTTCTATGCATCAGATCCAAATCATACAGTACGTCTCCATAGTAGGAGACTGATCACAACCCAAGATTCAAGAGCTATTCGACACAGACAGAGCCAAAACTACTCAAGAACAAAATGAATCAACAAGATCACAATTAGATCACAAAATGGGTTGATCAATTTATCTTCCACCTTAATGATACTCTACAATTGCAATTCTAACTCTATATATAGGCTTGCGCCTTTACATCCAAGGTCCACTTCTAACTAACTTCTAACAAACTAGTGACCTATATCCATGAAATGTGCTCAATCAGTACAAAATTTCATAAGAAATTCAGAAAATGGTGATTCTTCCATCTATCATGTTTATTTGGTCCTGCGCTATGTCACATGAGCTTGTACAGCCTCCATGGTGCTGCACAACTGACTTACCCAGCCTCCACGGTGCTGTGCAACTCACTTACCCAAAACCCCTGTGAACAAAGATAGTGTGAATCTCCACAAATCAAAGTATAATTATGTTTTTTGTTTGTTTGATTGAACTGTGTATTGGGTATTTATGCATGTGCACACACACACATTTAGTTGATGATGGTGATTACCATACATTTAGGTGAAATTTTTTCTATCTGATCTAAAAACTTACCTTAAGTAGTTTAATTTATCAATGATTAAGAATGGATGATTATCAAAATATGATGTTGTGTTTCTTTCTTTGTGGATGTTACCATAAGATTGTTAGCTCTATTTAGATCTCATATTCTTTGCTTGTTTCCATCCACAAGTTTGGAACTGTTCCATCAAGTTTATTGGGGATGTTAAATGAGCCATTGACATGTTTAGAGTTATTCAATTGAGTTATATCTAATTGATACATAGGTGAAAATATCAATCTTTATTCCTTTGTAATACCATGGGAGTAGTATAAGGGCTCTTACTAGGACGGATAGTCCCAACTTCCAATAGGTGATATCTAGTAGAACAAATCAACCACCTACTATTAGTATGGTCATCTCAACTATTGAAAATAAATCCATACCAACCATCAATAAAGTAGAATATCCACCTATTACAGGTGAGAATTCATTGGCATCCTTAGAAGAAATATAATAACAGAAATCCATAACCAACTCTCATGACAAGTCAACATTTGATAAAACAATGAGTTTATTAACCTTGTGCCATGCATTAACCTCCAAACTATATCGGTCTTTAAATCCTTTTTACTACATGCTAGAAGATATATAAGGATAGGATTGATTTTTACCAAAAATTCAAGTAACAGGTATGCCATTCCTTCTAGGAGTGTGTCCCTGTACTGCATCAACCATTTAACTATTTAAGATGTCTAATATCTTACTTTTATGGTATAACCTCTACTATAAAATTCCAAGGACAAGCATGATACTATCTTGTCCAAGTAAAATAGATAGTCATTCAAACCTAGGAAAAAAATCTCCCAGAGGTAGTGTAGCACATGAGCCAGATATGTCTCCATTCCATCGTCCATAGCATATGTGTATTTATCAAGATTACACCCAAGTCTTGTAAACATACTATGACAAGATATCAACCTCAGTGGGATAGTCTTGTTGATCAAGTTACAAATAGGGATGATTTTAAGGAACCATACTTATTTAAAAGTGTATAAATGTTGGCGAATCTTACCAATTCTTAAAAGGCCAACTATAAAATGTTTGGTGATATTTTTCAAAAAATGTTTTAATTTCCAAGGATTTTATATTGTTTATATAATAATTTGGTGATTTTTAGCATGAAAAAAGCTTACCCCATCAAAATTGGGTGAAATAAGGCTTCAAAAAATGCAAAATGACGAATATTTTTTTGGAGAAAACCCCCTAAAAATAACCCATGGGCTAAATTTGGCCCCTAAAATTATCCCTGGTTACAACCAACACATCATAATAAAGCACATGAAAGGTAGGTGCATAAATATTTTAATATACACTTTTTCTTCCTTTAGAAAATCAGTGTAAGTCGACCCCTAAAATTTTCCAGGAACAGATTAGCAATAGCGTTTTTTAGCATGTAACATTTCGTTCCCATTAAAATTTTATGATGAGTTTCCAAAAACATCAAAGAAAACACTTAATAGATTACCTAATTTCAATATAATGTTTCTGGTATAACCTCTTGGTTAGAGAAAGAATATCTAACACCGTATATGGACAATCACTTTCAGTTGACACAGTAAGAAGGATTTCCTTGTCTTCATGAATGTCTCTAGGTCGCCAACTATTATCAATTGCAACTATGTTGCTAGTGATATATGTATTTTAATGTTTGTCATAAAAAATTACCTGCTATAAGTGATAGTAAAAATCGAATTTCCTTGAAGACAATGTGTGGAATGGAAAATTCCTCTGTGCATCTATTGTAACTCGAACCATCTGAAGTGAAATGCTGATAAGGAATAATCCCATATAACCCGGTTCATAAATTAAATGAATTGGATTAGTATTCTCCCTTTACTGTAGCAGCATACTAAGACAATATTTGTCTAATATTCTTTTATTTCTGGTTGCTCGGGACTCAAAATAACAATTTCACTTGATGTGAAATTGGGTGACACATTTATCTCACCCTTTTGAATTTTATTTGTAGCAAACTTAGTGTATTGTGATCTTTTTCCTATAGCTCACCTTTAGCTCGAATACTAACTAGCACCAAGAAAGGTAGGAAGCAATTTGGAAATAGGCTTTATATTTTTATGCATAACTGAGTTTGATGGTTCCTTTGTTAATTAACTTCCTTATTTGTTACATATAAATGGTTCCCAATTGACTATGACTACACCTTATAACTTAAATGTCCCAATCCAAGTATAATTATAGAAGCTTTAAGGAAAGGTATCTACAGTTTTTCCTTTTCAATCAACAATGAATTAAAAATCTCTAGGGAGCTCATTCAAATTTGAGGTTTATCATAAGATAGAACATGGAAAACGTTAAGCTAATGTTGAAAGGTTGTTTGGTTGTTACGCATTTGAAGTGAAATGCAATCAAGATTCTTTGATAGAATTTGGGTAATGTGTTAAATAGGGGATGACGGATGGTTTTACTTGGTGCTGCAAAAGGCTATGGGACAGAACCACTAGATTTATACTTGATTTTATCAAAATTTCCTGTAGCTTTTATTTCCCTCTCATTTTACAAGGTATATTTTCAAGTTATTTAATTATATTTGATATATTATTTGAATTATGTGTATTTGTTTCACTTTCAAATCCAATTTCACTATTTATATGGATACCTTTACTTTTTTTCCCACGCTTGATGCTTCTACTCTTCATCAACAATTTAATGTTTTTTTCTTTATAACTATACCTCCTTTTTTCATTCGGATTTTTGGCTATCCCGCTGGAATTGGAGCACTTTTAGTTTGAACTGTTACTCCTCATCCACTAATTTTCTAACTAATAAAATAATTGGTTATAGCATGCATTAAAATGTATATAATTCTTTTTCATCAACTAGAATATAAGGAAGATAAGATTAAATAAGATAGTTTTATTAATTCCAAAAAAATGAACAAAAAAGTAGGCCAATGGGGCTTAAATAATACCATTAATGAAATAAATGTAGGATTGCAAAAAAAATCCTAAATATAAGGTAATGGAAATATGAAAAACATGTAAGATGTAAGAATAAAGTTGCAGAAAATTAAGAAAACACACATAAAATAATAAGACTATTTGTATTTGAAGCATGGAATTATGCCACTTATAGTGCACTTGATGGGCCATTAGTATTATGAGTCACAGTATATTGTTGCATCTATTAAGAAAATCCATGGGAGTCATTGGATTATAGAATAATTATTTCATTTTGGTATCGAAAACATGTGGTATGGTATCCTAGTTTTATTAGTTTATGGTATCTTAGTTTTATTAGTTGATTGTAAAATCTATCGTTTTTAATTTTCCATTTAAAATCGTTTCATCCAAAAGTAATAACAAAAGGTAGAAGAAAGTGTAATCATCCTTACCATAGAAATTGAATCACAACAATGATATTATTTCTCCTTCATTGATTTGTTTTACCCTGTTGTAGCACATGCATATATGTTATTAGATATGGAAATGTTTGATACTATTTGTCTTCATAGAGATGGATTTAGGTTAACTTGGACTGAAAGATTATTGTAACACAAATGTAGCATAGATTGTTGGCAGTTCAACTTCGTAAAATAAAATGGGACAAACTATTAGATCCTAGTTCAAAAAAGGGCACTTGTGACATATATGAGAAATATAAACAACTAGAAAATACAGTATGGATGATATTGTTGATGTGATTTATTCTTGCACATATTTTTTGGAATTGATGTTGAAAACTACCATGCCTCAGATAGCAGAGAAAAATAAAGGATATTTGTGTTGTTCGAGAGTTAAATCTTACATCACCGAGCATTGTTTGCTTTGGAAATTTTCAGTTACCAAAGTTTCTATTATCAAAGGTTTTCTAGGCATTAAATTCCTTCAAGGATTTGAATATAAATGTAGATTATGGTTTCTTACAAAGCCATACTGTTGATTATGGGAAAATCCTTGAAATAGTTTAGTCCCATGTTGTTAATTATCAAGAAGGCTATACCACTTAAAACTGCAAGTTAAGATAAAGAAAAAATGATCTCTTGAACTACTCCATATAGAAATGAGAAATGGAAACTGAATAGAGTGAGAAACCAGGCTAGAGGGTGTAAGGACATAAGGAACATAAACCCTCATCGGCATATGTTATGCATATAAAATAAATTAGTAATGTACTAATGTAGTGTCAAGACATGAACATAAAGAAGATTGGGAATTTAAACATAAAGAAGAACAAACCTCTTTGTCAAATTTTTGGTAACATGCATCACACTGACAAATAAACAGATAACATGAATGCGTCCAATTGATGGATTCTAGGAATTCCTTTGTAAGTATGCATTTTTTACCACCACATTTTCATTTCTAGTCGATTTGTCATTCTGCGTAGAGTGCTTGCAGACTTTATTTTGGTTATGTATAAGATTCATTTGCAACTTGTATTCAATTAAAGGATTTGCCAATGAGGTTATGTTTTAATCATGAGGGCAGTGGCTTCTCAAGTCTCTCACTAGGGTTCCAATCCCCCTAAAGGCATGTGCTTGAGTGTCCTCTAGCTTGTCAAACCATCACTTTCAAGAAAAAAATACTAATATTTGGTTGTTTACATTCATGACATATTGGAATCAATAATAGGGTCTAAATTATATCACTTGGTTGTCATGCTACTAGAATCAAGATATCAGTGGCATCAAATCAACATATCATATAACTTATGAGAGCGTTCTTCCAAATTCCTAAGGAGATTCATACTTCCCCAAAATGATACTCAAATTTAAAATCTTCTCTTCAAATATAACTCTTTCATAAATTAGCTGGTGACTGGAGAATAAAAATCAACTTGTGGTAATAACACCAACTATAGGAATTATGGATAATCTAACACAGATAGGTAGCTTTAAGCTTAGGAGATTTATAATAGCACGTGAGTCTCCAATAGCATAGAAGGACAAGAAATATTTGAATATCTGAGACACTTAAATTAGACTAAACTTACTATAACATATAGCTACATTCAGAAGGCATTTGATTATCTTATTTGCATCCTATTTTTCCTTGATACTTTTTTCCGTATCTTAGTACTTTGTTCCAATATAGGCCGAGTAATTGACAATCATATCCATACAAAAAGTAATTAAATACCAAAGGTATCACTGTTAAGTGTTGACATTATAGCTGCATTCAGATTTGATTCTCTTATTTGCATCCTATTTTTACTTGATACTTTTTTCCAATCTGGGCTGAGTAATTGACAATCATATCCATACAAAAAGTAATTTACTGCCAATGGGATCATTGTTCAGTGGTGAATATGGTGGAGTGTTGGGCCACTCACCAATGGTATTTCTATTGACACTCATTTTGTATTAAATAGAAGAAACCCTTTCGGCCTGGTACAAGTCTCGGGTGATTCTGACCAAAAGAATACACTATGTCATGGTAGCTTTGCCTAAATAAAGTAATTTATTATCAATGGTATTATTGTTCAGTGGTGAAGATGGTTGTAAGTTGGGCCACTCCTGTCGATGTTCATTTTTCTATTAAATATAAAGAAACCCTTTTGGACCGGTACAAGTCCTAGGTGATTCTTTAAAAAAAACATGGTTTCATGGTAGCTTTGCGTAGAGAAAATACTTGTAATTTTCTAATTAGTGGGTCATTCTTTGAGGGAAAATTCACCCATGAAAATTGATTGCTTTTGTAATCTCACGTATTTAATCCAATTCTAATGTTGCTTTTGTAATCTCACATATTTTAAAGAAAAGTTGTTTTAACTACTATATTATGATCCTCAGGTCATTAGAAGTACTCATATTTGGAATTGAATGCTTGTATATATATTATCAGCTGAAATGCTTAAATTTGGATTTCCTTTGAGTGATGCACCAGGGCAGCAGATAAGGGGAGGGTTAATGTTGAGTTTAATGATTGTCACAATGCTTTATCTGTCATCTTGGGTGATATGCATTAGTATAAAGGTTGACAAGTAACATCCCACTCTTCCAATGATGTGGAGTTTTCTTGAAACTAATCACTTTTTGCTGCTAAACAAGTATATGAATACAATCTCTTGCAAAAAAAAGAAAATCCACTCAATGGAACCCAAGATAATCACTTTCTGCAATGTGTATAATTCACGATTGAGCAAACATTTGCTATGACATTTGAGAAGAAAGAAAAATTGAGGGGAGATATATGTGTTTGTTACTCTTTTGACTCCACTGCTTGGCCCAAGCAAGATTCATACTTGGATATTTTTCTTGCTTGGTCTACTAACTTTGAATGAACAGTATTAATTTACTTTGGAAGTATGATTACCTAAAGGTTACATTTTTATTTTTGTTATGTGGGTTGGACCTCAAGAGATCTTGGTTGTTGGTGGAGACAAAGATAATCCATCCATCCAGAGTAGTGTTGAAGAAGCAAGCTATGAAACAATAGATTTTGATTTAGCTGAAGAAGCAAGCTTGGAAATAGTGGATTCTGATTTAGCTGAGTTGATAGATGGTAAAATTGATATAAAACATACAAAAGAATATAAGCTGCATATCTTACCTAGTTCTAGTAGTCACATGTCATGCGAGTTCAAACATTTTGATAGTGTAAAGGATGTAGTTGATCACTACTATCAGAATGAAACATGCCAGGTACATTTATGTAAAGGCATTCTTTTCTTATCCCTTTTACGAAGGGTCAGTGTTGTCGAAGCAACTGGGACTTCATATCAGAATGGGCGTTTCTTCTTTGATATTCATTTTCAATTACAGCATCCTGATGGGCTACCTATAAGCACATTATTACAACTATATGATTTGAAACTGAAATTGTTATCTATGTTTTGTTTTGATATTCAATATGGAAATATCTAATGGGTTTATATCAGTTTTTCATTCATTTGCAGTTGGTATACTACAATTCTTGTGGACTAAGGTTGAATCCAAATCTGTATGAGAATGGGAAAGTCTGCCTTAGTCTTTTAAACACCTAGATAGGGAAAGGAAATGAAGTCTGGAACCCAACATCATCAAACTTTCCACAAATCCTTGTTTCCATTCAAGGACTAGTACAAAATGATAAGCCTTACTTTAATGAACCTGGATATGGAAAGCAGAATGGTTCAGTTGAAGGGGAAAAGAACTCAAGAAACCTCTAAAAATATTTACCTATGTTCAAAAGGGAGGCTAGATACAACATCATTATATTTGTATTTGTGGTCATATTTACACCATAATTTAATGTTGTATATTAGATATTTGTATAAATTCAGGCCTGCAGTAGATTAATTTCACCCACAACAATTAACAATTGATCATGCAAAATTATCAATAATGGAGACTGAATATGGAGCTGTAACACAAAATTATATTAACTGAGTGTACAATAGCCAACCCTGTAATAACATAGGCTACTGAATATATAGAATACATGAGAAAATCGAATGCATAAGGAAGCATCCAAATCTAGCATAAAGCAGGCTTACCCAAAATAGGCAAATCCCCCATAGGTGTAAAAAGCTGATCCCAAATCTATCAAGGACCCCACGAATTAGCAAGGGCGCATAGGAAAGCTAAAGAGTGGTCAAATGGAAGCTCATACATGCTTTTTCATGGAGGAAAGAGTGGAGGAGGAAGAGGCAACAAAGAAGATTCACCTCACCTAGTCTTGCTTTCCTATGTGCCTTAAAACACTGAAAAAGCAGGGAATAAAACAGAAAAAGTAGATGGGCTCCTAGGAGGCCAGGAATAAAGAAGATTTGATTCCTAAGGATTTACCAAGCACTCCATGAGTCAATAATGGCAAGTTTGACCTCTATGGATAGGCAATTAGCAACTTGCACATGGTGGGACTCATGGACTAGGCAAATAAGACAAAATAAATGAATTAATGTCTAAGTGGGTAAATACTATGGGTTGATTATTCTAACACCCCCCCATTAAGCCTGAATTTATGAGTAATAAATCAAAATATAGGGCCTAGCAACAAGGCTTAGTCACCCTTTTACATACTGCAATGTCCATACAACTAAGGAAAGAAGCAAAACCAACTTGGGAAAATCCTCCCTTAAACATGGGCTGTAAAACAAAATTGTAGAATCTTGTCTCCACTCATGCTTTGACAGCATGATCAGAAATCCCCAGCAGTGATTTGAGATTGCTGAAGGTCTTCTCACAAAATGATTTTGTGAAGATGTCAGCTACTTGTTCTGAAGATGAACAGAAGAGTAGGTGAATGGTGCCATCATGCACAAGCTCTCTGATGTAGTGCATGTGAATCTCAATGTGTCTGGTTCTCTGCTTCTGAACTGGATCCTTGCAGATTTGAATGGTAGTCTAGTTATCATAGTAGATGGTAGTTGAGTACTCAGGTTCGAAACCACACTCTCCAAGTAAACCCTGCAACCATAAACACTGAGTTGCTGCATTGACAACTCCTCTGTACTCAGCTTCTGTAGATGAGAGTGCAATGGCACTCTGTTTCTTGCTTGACCTGCTGATTGGTCCTTTTGTAAGCATGAACACATAACCTGAAGTGGACTTCCTATCAGTGCTATCACCTGCCCAATCACTGTCAGTAAAACCAATTAACTCAAGGTCAGAATTGGCCTTATATAAAATCCCATGTGTCCTTGTTCCCTGAACAAAGCTAAGGATCCTCTTTGCTGCTTTCCAATGGATCTCATGGGGCTGATCCATGAATCTAGAAGCAACATTGACTGCATAACAAAGATCAGGTCGAGTATGTGTGAAATACAATAAACATCCAATCAACTGTCTATACAAAGTGTTGCTTACCATCAGTGGAGAATCATCTTCCTCCAGCTTCACTCCTGAAAGGAAAGGAGTTTTACTTGCTTTGCAATATTGCATTCTGAATTTGATCAGAAAATCCAAGGCATATTTGGACTGGTTCACCTTGATTCCAGCTTTGGTTTGAGCAATCTCAAGCCCCAGAAATTGACTTAAGAG